>VZRU01013714.1:14197-65163 GCA_013398155.1 Pedionomus torquatus | reverse complement strand
TTTTTTTTAATATTTTATTTGTCATGTATTTTTTCTTATGTTGAATAATTTAGCTAATAGGCTAGCACTTGAGCACTTGAGAGCTATGTTCCCTAATGAGAGGGAAGCAGCTTGCCAACTTTTTATTTTTATTTTTTTATTATGGACTGTAAACCCAACATCGTTAACAAATCACTATGGAATAGTTGTGGAAATACAGAACAAAATGGTGTTGTCTTAACTGAAGTGGGCAAGGAAGAAAAAAATAAACAGAACGAAAGAAACGTGAGCCCTGCATGGGAAAGCCAAGTACGAAAATGAAGTGTGCGTGGAAGGAAATAATGGTAGCAGAAATCTCTTTGCAACTTCATTTTGCCTCAATATCTGCAAGCAGGAAAGCTGTACAGAAGAAAGAATGTTAAGTCACTGAAGAGATACAGTTGCACTAATTCACGATTGTAGGTGTATCTGTTGGCAGCTCTGCTTCTTCCCATGTTTACATGAATAAAGGTTTGTATAGAGAGCAGATTTTTTTTTCTTTGCCAGCTTTATTGGGGTTTTTTTTGTTGGTTTTTTTTTTTTTTTTTAATCTGAATGTGTTATGGTCCATGTGACACAGATGGGATTTTTAAAAAAATGAATATATGTATGTGACGCCTTTTTGCACATTGCTTAATCGCCTGTAAAACAGCATTTATGATCTTATTGGCTTGAGTTTGTTCAGATCGAGATTCATGCTGGCACGTTTCAGACAAATGTTTAGTCCTTGGCCTTTCTTATGTTTGTACTTTCCTGGATCCCCACCTCTGCTTACCAGAGCAGGGCTCAGCAGCTCTGGGTGCTTGAAAAGCCCCACTTAACTCCTAAGCAAGGGAGGACATTTCTAAGGTCTTTTATCTCCTTTGCAGGACAATACCATAACTTGGGAACGGGAGAAATCCAAGCTCGGTGAGAAGCAGGAACCCAGATAAAGTAACATGTCCCCACATACACAAGGTGATGGTGGTCAGCTCATGTTCAGGGCTCGCTTCGTGATGCTCTGGGAGCAGGTCCCTAGGCTCAGTGTCACTCATTTTGGTGGTAAGTGCTAAATGTGTAGCTGAAGTACTGCCAAAGAATAGTACCTGAATACCATGTCAGTAGCAGATGCTCTTTGGTCTTGTGCCAGGCCAGTGTTGAAAGCTTTTATTATCGTAGGCAGAAGTGGAAGCGTTAACACTGTGTCCTGTTGCAATAGAACACGGGAGCTGGCAAAGCACAAAGCGAAACAAAGGCTTGCGAGTTGGCTATGGTCTCCCACCAAAGACACACACCTACCACAATACTGGGCAGGATGTCCAACAAGCTTCTATCCCTTAAGGATTTGATGGCGAATCCCTTTGAGAACTGTCTGGATGTCTAATTATGGTCTAGTTCTCAACATATGTGCTTAAGGAATAGCTATTTTCTCATTAAGCAACAGTTTAGTCATAGGAAAAGGGCAAATAATGTCAGCGTTAGTTTTTGAAGCAAAAATTCATGTTCATGAAGACAGAGCCTAGAGGTGAGAAAATGTAATAAATAAAGCTTTTCATCCAAATATATCAACATCGTTCATGTTTCAGGGATGAGGAAACAGAGACTTGAGAACCTGCTGTGGCTCAGGCGAGTCCTCCCGCAAGCCAGCAGCTTGCCCAAGACCAGAACTCTAATCTTGAATCCCTGCCCAGCAAAATTCTGCAGATGAACTAAAATTACACCAAGTGTTGTATCCAAGTTCAACATCGTTATCTTAACTGTGTGATGTTTTCTGCAATGCAAGGAGGATACTCGTCTTCCATCTCGGGGCTAAATTCTCAGCAGTGGATGTGGGATGGGATGATTACTGCGATAGGGACTCCTATCTCTAATACTGACTTAAAAAAATGTATATCTAAAAATCTCACATATGGCAAAGGTCCCTATTATGCTAGGTACTGTACAAACATGACTCTAAGAGATTGTTCTGATCCAAGGAAGTATGTTTTCTAATTTCTTTCCTGATACGTTGCCAGAATTTACACAAAATGCAGAACACTGAGCTGAACGGCAGAGCTGGGCAAAATTTGGCACTTCTGAATTGAGCTAAGCTGGTTTAATTGGAAATTAAAATCCCACTCATCTGGCTTGTAATTGCTAATAAAGGGTCCTTCGAAGACACAAGGCTGAATTAAATCAACTGTTCTATATGGACGTCCAGGGAACTGCACCAAATTAGAGCAGTTAAAGATCTGACTTATGTTTGTTTGCACTCAAAGCCTGGAGAAGGGAAATTGAGATGAACAAAGCTGATGATGGTAGAACAACAAAGGAAACCAGACAGAACGAATGATGCCGATTTTGTGGGCCATTGCTTGAAATGGGTCCTCAAGGACTGGAAACTCACAACTGTTGCTTCTGGGAGATGGCTCTCTTGTTAGCACCCTCCTCCTTGTCTCCTGCTTGTTTATAATCTATCTGGTCTTTAATATCAATCTTACTGGTTTCTTAGTCCATCCTTCAGCTATTGGTGACAGCAGATAAAATACCCTTTTGCTTTGCATAGCAGAGATATATGTGATACAAAGCCAGATGGCTGCCAGGATGAGCAATTGAGAGCGTCTGCGTGTTATTAATTGCAGCTGCTGTTTTTGCAGTCAGAGGTGACGGGAAGGTTCCCAGCAGCAGCCAGGACCAGATGGACAAAGAGGGATATGTCTTGGTAGTGTGTGATTAAAATCCACTGGGATGGGGTGTGCTCAGTCCCACACTGTCAGCAGGATCATAGGAATGGATTTGTTCTAGCCTGCCCATAAAGGTGATGGCCAGAGCTCACTTTGATGTATCAGTGTGATCCCATTGTATTTGGTTGAAGCTGAACTGATTTTTGTTGTTTCTTGCTCTTCTTTGTTTTCCTCTTACTGCTGCATTACATTACTAAAAATACCTAAAACCATATCATTTACTGAGCTGCTTCCTCTGCTTGTTCTTGTTCCAGGCACAAACATCCATCTCTCACTAAACACCTATCTCATCTGCCCAAATTAAGTCACTGCTTCAAAGCAGAATTTCCCCTTTATTCTCTAATCTTGGCTTGTCTCCTCCTGCGCTAACAAGAGATCTAACGCTTAAGGTAGGGGACTAGTTTGGTAATAGTTGAAGGGAAGGGCTGATAATGCCATCATCCTCTAAATGGGAGGTTGGAACATCTTGGCTTCTTGCTGAGAATTAGAAAGGCTGTTTTTGGGCCAAGCGAAATCCTGTCTGACTCTGCATCTTGTTTCTGTCAGTGGCCAGGAGGAGATGCTGAAGGAAGACGTAATTAGAATAGTTTCCCTGCCCATAACCCCCAGCCTTTGGCAATCAGCAGCTCAAGGACTTCATGAACTGGAGGCATGCTGTGCAGTCAGCAAAAGGCAGAGATGTTTGTCATCTTTCTGAAGCTTAAAGAAGACTTGCTGTTCCATGTTTTCCTCCTGCCTGATTCACCTGTGACACAACACTCCTACAGCCTCATGGCTCAGAAGACAGGCAGAATTTTAGCTGAAGTTGTTGTTCTTGGTTTGGGATGTTTCAGGGTGGGTCCTGTAGGTGATGAGTTTGTGTGCTGGCTCCTTTAGCTGTAAATTTGCAAGCTGTCTTCTGGATTTGTATTGGTAGCAGCAAATCAGAGCATGGTGTTCTGGCTGTGACCTCTTCACAGAAAATCCTGCTCCCTAGGTAAAAGAAAACAGGAAAAACCCCAACCCAGAAAGAGATCTTGGTGATAGGACCCTTTGAAGAAACAAAGTTGATGTCATCTGGTTTAGCTTCATTGATGATGTCGTGAAAACTGTCCCATTTCAGAGCAGGAGAAGATCAGGCTTGTCATATTTGGAAGACTGTGGTGATGACTGGTGACCATTCCGGTACCTAAAGCCCTGGGAACATGCTTAAGGTTTTTCTTCTGTCTGTGTCTGCCATCTGGCACTAAGGAATGTCTGGCACACCAGCTCTATCTGCGAGGGATTTTGTGCCTCAAGCACCACACTCTTCCCTGCTCAGAGCTTCAAGCATTTTGATACCCAGAATTTGAGGGGTTTCAAAGTTGGGGTTCCTGATTTTGGCCTGTTTGCACTTTGTTTGGCTCCCCACTGTGGGGACAGGCAGTGACTGTGGTCAAACACATGGTGAGTCAAGAGAGCAAGATCTTGAGCGTTTGCCTTCCTAAGATTTATGACTTTGGGATGATGATGATACTGTGTTGAGGGCATATTTTTGCCTGGGTTTTTTGGTTGATATCAGGGCTTTTGTACTGGGACATGGCCTTGCAGTCCCTGTATTTCTTCTCTATAAGAAGCCTTCATGGGAGTGAGAATGAGCTGACAGGCAGTTTGGATGGCATAAGGTACTTCTCCAAATGCAAAGTGTAGAAGTTGTACAATGTCCTTTCCCATAGGATGGTGTTAGACTCAGTTACACTCAATGAAACGTCTGTGCATAGAGCTATGCCTGTTCTGTGTGTCTTTCTGAGACTCAGTCCAATTTGGTTCTGTTTCCTTAAAAAGTGTATTCCCCATATAAAACCATTTTTTTTTTACATTTAGTTACAGCCACGTATGCAATTACGTGTGTTTTCTGTGCATGTGTTCGCACATACAATTGCTCTAATTCTGAGCATGGCTATTTCCGATCTGTTGTGATCTGACTACAACAAAAATTAAAATAAAGATTAGATTAGTTGCTGTGGTAACAGCTACCCCTGCCTCATATGACGCACAGATTCTGTGAAGCGAAGGAGCACATATCAATTTACACTCTTAATTTTTGGGACTCTCAGGGTTCAGCTCTTCCCAGGAGGTCCTCTGATGACAGCAAGTGATATCTCCCTGTTTCCACCCAGCAGGCTTGTCCTCTTCAACTTTTTGTAATACGTAAGAGCTTCAGAGGTTCATAAGAACCTTCATAAGAGCTGCCACCATCTCTTGGTATAAACAGTCTCATCTTTATTGCAGTTTCTTTCTTCAAACAAACAAACACAAAGGAGCAGGAGGATGATGAAAAAGGTTTGGTCTGGGGGACAGGGAGGCTGTGAGAGCTGTTATTTGCCCCCTTGGGAAAGGAAACAGGCAGGGTCTCACAGGGCGTCAGCGCAGATGCTGTGCGTGGACTGGAGTTATACAGCTAATCAGTAATTGCTAATGAGGGGGGGAATTGTCACATAACATCAGCAGTCATGAATTAGCAAAGAAGCGCGCAGAAGAGGGTAACTGTCAGATTTGCTAGGCTCTCGGTTCATTTGTTCTCATGACTGTACGTCAAGGTTTTAAATGCTTCTGCTCTGTATTGGAGAAAAATAAACAGCCTTGAGTAGATGTAGTCAGACTAATGATGTCTTGTGGTGTGAGATCTCTCTCTTACATCTCCCAGCTATCAGATCTTTTAAGGTGTAGGATGAGATGAATTATATTGGGTCCACAGGAGAAGAGCCCATGAAGAGATAATATACTTGACTGCAGTTAATGATTGCTGCTCTGCGTCTGTGTACTTTACAGGGATAATGGGTCTTTTTGATTCTTGCCCATCAGGTACATATCCACATTGTCTTTCAGTCTTCTCAGAATTTGTTCCAGAGCTGTCACCAGTCCCAAAGTTCCATCTTGCAGCACAAGGGGCAGAGTTGTGAGCCTGATGGTAACAAAGGGGTGAGAAGGGAAGGTCTGGGAGAGGCCTCTCCCTTCATTATTGCCCCATCATTTCTTATCCATAACTCCCTGCCACTTTTTGTCTCCATCTCCCAAACAAATGGAAACAGCTCGGGGCTTCTCAGCAGCATGGTCAGGACTGGATCTAACTAGGGTGTTTCTAAAGTTGGGATGGGGAACCATAGGCTATTGCGAAACATCAAATCATCCATCGCCCCGAGTTTCCCATGGAAAACCTATCAGGAAGAACTTTCTTTGTGGCAGTGGCTTAATGTGCTGAAAGAGGACAAAATGTCCCAGCAAGACTGGAGAGGCAAACAGTATAGCTCAAGGCATCTGTGTTGTCACAGCTGTAAGAATAGAACTATATTATGAGTGCTAATTATATTAGTTAAAATTGTGCGGCTGTTAGTGTGAACGTTTCCAGAGAGGAATACAGATTTCTTCCATTGTTTTATTTCTGGACAGAAGCTGGAGGCCTGGCAGGGGCCAAGTCTGCACAATGCAAGAACATACGTGCTGTGATTCCCGCAATATCATAAAATACCTGTTGAATCTTAAAAATTCAATCACAGAAAGCAACATTCCTCTCCTTCAGACTCATTCCCTAGAAATTGTGATGCATGAAAGACAAATATCTTTTCTCCAGCATCCCTGACTTGAGCCATGCACACGGATGCCTATCCTGGGAACTGCTTTGTGCCTCCCTTTACCTCCAGTTTCAAGGAAGAAAATGGGATAATTGCTTTTCCTCTGTCTCCTTGTTTTATGGGAGACATCCAGTCTTCAGGACCTTAGCCTGTGTTCTCACGTAGCCTAACGCTACAGGACTGTTGCTTTTTCACTCAGATTCTAACAAAGCGATGTCAGTACTAAAGTTGTGCTCCTCTGTATGGTCTGGGAAGAGTCTTACACTGTGGAGAACACCTCTGGTTTCAGGGATGGGCTGGACTGTGTATTGAACTGGCTGTTTTTCCTCCTTCCAGCCCCTGCTAAGTAGCTCAAACCTTGGGGGCAGTTCCTGGGGAGCATTGCCATAGGTTTTCTGGCACTTTTCCTTTCCTGTCCTTTCATAAAGCTCTCCCTGCCGTTTTGTTCTCTTCTCCTCCCTTCCAGTCAGCAGGGCCTCACTGCAAAAAGCTAAAGTAAGGCCCCAGCTCTGAAGGGGCAAGGTCCTTCATTCCGCAGTGCTCTCGCTGTGGCTGGGAGAGGGTGGCTGCTGGCAGCAGTAAGTGGGAGGAATGGGCTGTCTCTTCACACAAGTGCTCCATTTATGGGCTGTTAAGGACACTGACAATAATGCGGAGTTCTGGGTGTCTCCTTGTTATGAGGGCTACAGAAAGCATTGTCTCCCCTGCTTATGGCTTATTAAGCAAAGGCATAAGCTATCATGGGACCCAGACTGTAAGAAATGTGGGGGTACCTGTGCAAGCTTGTGCCTTGTGTTGATGCAATTGCCTTGGCTGTGCTGGCACTGACTGTTTGCAGAGCAGCTTCGGTCTGCCCTGGCCCAGACCTTCTCATTTTCTATATGGATTTACTTGACAGTAGCTAAGTGTTGACCTTCCTTCAGCAAGATCATTTCTCCCTTAGCAGTCTCCTTTCTTAAAAATTTATATGAACACAGCCTCCCTCCCAAATTGACAGGGAGGCTTATAAGCTATTACAGAACCACATGACTTTCTGCGTGGAGCATCATGAACCTTAACGCAGAAGCGGTGGAACAAGTGAAGAGGCCAGTTCAAATACAACCTGAAATAAAATATCTCTTTAATAAAACGCCATTTGTAAAATGACCAAAAGCTGATGCAGGAAGGAAAATACATGTGCTGTGTGCAGGTCAGCAATGCTCCTGTTTCCCTGATGTCTTCAGTGCCTGACTCTGGTATCGCTGCTGTGTCTTTGTCTCACTAGATTAAGAAAACCTCTCCAGCTGCATCCCAGCTTGTGCCTTAAGAACAAAGAGTGGAAATCAGAGTTTTGGAGACTGGAGATGGCTTTGAAATTACTGTCCTGCTGTCCTAAGGCAGGCTTGGTACATTAATAGGATCAGTACATATATTTTTAATATGTTGTTAGATGCAGTAACTGCTTTTGTGTCTTTACAAGCTGCAGATTCAGATAGATCTGTGCTCAGTGAATTACGGTTTATTACAGGGAGAGAAAATGAGGACAAAGGCTTTATTGGCATGATATGGCTGAGGGAGAGTGGTTGGAGAAAGATCAGATTTAGTCCTCAGCCCTACAAATACCTTTTGGTGTGATTCAGAGCAAGCCACTTCTCAACATGTTTAGGAACCCTTCTGTAAAAAGGGTCCAAAGGATTTTAAGACCCCTTCTGTAAAAAAGGTCAGAAGGATTTCCTATATTTAATCCTGTCCCAAAGAGCTAGTGACCACAGTGGGACCCAATTACACTCATTCCACTGAGCTTGCAAGGCTTGAATGCTTGAATACTTGGGGTAATGATTTTAAATTGGAAGAGGGGAGATTAGGTATTAGGAAGAAATCCTTTCCTGGGAGGGTGGTGAGATGCTGGAACAAGTTGCCCAGAGATGTTGTGGATGCCCCATCCCTGGAAGTGTTCAAGACCAGGCTGGATGGGGCTTTGAGCAACCTGCTCTAGTGGGAGGTGTCCCTGCCCATGGCAGGGGGGGTGGAACTCGATGATCTTTGAGGTCCCTTCCAACTCTAACCATTCTATGATTCTATGATTCTATGAATGTGGGATGCAGATGCTGGCTTTGCTCATCAGTCATCAAGATTTTTTATTATCCTACATGTTATCCTGCACTGCGGCAGCCTCTCGCTTCACCTCCTACAGCAGCACTGGTTCAGCAGTGTCTAATAGACTACTTTAGTGCAGCCACGCTCCCTATCTTTCTGCCTAATCTTTCCCATTTTGAATGACATTCAGCTTTCTCTTTGCTTTGCTGCTGTTCAGCGGCCCAAAGATTTGAGTCTTTCCATCTTTCAGCCTGATACTTTCCTGAGTGAACGTAATCTAATGCTTACAGCGGGCTTTCTCAGGCACAATGTGTTGTGCTTCCCAGTACAAGCTGTCGCTGTTGGCTCTAAACTGCAATAACAACTAACTTTAATCATCTTTCTTGTTCAGCTCGTAATAGGCAGCTTAACCACAAAAGATGAACTTGAGAATTTTCCTACCCCACGTCTGGTATGATCCCAGGCTGGTTTCTGTTTTCTGCCCCTTTGTAATAATTAGTTGGTGGTGAAACCTGAGTGGAAGTGCTCTGGCCTCAGAGAGCTGATGTTCACTTCCTCTGATGGATGAAAACATGAGGAGAGTGGGTGAAAAACACTGGGTCACGCTGCTCCCACAAGACCTACAGAGAGAAACTGCAGCTCATCTTCATCCTGAAATAATCGCTTGCAAAGTCAGAGCTTTCTGGGTGGGATGTGTCAGCTGCAATCTTGGGAAGAGGCCATACCTTCTCTATCAGTGACCAAATGGTCCAGCACAGCAGGTGATGAATATCCATTTCCATCTTCTTCTGCTTTCTATTTCCAGATCTTCACCAAAACCAAGACATGAAGTTTTCCTTGTCCTTGTGGTGCATTTCCCCAGGAAAGCCTTGCTCGGCTCTTGCAGCCCCAGAGACCCAGGATGGTGGCGACAACATGTGAAGCTGAGAAAGGAGACCAGTGCCAGGTTAAAGGAGGCTGTAGATGGGGAAGAAAGGAAGAAATCACACTAGGATAAAAGGGCGATGAGCCACTGAGAGTGCTCAGGTCTGGCAGGATAGGGTGGGATGCTGTTCTGTGGTGAATGGGCTTGTTTAATGTCAGAACTGTCTTTGTCCACCACCCTTACCCATGTCTACAATCAAAAAAATTGCTCTGGCTGGAGATGATGGAAAGTGTTGGGCACAGAACAGGAAAAAATCAGGAACAAAGTGCAGATAAACAGCACTTCTCACACATCTGTAGGGTGCTAGGCTCTGGGGAATGCACCTGGAAGTACCTGGGTTATGGGGGACATTACAAGAGCTTGGTCTGGGTAAAGGGCTTGTAGATGGACCACATGTTACCTTTACTCCTTTGTTTTCAGTGGGTTCACCTGTGGGTGAGCTAAACAGTGTGTCGTTAGACAGAAATTGCTTCTGATGTACTAGAATCTGTATTTGTCCTCGGCTGGGCCTAGAAGACTTGTGTAAGTGCCTCATACAGCAAGACAGGGGCATTAACTCAGTGGGGGGGTCAGAGCCTGCAGTGCTGGAGCTGCAGGGCTCCACTCTGAAAAGCATCAAAAATAGCTAGAAAGAATGTTTTGAGAAAGATCTAAAATACATCTTGCCTGGCAGTGGTGCTGCCTTCCCGAGGGAATTCTACAGAAAGCAAAAGACAACAGGGGAAAGTGGGAGATTACAGTCCTTTCCCACCTGGCCTGAAGTCCACCTGTGTCCTTCACTCCTGAAGGAATCATCCGCAGGCAGTGGGTGTATGACCCATAATGTTTGCTTGCTGTCCACAGGCCCTCAGCAGGGTCAAATAAGGCTTTAGCACGTGTCAGAAGCCAATACCTTGCTATGGATTCCTTTTCCGAAGTAACCAAAGGCTGTTCTGGTCTAAGCCATGCCACTTTCCTCCTGCTGCAAAACATCTAAGCAGTCAAATAACTTTCGTTCTTTAAGTTTGGGGATTCAGTGTCAGCAGGCTGAAAAATCCAATTTTTCTCTGGAATAAAAGACTCTGGTTTAGAATCAAGTTTTTGTGTGAGATAGATGCTTTTAGGCCTGGTAGCTGATGGGGCTCCTGGTGGGTTTTGCACTGACTCCAGTTTCCTTAGAAGCTACAGGAGGCTTTGGGGATCAGTGGCTCTGGCCAGGCACACTGCCATGGGCCTCAGGCTCTGTGGGGTCCCTGTAGACACCTCAAGGCTCCAAGGTCTCTGTTGCAAAGCTGGGAGTTGAGCCCTGCTTAATCATATGTCAACAGGCTGGGGGACCTGATGTTGGTCCTTGGTCAGTCTAAGAGGAAAGCAGGCATCCAGACTTAGCAAGAAAATCAGCTTAGTTTCATGGAACCTGAGATGCTTCAGGTGAAACTCTGCGTGGTTTTCTTGGTGAAAAAAGGGTTTGGAAGACTTCTGACCATTTCTGCCTAGTTCTGCTACTCGTATCTGCACTCAAGGAACCATGTATCTGGTGTTGTCCTGCAAATGCAGGGCAGAGAGACTGCTTGCTGCCTCAAAAAAATGTGACTCTCTGATGTGGTTTAGGCCTTTTGAGCTCCTAAGTGTCTCCCCTGTGTGATCTATGTCTCTGCGTTATTCCTGTGGTCTTTCATCCTTGGTCTGTGTAACGTTCTGATTGCATAGTGATTCTTTTATGCTGCTGTTGCAAGGAGCTCAAAGTGTTACAGGATGGAAACAGGACACAGTTTATGTTTAGTATTTTCTCAGTGAAATGAGCAGCTTTTCTGGCTGCATCCCCAGTCTTGATGTTGACAGGTTTCTCTCTGCTCCAGGCTAAAAGCAGCACCTGCATAGTAGTCAGTTCTGAGATGATGCCTACTGGGCAGTCTGTTTAACAAATTATAGGTTGGGCAAATTGAAAGCAAATGGAAAAGGAATGATAACAAGTGCAGGAGGTAGGCACTGGCATTTTCTCTGCGATGAGAGTATTTATTTCTCGTCTGACTCCGTAAGAGGCTACTGTTTTTCTCCATCCTTTACGCTGGATCCCTTCCCTTCCCTTCCCTCCCCTCCCCTGTCATCTCCCAGGGCTGGATGCAGCTGAGCTGTGGGCAGGCACCTGTGTGAAAACTGCTTACCCCACAGCAAGGAGGAGGCTTTGGAGTGTCATGTCTCCCATTCTTCATCCCCAGCACAGAGAATCTGACCCTAGCTCTTTTTGCTACAGACCTGCAGTTGTAGTGCAGCTCTCTGAAATGCCAAGGCAGATGCACGTGCCTATCGCTGGGTCCAGCTGGCCAGGGTCTGAGTGGGTCTTAATTATTTTTTTGGTCAGGTTTCCTTCAGAAGCAAGTCTTACATGGTGCTGTTTGTGTGTGTGTGTCTCCCTGCTTTGCTCTTTTTTCTCTATCTGTCTGTCTCCAAGCTGTGCTGAGGTTCTTACCCTTCTTCCATCCTGCCTCCTGCTCTGGCAAGGACTGAGGGTACAGTCGGGAGGGCTAAAAGCAAATTTTCATTTGGCTTCTGCTCTGGCAAATGAAAAGGCCAGGTCAAAACCCAAGCCAATGACTATGGAGTCCCTGCAGCAATGTGTGAGGGAATTCCCTCTGCCCCGGAGGGACCAGCAGCCTATTCGTATGCTCTGATACCTTACTGGCATAATGCTAAGTCCCACAGAGAGTCCTGCCACCCCAAAAAGATGCTTCCTTACCCCCATTTTTCTCTGCCTGCCTGTTTTGGGGAGCAGGGAGAGCTTCCAGCCCATCCCAGAGTCTGTCTTCTGGAAGTGAGCCTCAGTACTGAGGGCATAAAACTTTGCAGCAAACCCCTAAATTCCTGTCTAATGTTTCCTATAAACCCTCCTGGATTATACTGCAGGTTTTATTAATGCTTTCTAACAAACATGCCACTTGTGGTACAACTAGCCAGTCAAGCACAATCCGGAGAAATTTTACTGCACTGAATTTTCTTTATTTTTATTTCTCCTGCAGTCAAGTCTTCAGCTACTTCCTCCCTATATGGACACTTCTGCCACTCAAGAGTGTTCAAGTACTTTATGCTGTTTATAAAACTGTGTTATTGTCAGCTCAACCCCTCTGCCACTATTTTTATTTCTCTGGTCGTTCAGATGGAGACTTGCAGCAAGGTGCAGAGCAGGAGAGTTTATGGCTGAACAGATAGATGAGCCAGGGAGACTGAGATGCACGAGGTAACGATTAACCATGTTTCACAGAAGGGGTGAGCAAGGTGCAGAGTGACTGTATCGAGGACACCTTAGAGCAGCCTCCAGTATCTGAAAGGAGCCTACAGGAGAGCAGGAGAGGGACTCCTTGTCAGGAAGAGTAGTGACAGGACAAGGGGTAATGGTTTTAAACTGGAAGAGGGGGGATTTAGATTAGATATTAGAAAGAAATTCTTTCCTGTGAGGGTGGTGAGACACTGGAACAGGTTTCCCAGAGAAGTTGTGGTTGCCCTGTCCCTGGAGGTGTTCAAGGCCAGGCTGGATGGGGCTTTGAGCAACCTGGTCTAGTGGGAGGTGTCCTTGCCCATGGCAGGGGGTTGGAACACAATGATCTCTGAGGTCCCTTCCAACTCTAACCATTCTATGATTCTATTGTGGATCATCACATGTGGGAGTTGGGGCAGAGGTAGGAAGAAAAGGGCACATCTCCTCATTTCCTAAGACACAACAACCTTTTCTCGGTCCCTGTCTGGTGCAGGAATCCCTGCCCTGTGTCGTGGGTGGTTTGGTAATCAGCAAGAATCTCCTGGTCAGGAACAACCAACCAAAACACTGTTGTCTGATAAACACAGGGAGGGAAGGAGTTTGCAAACTGCCTGCTGTCCTCTGGGCTGCTCCAGGAGCCTCTCACATATCGGCCAACGGGGAGCTGTGGACCACAGGGGCACTGGTCCTTGGCTCCCTCTCGAGAGTGGGCTAAAGCTGTACAGGAGCAGCAACAGAGGAACTACAGCACCTCTCTGTATAGTGCATGTGTGCGTTCCCATACCTGCTGGATGATCTCTGGAGGGAGCAAACAAGTAAACTGGATGCAAAATGCCAGAAAACAGCACTCTGTCTGAGCCAAGGGCTGAACTGTTTTCTTAGCTGTGAGGATGTTGCTGTGTTACAGGGGATAAATAGTTACATCTGAAAGAATACTCATAGATTTCCAGGCATCGATCCAGCTTGGCTTGCAGGTGTCAGACCTGGGAAATATGCTTGAATGGTTAAAAGGTATAAATTACTTTAAATTAATCATTGATTTAATCCATCTCTCCAGAAGCTGGGATCACCATGTTATTGAATCAGCAATAAGCTGCAGTTGCACACAGAACTGTATGAGAAATGCAGATACTCAGTACTTTGGCTTCTTGCTCTTTCTGTGAAGCGCATACCATTTCCCACTGAGATGAGTAGGTGTTGTACGGGCCCCAGCAGTGATTGGAAAATCTCACAGGGTAGTATGAGTGCACTTTCAATCCGCTCAGCATTCAAATTGCACCCGTTCGAACATGCAGAGGAGCCAAGAGAAGCTTTCTCCTGGGTGAGACAGGGATGGGGGGAGCAGTTGCCTCCAGTTTTATAAAATGGGGTTAAACGTGACAAACACCCAGCTGCATCTGTGATCCTTCCGTGCCTGGGGACGCTGGGAGCAATGCGTGACGTATGTAAGGGATCAGCTTTCTGGTGGGTGAGCTGGTAGTAAAAGCCTGGAGATAGAGAAGATGTGGTGCCCTTGGTAAGGTGGAGCTCCTCAGGAGCATGGAGGCTCTGGAGAACATGCTGGAGACCAGCCGATGAGCTGCTTCCTTGTGGAAGCAGGCACTTCCAAGGCGTACCCCCAATAATTTCATTGGAGGAAAAATGACAGCAAGGTGGTGGCTAGAAAACTTGCTTAATGAGCAGCAAGGAGCAATAAGAGACACATTTAATTATTTAGAGACCATCAGATATGGCAAGTCATTGAGTTCCTGCACTTAATGAGTTAGCAGTCGTGAGCAAGCTCCTTTCAGTGGTCGATGCGAATGCTCCAGGCCCATCCTGAGTGCAAAGGAAAACACAGAGCTGAAAGCTCTCCCCTAGGTACTTAATGAGGTGGCCCTTATTAGCTGAATCTTTAGAGCTGTCTCTGTGCATGTTCCCAGGCTGCTCCGATTGCACAGTAAAATGACTGTGTGGTGCTGCTCACACAGTTTGGTTCGTAATTGGAAAGGGATGGGAGTGTGCGTGGTCAGCAGCCGCAGCTGAGCTGATGGCTGGTGAGAGGTTACACCATGGGCTCATTGCTTGGGAACATCTTTCCCAGATCCTGGGAAGACCTGAGAAAACAAAATCAGCAGGAAAGCCAGTGACAAGTCTTTAAGAAGTGGGTTTCTCTGGCTGGGCAGGGACTGGAGGGCTGGGGATTGTAATTAGCAGCAGGGCAGAATTGCAAATGGACACTAAGCAGAAGCTCTGATCCTCATCCCTTTCTCTGAGGACGTAGGGAAAGTTCAGTCCTTGTCTGACCAGAAAGCTGGGGGAATGCCTCCATACCCCCTGGTAACTGCCCGTCCTTTTTCAGAGAAATTAATGATCAATTAAAGAGCACAGGTGAAAGCTGAGGAGGAACCTTGTGTTCAGAAATCATTTTACTCCTTTTAAACAACCACAGAAATGCTCATCCAAGATCTTACCAATTTTGGGGATTTATTTATTTTTCTTTCTCTTCCTTAATTGGGTTTGCAGCATCCCAGGCTTTTCAGAAAACAGCTGGTGAATTCATCCTGTATCCAAACACATTGCAGTATTTTTGGGGCAGTCTCTCACTTGCTGGGCATGAGGAAATGGCTGTAAATCAGCCCTGGCTTCCTCAGGTCCTGCAGCTCCTTCCCCAGCAGTTTGCCATCACACTAACCACCTCCCCCAGGCAAATCAGCGCCGTTCAGGGTTTCTCTCCTAGTCTCTGTTTCTTACCCTCAGCCTGAGCTGCTGCTTTGTTTATTGCACAGCTTGGTCTTCAGGAGGATGGGTATACAGCCTTTTTTTTTTTTTTTTTTGATATTTGCTTAAAATAGTGGTGAATAGTTCCAGGCACTGCTTCTGTCACCTAAGGAGTAGGCACTGCAAACAGCAACTCCTCAGACAGGCAGGTTGAGCGTCCTTTTTCTCTTTTCACAAATGATTTAGTGAGAAAAAGCAGTGAAGCCCTTATCTTCTGCAGACCTTAGAGAGACTGAGCGCTCAGTGGATGGCTGCCGGTCCCCTGGGCAGCGGGGTGGGATGTTCACAGTGTCTTTGCCATTCTGTTGCATCTCTGGGTGATGCACAGACCCTTGGAAGCTTCTCCCCGTTGCCTCCCAGACCAGGGGGAGACAGGTCTGGACTGTGATCTTGAGATGGACCTCGCCATGATGTAGTCTCTGTGCCTCAGTGTCCCACTCTGCCAAATGCATCTCTGACCACTCCCCCATCCTCTTTGGAGGGAGAAATCCCTTACATCCGTGAGTTTATGTAGCACGTGGTGCCTTTGGTCCTTGATGGTCTTTATGGAAGGGGTAAAATGTAAGCAAGTCTCACAAAAAGCATATTGAGAGGTGATGAGGGAAGGGGTGTCTGGATTTGCATCTGCAGCACTGGAAATGTGCTCCTGTAAATGAACATCTGCTTCTAATGACAGTTTATGATTTCTCAGCTGTACAAGCCTTGCTAAAGAGGATGTGAGATTTATTCAGAATATCACATTATCCTGGTAGTGATGATAGCTGAGAGCTCTGCTTAATTCTCACCTGGGCTTAGTCAGTCTGCTGGGTGGAGAAGTTAGCAGGGTCTTGTTGATGGCTGAGGCAGCTTTTCCCTGTACCTGCGCTGTCTGTATGTGGGATGGGGAAAGGGAAATAATGCAATTTCATAGAATCATAGAATCATAGAATGGTTAGAGTTGGAAGGGACCTCAAAGATCATTGAATTCCAACCCCCCTGCCATGGGCAGGGACACCTCCCACTAGGCCAGGTTGCTCAAAGTCCCATCCAGCCTGGTCTGAAACACCTCCAGGGATGGGGCATCCCAACTTCTCTCAGTAACCTGTTCTAATGCCTCACTACCCTCCCAGGAAAGAATTTCTTCCTAATATCCAATCTAAATCTCTTCTCTTCCAGTTCAAAACCATTACCCCTTGTGCTATCACTATGTTTCCTGACAAAGAGTCCCTCTCCTGCTCTCCTGTAGGCTCCCTTCAGATACTGGAAGGCTGCAATAAGGTCTCCCCACAGCCTTCTCTTCTCCAAGCTGAATTTCAGTGACTTCTGAAATAAAATAGCACTAAAATCTGTCTGTAGGAGTTCCTGACCTGTTCCATCAGTTGTCCACCCAGCTGTAGTAGGTGAGTAACACTTTCTCGTATCTGTTGACAGAGGTGCGGGCTGGTGGTGCTCATCTAGATCCTACTGCTCTGAACTGACCTACTCCAACACCTCCTGGCATGTCTCTGAAACGGTGTGTGCTGTGGAGGAGAAGCACCTTTCCTAATTTACTGGTTGATGCATGTCATCAGTCTGTGAATGGTATGGTGAAATGAGAACCTCTCTTCTGTGCCAGTTGCTTAAAAGAAAAGATTGTGTTGTCTTGAGGGCAAACACCGGTGACTGCTCTTGGCAGGAGGTGGAACATGTTTGGCTTGGTGTTCTCTCTCTTCAACTACTGTAAATACAACTCTGCAAAGGTTATATGACCACACTGCTGCTTTCTACTGAAGGTAGAAAAGCCTGCTGAATTAATTCCAAAGCCTGCTGAATTAATCATGTATGAGCTGCCGTACTTTTCATGCCACATAATTATCACAAGACTTTTGTTTTTTCCTCCTCTGGATTCTGCTATTGAGGGCAAAAAGATGCCTATTACATGGGGCTGTTCTTAAACTTGTGAGGAGCAGTTGCTCCATACAGACCAGTGGGTAGTTACAGGGTCTGGTATAGGGTATGTGCATGTCTATGTCTGCAGTAGGCAAACACAGCACCTCTGGTCTGTGGTGTCTGAGAGCTGAACTCATCCTGACAGCAGGTACTTTGAGGGAAAGCAAAACCTGTTCACTGTGTTTGGTGATGACCCTGGCAGGGTGGTGTAGGAACTGAGAGGCAGGAAGATTAAGTGTATTAGCAGGGAGGCTTTGCAGCAGAGCTAGTGAGTTGGAGTCAAGTGTTTTAAGCAGATGCTTCCCCAGGCTCTATGTAAAATAAAACTTGTGCAGGCACAATGATGCTAGGCAATGTTTGACGTGATGACCTTATAATCACTTCATTTAAGGATGTGATTAATGGCCTGTGTTTTGCCATGTTATAACTTGATATCCCATGTGGAGGCCACAGACATCTGCTCTCTACCAGAGGGTAAATATTCACAAGGCAGCATCCTACAGACCTTGTTCACAGCTCACTGAAATCACTGCAACAACTTTCATGAAGTTACGTGGGGTCTGGCTAAACCACAGAAGGATCTAAATAGGCTGCACCCTGTTTTGATGCACCTTGCAGTTGAGGAGATAGGATGCACATTGAAAATGTGTCCAGGCCTTCACATAAGGACAAATGAGGACTTCCGATTCTGATTTTTAATTTTCACTTAAGTCTTGCTTATTTGGCTGATCTGAAGAGTTAAGGACTCACCTTGTGAAGTGATCTGCTATTCTACTGCAGATTGAGTCATGAGGGACCCAAGAGTTTTTGCAAGCCACAAAAACTTCCAAGAGATCTCATCTGTGTCCAAGGTGTAAGATATTTTGAAGGGTCGTGAACTACATCCCTCTGACACTGCTTTTCAGCACTGCCTGTCCTTCCAGATCTTAATCGTCCTTGTTGCCTGTGTGTTACCATGTCAAACCTCAGACCTTGGGTGAAGACAGCTAGGTGGAAATGAGCATCAGTGCCCTAAGCAGTGATGGACTGATCAAGGACATGTTTCCTCTTCAGACAGAAACACCATCTGTTGATAATGTTGAGTCTGACATGCCTCAAAGCTAGATTTTCCAGGAATCCAAACTGGCTAATGTGATTTAAGCTGATGGTAATTAGTGTCTCTTATGGTCTGGCATGCTACAAGTTGACCATTGGGTGGATATAACAGGCACTAATTAAGTCTCTTGATGGCTCACAAAGCGACATCAGAAGGGGTTTTTGGTCTCCATGTCCAGGGACAGGTTGAATGGGGACACCATTGAAAAAGGTAAAATTATTAAGATGTGGAAAGCTATAATTTATCATTTTACCCACAGTAACTAGCTTAGCCTGCTTCCACTGGGTAAAAGATTTTGGTGGTCTAAATCACCATGTGGGCGCTTTTCCCCGTGAGGATGAGTGAGATAAATAGGTTTGTACCTAAAGCACCCAAGAGCATGCTTGCAATCAGCCTCTGGTATTGCCCATGGCTCAGCTGGACAGGAGTACCTTTCTCAAGGGGGCACCTGAGTGGCTGGATGGACAGGAGGAAAATGTGGGCAGGGTAACAGACAACTTAGTGGATTTAGTTCCTAAAGCCAAACTGCTGCGGTAGGTTACCTAGTGTCAAAAGGTGACACCGGTGGCTGTCATCTTTCTTTGATGCTTTGGGCTCGACCACCAGAATTGGCTTTAGAGAGGACATGACATTTGGTTATGGTTTCCTTTCAGATTCCATCATTTCTGTTTTTCTTGATGACCAAAAGCCCAGTTCACCACTGGTGGTTTGTGACGCCACCTAAAATCCCATCCTCAGAAACATCCTTAAATTCACCTAAGATATACTCCCAACAGAAGAATGTAAAAAGCCTTGAAAGGGCAGTTCCTTGTTCACATGACATTTCATTTATGGGGCTTGACTCTGTTTCCATGCACATTATCGGTTCTTTTGAGGTTACCTCTGCTTTATCTGGTGAAGGTACTCACCATAGAAAGTAGGTACTTACCTTCAGGCTTGTGAGTAGTCCCACTGAATTCCATAGGCAAATACCTAGAAAAATCTCATATTTAGGGGCTCTGCTGCATTAGGACTTCACTATCATGAATGCTACCCCATCAAGGCTCTTAATTAACTTGGCAGCTCAGATGTAGATCAGGTGCATTAGTATATTCTTCACAGAGAGGAAAGAAAAAGTATTGTAACATGTAATATACGGCATATAAATTATAATATATAATGCACACACTGATTTCAGCTTCTGAGGAGCCAACAGCCTTTTAACTGAAATCTCTACCAGCATTTCTTTTAAAGATGAAGATGTAACACTGAGGTCTCTGATAAATTACATTTGAAATCATGAGGTGGAACTACTGATGGGGACACTAAGTGTTTTTGTCTCTTCCAGATCAACCACTCTTCAGCCAGCAGAGAGGACCACAGCGTGACAGTGGAGAATGAACTGGGTATTTGCCTCCTGGGTAAATAAAGCCACATAACTTCAGGCCTGGTTTTCCAGTGAAGCTGCTTGCTAATTATTTTGCCAGTGGGAACCTTTGAGAATTAAACACAGGATACATAATCCTCCCTGCAAGGTAATTAAAAATATTTGCCTCTTGCTGATAACTGACCTGCTGATTTCCTCCTGGTTGAGAAAGCTTCATAAAAAATTACTGTACTGTTTGTGTAACAGGACAGCCATTGACACCGATGTTTCTGTCTGCTCACTTTCTTCAGCTCAGTATTTTCAGAGGGTGTCACAGGAAGGTGAACCTTGTGTTGAATATCTGGAAACCCTTTTTCTTTTGGTTTGCATGAAGAAGGAAAAATGATCTCTAGATTATTTTTAAAAATCTAATGAACCCCAAAGGGGATATGGAAGTAGATCATTTGAACAGAGGCAAATATTTTATGGTTTTGAAAGTCTTGCTGTTGACTGCCTAGCTGATATCCCCATTCTGTCTAGTGTCCAAATGCCAAACTTGTTGTGAAGGCAAATCATTATAACTTTCTCCATCTATCTCACAGGAGTACCCTGTTCTGATTTCAGCTTCCTCAAGGCTGCATGCAGGAGTCTTAGCATGAGTGGATCGTGGGTCCATGTCAGGTCACAGCTCTTTGAATGGAGGGGCTTGGTAGGCTCAGCCGGGCTGAGTGATCTACAGACACGTGGTGAGGAGCTGCCAGCACCCCGAGGAAATGCAACCTAATGAGGAAATACAGACATTCTGCCCACAGTCTTCAGCTAAAATGGTTAATAATAAGGTAATTGATCCCTGCTCTGAAGAAGCAGAGGATCTGCTCTGTCTGGTACAAGCAAACATTCATCTGCTTATGAATCTATAAACAGCTGGCCCAGATGTTTTAGGTCATGAAGCCAGTGCTGTGCATGATGAGAACCCTCCTGGGAAGAGCAGAGTAAAAGTAAGAACTATCCCAGCTGAGATGCATCGAGAACATTGGATATTGCAGTTGTCCAGAGGGAGACCAGGCATGAAGTGTGGCTGCCAAGCCTCTCTGATTAGAAAAGCTGGTTTTGGTCTACATCCAGAAACAACAAAAGCTTCATCCCTGGACATGAGAATGGTCATCCGTGACCAGGTAAAAAAAATTACCTTATCTATTATTCTGCCTCAACAGCTGTCAATAGCAGAGGCTTAGATTATGAAGACTGTGGCAAACCTGGAACAAGCTTTGCTCCTCAGGCCATTGCCAGTGACCACAAATGCAAGGACATTGTGGACCAGAAGCTGTAGCTGGTCTGTTGCATTTGACACGTCCAATTGTGCCTGTGTTTTGGGACTGAGCACATTAATACTGTTGTTCTCCACAGCAGAGTCCTGTGATTTTAATTATATGCTGTAATTACACACTGAGGTGTCTCCTTTGTGGGTTTAAATCTCCTGCACAGTAATTTCACAGCTGTCTCTAGGAATAACAAATAGTAATTTCTTTTTTCCCTCCTTCTTCCTGTTCTTGATGTTATAGATAGGTAAATGTTGCTTCAGAAATTGGCCGTGCCCTCTTCTGAATTGCCAGAGCCAGCACAGAGCACAGACCCATGAGACAGAGACGGATCCTGCTGTAGAGCAAACTTTCGGACAGACATAGTGGCATTTAGAATAGGTTTGGAGCTACAGAAGATTCAGTCTGATGTTTCTTTCCCTTAAGAGGCAATTAAAATGTAAATGCACCAAGAGCTGCTAGTTCTGGAGACCTCGTGGAAATCTGCAGGGGGATGTTTTGGCAGTGACCTTTGTCTAATGATCTTATTGGACCATAAACTTCCAGGCATTCTCTGTCTCCCACACGCTCCTTGCATGATGGGTATGGTTCAGTGGGCAGCATCACGGGCTGCTGCTTTCTCTTTCTGTTGTGCTGAGGTGTTGGGCTGTTGTAAAGCTGCTCTTCTCATAAGCACGAATGCTGTTCTTTCACTCCAGTGTTAGTCCCAACCAAATCCTTTGAAACCTCTATGAAAGCTTGGATCATCTTTACTCTTCCCATCTTTTATCAGCTATTCTTGCAGAGAGAAGCCCCACCAAGCCGGTTTAATACCTAAGGGCTTTTTATGAGGTAGTCACCATCCTGACCTGCTTTGGACCAGGAGGTGGTGACACTGAATCCCAGCCTTTGTGGGTGCAAGAGTATTTGAGCTCGATTTCTTAGTAATGTAAACCAGAGTTAAGAACTGACAGTTGGAAAAGGCAGGCAGGCAATTTTTCCTCTCATTCAGAAATTTCCAACTCGAGCTAATTTCTGAATTCAGTGGAAGCTGGGAACAAACAGCTTCTCCCAGAGGAATATCAGTTCTCATCAGCTGAGGGCTGGGATCTTGCCTCTAAAGAAGGCAGGGCTTCCTAGTTCCTGGCAAGTTTGAAATTAGGAGCCATCAGTTTGGCAAAACCCTCTTGGCAAATCATGAATGCTCATGAGCTATGAAAGCTCTGCAAGGCAGTGAATCTGTTCTGATTTATACCAGTGGGAAATCTAACCTTCAGTTTTAGTTCTTGAATTCCTAGTTGTTTTAATCATGTGAATGCAGTCTGCCAGGCTGTCAGGGCCACATATGTGAAACTCAGAACTGTTGCTTCAGTGGAGCTGTAAATATGTAATGTTTCAGTAAAGCCTTTTCATTGGGTTCATGGGCCATTAAGCGGAAAGTGATGGAGCATCATGCAGCAGCCAACCCAAAGCGGGCACAGCCTCTTCATCACTGCCTTGTGCAATTAGGGAACCGCTCACAGGTCATTCGGTATTAATTGGGCCCCTTTGGAGCTTGAGCGCTTTATGAATGCTATTATAAAACGTGATAGCAGGGGACTTGAATGACCCCAGCGGTCTCTTTCCCTCTGGCAGCCACTGTTCCTAAATAAACATGGCTTATAGGGCTGTTTCCGTTGAGCCACACCAAGAATGGTTCAGCCTCTTTGGTTTCTACCCAGCAACAGTTGGCAAACACTAAACACCAGGTCTGCCACACGTGGAACTCTCTCTCTCAGCTGTGTCACACTGAGAACTCTCCCATGACTTTTCTGGTAGGGGTCAGTACACTGAGCCATTTTGAACCTTGTGTTACAGTGCTCGGGAATCCCTAGAGGAGATGCTACAACCCTGAAAAGATCTGAAATTAGATTTTCCAGTCATTTCTTCCTAGAAGCCCAGGCAGTCAACATATCTGATCAGCGCTGCTGTTCTGATACTCTTCTGCCCTCTTGTTCAAGATGGGGAGTTTGCTGTTAGCATGAGCCAAGCTAAGGAAAAAACAGAGTTGTCTTCCTCAGCAGGGGATGGAATCCTTTCTGCAAAGCTTGGTTTTGCCTGAATTTCTTGACCTGTAAGGTGAAATGCAACTTAATGCAGTAGAGGATGCTGCTGTATTAAGAATACTCAGGCTGGAGCAGTGCCTGGAGAATGGAGAGAAGTAAGAGTTCATTCCTCTTCAGCGATTTCTCTCTTTGACCTTTGTTTTTCACCCTCTCTATGTTACCTTTCTCCTCTCTCTCCAGAGACCATGAAAGCAATCATTGAAAAAAGAGGGGAGCATGATTCATGTTCAGTCAGCTCCAGCCCGATTCATATAGAATTCTTTTGTGATAAGCTGGAGAAATGCCTCTGCTCAGCTGTCACTGGCAGCATTCAGGCTGGTTACAGCAGTGTGGGCACAGAGAGAGCAGATGAGTGCATGTGAGTGTCAGCGCTGCTTAAGCTGTGGATTGATTACCTACACTCCATCCAGTGCATAACTTGTAATTTGCAGTTTCCTATGGTCGCCAACTCTGCAAACAGACAGAGATTGCCTTCTTGATACGGGAGCTGAGATCTTGGCTGTGCTTGCAACAGGGTCTAATATCAGGCATGTTTTTAGAGCAGGTACCTTGAAGCGTACCTGAGATCCGATTGCCACGTTAAAACATTAGTTTTGCATCTGAGGACGTTTTGTTGGTTGTTTCGGGTTTGGTTTTTGGCTTTTGTTTTTTTTTTTCTTTTTCTTTTGATTTGCCAGTTCCCACACTCCGAACGTTTCCACCTCTGGGAGGTCCTGCCTCAGTACCCCTCACTGCCAACCTCAAGGTGAGGACCCACTCCTGCATCCCTCCAGCATCCCAAGGCACCCGGACACCGGTTGTATTTTCTGAACATTATTATTCGTAGCCCGCATTTCAAACCTCTTGCGTTTAGGAGCTCCCTGTCTCTCTGCAGCAAGCGGAGAGCCTGCATCTTGTTCTTTGGCACTTGGCGGTGATTTTCTCCTCCTCTTTGTTCCCCGCCCCGGGGGGCGCCGAAGCGGGGATGGGGCTGGGGCTGCCCCCTCGGCGGAGACCCGCTCCGGGGTTTTTCCTCTCCCCGGAGGAAAAAAAGGGGCTGTTCTGCTCCGGCCACCTCTGTCAGCTGAAGGGGGCGGGAGCTGCAGCCTTGAAGTAGAAAAGGAAGAAGAAAAAGAGGGTGCGGGGAGAGGGTGAGAGCCTGCCGGACAGCGGGGGAGGCGGCGGGGCTGAGCCTTGCTGAAGATCGCGGGCTGGAGGAGGAGGAGGAGGCAGGAGAGGATGCAGCAGGGCAGCGATGCTACGTCTGAACCCCCTTCTGCCTAAGGAGAAGGACATCACCCTCCGAGGGGAAGGAGGAAAAGTGGGGAGAAGGCGGCCAAGCTCGCACCGAGCCTGCCGAGCTCTCCACGGAACTGCCGGGGGCTCGCCTGGCACCCGTGCAAAGTTTCCCGAGCTCGTTTGAAGAGAGGGGAGGAGGCATGTGAGATCCTCTCCTCCTAGGGCACAGCTGGGCTTCTAGCCCCGGCCCTGTCGTGACTAGCCATGGTTTTGTCATCCCCGACTGAAGGGTGAAGGGGAGACCCGGGACACCTGCTCTCTCCATCGTCCTCCCCAGCTCCGTGCTCCTGTCCAGGTAAGTGTCCTCCCTTGCCAGACACCGGGGCTCCCCCTGGCCCTGCCGGAGAGTTTCCCAGCACTTTGCCCAGGGAAAAAGTCTTGTGCTTCTCCTGACAGCTAAAGGGTGTGTGTGTGTGTGCACTTGTGAGCCTGTGTGCGGGGTGGGGGGGTGATTGTAGCTGTCTGACTGCAATTTCTGTTTGCTGATCGCTGTCATTATTTCGCTGTGCCATCACTCCTCTAGAAAGGAGGCTCATCTGGGGTCTGTCAAATATTTTGGCTGTGCTGCTGAGGTGAGACTGTGTGGAAGGATGACAGCTCAATCCCCCTTGCTACAACTAAGAGGGAAGCATGCTTAGCTGTACATGTTGCTGGCGCTGCTGGTACGGCTTTAAAAAATGCTCCTAAATTGCTGGCTGAGTATGTCAGTGTGCCCTTCGAGCTCTGGGAACTCTCAAGACTATGAATGAAAGTCTATCCTTGTCCCCCTGAGAATTTAGGGAGGGATGGATATTCCCTTGGAAGGAATTGCTATAGCCTCTGGATTTCGTTCCCTCTAGCTTGGATATGCAGGGTTTTTGTGTGTGTGTGTGTAGCAGTGCTCAACAGTAATGCATTTCAAGCTGAAATGTTACTTGGAGAGGAAACCTAGAGTCTAAGTGATAAGAAAAGAACCTGTTTCACAGAGAGAGTCCAAAGAGAACTTTTTCCCACTCCTGATGTAAAGAAAGTTGGTCATTTTTGAGCCCGTTCGCTTGGCTGAAGAGGAATGTAAAAGCTGCCAGATATCCTTGGGCAGGTCAGCGGTGGGAGCTCACCCACATCAGGGAGTTCTTGTGACTGCAAAGCAGATGGAGGTGGACCCTTCTCTCCCCAGAATTAACCTGTGCTCTAGATGACAAGAAAACAAAGATGCTTGTGTTGTACATGGCAATCAGAATGAAGATGGACTTTGTGTTGTTGCTAAGTCTTATCAGGTAAAGGATGGTTCAAGGCATTCTGTAGCTTTGGGTTTTGGTTGTGTTTCTTTTTTTTTTTTTTTTCTTTTTTTCTTTTTGCCTTGTTCTCCACTGCTCTGCTGTATTCCTCATCCCCATTTCATCTGGTTTTCCGACAGGAATCCCCTGTGTATAACCGTGGATGTTTTAAATGGAGATCAAGGTGAGAGTGAACAGAGATACACTTTCTACATGTTCCCAGTCCAAATACAGTGTCTGTTACATACTGTTAGTTGCCTTGTGGTGCGTGTGCAGGTCATTTCCTAGCCCTGAGATGGTGCTGTCTTCTAAGGTCTTCTGTCCCCAATTAGATGGAAGAGGTCACCACTTCAGGCAGGGTTCCCCTTAGATTCTCCAATGACTCCCCTGCTTTCTGCTGGGAAAGCTCTGGTACCCCATGTAGGTGCTACAAGCAAAGATGATGGAAAAGACGTTTTGTCTTGTCCATAGCATGGCCAGAACCTTTATGGCGTAGATATAGAAAGGGTGTGACAACCCCCAGAGTTGCTCACACATTTTATATGAGATCCTAACCCTGGTTCTCATTTTGACCACTCCAGCTCGCTCTGTCCTATGGTTCTGGGTATTTCTTCATGTACATAATGTGAACAAGGCAGATTTGGCAGATTTGATGCCATCTCAGCAGGTTTGGTGTCTTGCTCCCCAAGTGTCTCCCAGGTGCTTTCATTCTCCACCTTAGGGTGTGCAACACAAACCCTTGGAATCCTGTTACATCTTCACTCTTCAGACAGTGTCATGGCCCTTGTGTTAAACTTGTCCCTTTGAACTGATAGATGCACAATTTGCAGTCACAAATGTATCTGAGGAGGTCTAGGACCCTGGGTTTTGTCACTGCTGGCTTTAGCCTCTGGCCTTTTTGTGCATGCTGACACTGATGCGTTCCCAGACACCCAACACAACGGGCCTCCTGGGTTGGTGACTCCTGACAAGCTACTCATTGTTGCTTTAGCCACAGTGGTTTATCAGCAAATCTTTAATCCCTCTTCACTTGCTAGGAGGCAGGTAGCTGCTGGTGCCTGACCAGTCCCGTGACATAACCTGGGAGTTGTCTGTTTGTCCTGGGGTGGCCCAAGGAGCAGCTGATGCCTCCTCCAGTCAAGTGGCAGGTTGAGAGGTCTCTGTGTGCCACATCCATATTTCCCTAGCGTAGATCTGATCTCCTCTTCTTCTAGGAAGTGGCCATGAACACCTGAGAAGCTGATGGTGACTGTACCACCCTGGGTCATCCTCACGTCATTTATCCTTCCAGAGCTGATCTGTGGTTCTCTTTTACTGGCTGGGGTAAGCTGACCTTGGATAGGCTGCCCTGATTTATCACTGCCAGTGGTACCTGAACAAGCCGTTTTGTCCCCCTCTTGTCGTGTTACAGCCTGGGGAGGTCCAGTGAGGATTTTGCCCAAGATTACCTCCCTGTACTCATGGAACTGTAACAATGAACAAAAAATGCCAGGCAGAGAAAATGAGCTGCTGCGGACCATGCTGGATGATACTGCTGCAGGCTTGACAGCAGCCAAAATCCAGCACGGTCTCTTTGGATTGACTACAGGTGTCTGCTGACAGATGCAATGAACAACAGGTTGAAGGTCCTCTGGAAAATCTCAGTGGAAGCATGACCTCTGGCGTCTGCCTTGCCTAGGAGCAGAGGCAGCCACCTTGTTTTTGCATCCTGCTAGAACAAAACCAGCAGCTGTGATAGATGCCCAGCTTGCCCAGGAGAGGGAATTCCTGCAGGGTGGAAGAAGGTGAGTGCTGAAGGGTTGGGAGGGAGAAGCCTGGTGGAGGGAATCAGGGATATGATTTAACCACAAGGAGCTACACGGTTTCCTGCTGAGTACTTTGCTGTGGGAAAGTGTAGGGCAAATCAAGGGAAGAGCCACCCTGGGACATCCGCAGCCTGTGTGCACCAAAGATTTGGACCAGCATGTGTAAGAGCTGGGGTGACAACACTGTGTGTGTGTGTGTGTGTGCGTGCATGTTGTTAACCAGAAGATGTCTTACTGCTTGATCCAGGGCTGGTGAAGGAGGCAGAATGAGGGTTCTGGCTCACATCAGTGTGCTGGGCTTCCCAGGCAGAACAAAAGGATGCTGCTGGAGAAATACACGTAGATGTCAGCCTGGCTAATGGGGAAAATGCCCTTTCTTATCTTCCACGCTTTCAGTTCTCCTGAAAAATCTTTGCCTGCAGAGAGACTCCTCCCCAGTGAGGCATCCCCAGATGAGAAAGGATTTAATCCTTCCATGTGCCTGTTCCCTGTCAGCTCCATCTGACGTCTCACTGAATCGGAACTCCACTGAAAGTTCACTGCTGCACTTCATTCAGGTCTAAACAAAAGCTCAAGCCAAGGAAATGAGATATGACACTGGGTAGAGCAGCAGAGAGCTTTGCCTCAGCTGGAGGTGTGGGAAAATGTTATAACCTAGGAAACACATTGAAAATGCCCGGCTGATCCCACCAGCATGTTTCAGAGTGATGGGTGATGGTATATTATTTTTTTTTAATTTAGTGGCTGCAGAGTGTTAATAGCACAACAGTGATTGTTGGCTTCTGCAGCAGAAACCTGTATGGTATCATTTTTCCCCCAGCAACCCTTCTGAAAGTGATTTGACAGCAGAGGGGGGAAGAAGCTAGGGAGCCAGGCAGGGAAGTGGGAGAGAGCAGACTGCTATTGTTTGCAATCTGGCTGGGAAGAGAAATGCTCTCCTGGCTGTAAAATCAAAGGCATCACCAGCAAACTGCTGGCAATTGGGCTTCCAGCAATTTGGCTTCCCAGTGCAGCGAATGCAAAGCCTGCTCTTCTCACATCCAATAATCTCCTCCACAGAAAAACTGCTGTAGTCAGTCAGGGTTATGTGTTCCTGCCTTGGGTCCTAGGCAGATCCCCAGGCTCTTTCCCAGCTTCATCATCTCCATTTCCATGAGCCTCCATCCAGGAACCAGTGTTTATTTGCGCATGATCCTTGTGCAAGTTTGTTTTTACAGCTGCTGAGGCAAACAACCTCATCCTACAGGATCTCCTGTGGTTACACCAAATGTGGTGTGTGGCCTGGTAGGAAGCATGGTCCAGCAGGCTAAACACCCACACTTGCTCCATTTTAGCATAGACTTCTGTGACTGATGGCAAATGATTCAGTGTCTGTGGATGGAGTTTGTCTCACAGCATCTGTTTACTGCTCAAGTCATCTCCAAGGTTCCCTCTGCAGTCAGCTCGGCCCCCCATTTTGGACACCTTTTTGGGATGTGTATCGTCTTCTTTCTGGGACTTCTTATTCTCCACCAGCTAGAAAGGCAACCTGGATGAGTAGTTTCAATTACAGGAGATCTGAGACATGGAGGAAAGAGTCCCACTTTCTGTTAAAATTTGGGACCTTACCCATCCAAGAATAGATTGTGCTCACATTGCAGTGAGGGATGTTCAGAGTAGTACTGGGGTCTATTTTTATTTTGGGCAGGTGTTGTGGGGGTGATGACAAACACTGTGAGACCAACTGCTGTCCAAGCAGGCAGCAGGACATATTGCCTGCCCTGAAGGAAGGGTGGATGGAGTAGAAGGAGCATCAAGAGATGTATACAGCAGGTCTCAAACTCATGTAGACCTTATTAATGCTTGTAAGTATCTGAAGGGTGGGTTGATGGAGGATGGAGTTTTCACTTTTCAGTGGTTCCCAGTGACAGGACGAGGGACAATGAGCGCAAGCTGGAACATAGGAAGTTCTATTTGAATATGAGGAAAATCTTCTTTGCAGTGAGGGTGACAGAGCCCTGGAACTGGCTGCTCAAGGAGGTTGCGGAGTCCCCTTCTCTGGAATCCTTCAAGATTCCTCCTGGATGCCATCCTGAGTAATGTGCTCTGGACAATCCTGCTTTAGCAGGGGAGTTGGATTAGATGATCTCTAGAGGTCCCTTCCAACACAGACAATTCCGTGATTCCATATGAAACATCTGAGCTCATGATGTGCATCTGCTTGTCCAGCCACACTGCTGCAATGCTGCGTTGTGGCTCAGACTCCAGGTAGAGCCAAGCATAGGCTCTGGGCTGTTTCATGCTTGGATTCACCTGGGCATTGTCCATCTGGATGCCAAAGGGTATTGAGCAGCCTGAGGCTGACTGCATGTGACCATTACGGTCAAGAGAGCCCTGACTTGAGAGCAGGCTTGGATTGGTACTTAGTTACTGCTAACAAACCCAGAGAAGATGCTGGTCACCATGAACAGTGGTAGAAAGGTGTCTTTGTTCACTACTCTAACAGTTGCATGCTTTCCTGTTCCTCTCCAGGGCTTTCAAGGCCACAGGAGACCAGAACCAGCGTTCTCAACAAATTGTGCATCCCGTGAAAACTACAGTGACCTCTGAGACTCATCTCAACATGTTCAGTGAAAAGAGCAGCGCCTCTTTGTCCCAGAAACCCATTCAGAAAAAGACACGACCTCAAGGCCTCCCCTCCCCTGCTCTCTGCTGTGCTTGTGGACTCTGCATCATGCTGGCAGGGATCAACATTACTTTAGTGGGAGCGTTTGCCTTTGGGACATTCCTCCCCATGAACAACCCTCCCATCATCATCGGACCCATCTTGCTGGTGGTGGCCTTCACATTTTTTGGTGCCTGCTGCATCTGCAGTCGGAGGCCCCCAGCTCATGGGGCCAGGAAATCGAAACCGGGCTCCAACATTGGGCTCATAAAACCTGGCAACACAGCCTTTGAAATTGAAACTAGTGAGCACACGGTGCAGGATACCACCGCTGTTCAGCTGAGCCCCACAAATTCCCCCATCTCCTCAAAAAAGTCCACGCCAGTTCACGAGAACGCGAAGACTTGCAAGCTCTTCACCATGGATGGCAATGGGCCGGTGGCCAAGTACACCACAGGAGGAGAAGCGATACAGCTCAACTTGCCCAGGGACCTGGCCGCATCCTAAAGCCAGGCAGAGCTTTTGTTAGCAGCCAGCCAGAAGCTGCAGTGGGTGGGCTGGAAATCCATGGGTGTGGGGAAGGTGCTTATGAAAAGCCAGCAGATAGACAGGTCTTTCTGAATCAATTTAAGGAATGTGGATGCAACAGCCGAAAAAAAATCAGATTTTTGCTGAAAGGAACATGCCCATTACACAGCTTCAAAAAGGAAATTGTTAATGATGTTGCTGTGAAAGGATGACTCTCTGTTCCTGGGAATATACCAGCTTTTGGGGGGAGCAGATAGGAAGAGGGAAATTAATTAATTTGTCTGGCATAACATGGAAATTGTTGTCTGGAAGGAGGGGCTACATGGGGCTGACAAATGACAGCTCTTTATTCTCAGAAGTGAAGCAATTCTGGAACGTAAAAGAAGCAGGAATGCAGTAAATTACAACTTGCAGCTGCTCAGTCATAAGAAGATTTCAGCATTTTTAGTGCCAGGCTTTTTGGCAGTAGGGACGAAGCTGTGCGCTTGCTAATGAAAAAGCAGTGTGAAACGATCTGCCCTCCCTTGAAAAGCCTTGTCCCGTCTTGCCTTCGCATGGGTGACTTTTCCACCCATTCTAAGAGACAACGAATCACAAGGGTTGCAATTAGCACCGGTATTTTGCTCTTCTTTTAATCAAGTTGGGCTACAGCTGTGCTGCTCAGAGCAGTATGCACCTTGGGAGGTCAGCCAGGCTGAATCCTTGGGGACAAGCTCTTGGGGTAACCAGAGATTGGCAGGAGCCTGCAATCCTTGGGTAATGACTATGTGTGGAGTGCTTAGCTGCTTCCTTTCCATCTTTCTGTGGAAGGTTGGCCTAGGACACACATCAGGTTGGGACAAAGGGCAAAAAACTGTATGGGCTTCAATATAGCTGTGCTGGAAGATGGTGACTGTATCTCCTTCCCTCAAGTGGCTGTGAGACCCATTACACCCAGCAGGCAACCAAGAGTGAGCAGATGCCTTTGCTGCAGGAAACTGGCTGCTCACTGAGCTCATGGGCTTGCAAAACAGTGGGAAGAGTTGGCAGAAGAGAATTTATCAAGAGCTGTTCAACACAAAGGCACCACCTCTGCCTCGGAAAGACCCTAATCTAATGGATTATTGCTGCAAAGGCTTTGTGGTTCCTGGGTGACCCTGGTTGAGAAGACTGTCTTGTGCTAACGGGCCTTTGCTCTGATTCCTGTAGAGGCTGTTCACATGTTTTATGAGATATGGGACCTGTGTGGGAAAGGACAGCTGTGCTGGGCAGGAGCAGAATACAGGGAAGCAGCAGCAGGAGTGTGATTTTGAGTAGGAATGGCTGCATAGGTTCTCCTTTATGTAAATCCTATATTTCAAATGGGGCTTGTGGGACTTCGAGTGACTAGGAAGTCACCATATGAGACCATTCCAAAGACCCAGCAAGCTCAGCATTCTGTTTCTGATGAGGCCAAGAGCAAGGTTTGGAAGAGAGCATAAAAACAGGGGAAAACCAGGGTGTTGCTTGTCCAAAATGCTCTCCCAGCCTCCAATGCCCTATTGCTTAAGAGTTTCCTGAATTGGAAGGGATGCCTGTGCTTGGTAGGCCTGAATGGATTTCTTCTTCATGAAATAATCCATTTGTGCCTTGACTATCTGTCAACTTTCACAGTTTGTGATCCTGCAACAGGGAGCTATAGAGGAAAGGCCATAAAATTCTCTGTCCTTGGCTTGGTTTCATTTTGCACCCTACTAATTCCTTTTGACTCCCCCCCCCAGTTTCCCAGATTAGAGGGGCCAGCAGACAGTCCACACCCTTTGCACCACTCAGGTGGTTTATTTGGGGCTTTGTCATGTTTCATAGAGTAGTTCATCGTTCAAGTTCCCTTCAGTCATCTTCTTCACATAATACTTCATATTTCTTGCAGCCAGAGGGAGGTAGCATTTACCATTCAGTCCAGCATCAGTGGTTTGCTAGGCCAAGGACTACATAGCCTTGAGGTGTTAGCCGGCAGAAATAGGTGTATGGAGAAGCAGAAGGTCTGAAAAGGAAATGTTGGAGGAGAAGCAGATGTTGTGACATGGCCTAGGCTCTCCTGTGCCACCAGCAGACCTCTGCATGGCCAGGTTGTGAGAGCCATATGGCTGATGTGCTGTGTCAAGTACATGGGATCATGGGGGAGCTGGAGAGAAGAGCCATGGTGCTGCACAGCTCATGCAGGAGGTGACCTGGTTGCTCTGGAGAGCCACTGTGCAGCTGATGGCCCTGTCATGAGCTCAGCTAGGAAGAGGTTGAATTTCATTCCTTGATGAGAAGTAACCAAACACTGTGTCTTAGTGTGGCTCCTTCTTGAGTCCTCCAGCATTTTTGCTGCCTTGAACAGTTTCTTCTACATCAAGGAATTACGCCTGTGATTTTAGCAGGGCTGGTTTATCGGCTGGGAGAGGCAGAAGATGGATCAGAAAAAGGAAGTTTGTGTGGGTCTGGGAACATGTGGGTTCAAGTCTTTTTGTACAGCCTCCAGGTCCTGGGAAAAATCATTTAATTGCGCTACTGCTCAGCTCCCTGCCTGTACAGGAGGGAAAATATCTGCTCCTAACTCCACTTAAAGCTGCTTTAAAGGTGAACACATTGCCTAGCACCACAGTTGGTATTAACACACCTGAGTCTGGAGATTGCTTGAAGGTGGATGAGCCTGTATGGTCTGATCTCTGCGTGATCCCCTCTAGAGCTCATTTTCATGGATGAGCTCTGCTTCCAGCACCAGCTGCCCTTCAGCACACAGGAACTGCTGTACTGAACAAAAGGCTCCCATGATTTTTGCCTGCCAGTGATTGCTGTAGCAATTAAACCAAATAGCTTGCCGATGCAGGCTTGATTCCCAGGTTGCTGGCTCACCAGTCTTTAGGAATAGCATACAACAGGCTGAAAGTCCTTTAGAGGTATTGCCCACGTGAAAATGGTTGCTATAGCATGTGTCCTTGAGCGCTTGGAGTCAAAAAAAGTAGAAAAGTCAAGTGGTAACCATACAACTCCTTCATCTGCTTGCTGAAGGCTTAAAAAATGTTTGGTGTGTGCATACTGGAATCACTCCTTTATCACAGCTGTGCCATGAAATGCTACCAGTGATGGATAATGCGATGGCAGATCCCACGCGAGTCAAAGGCAAAGCTCCCCCTGGCAGGAACAGAGACAGAAGCAGGACTTTGAGGACCAGCTGGGAGTTTAGTGTGGTTCACACTTGCCTTGTGGCCTCACAGTCAGTACCATACATGGAACCCCAACGCAGCCCTGGGACCTGGCACAGCCAGTGTCGCTCTGGGAAGTGACACTCTTGGGACCCAAGAGACGATGAGCCGCAGAGGTGGAAACTGGGCAAGCGGAGGTGTAGGACCAGTGAGATGCTGATCCCTTGCTGTGGTAGGGCTGTATGCCACGCTGTGACCCCTTACTGCACCTGCCAGCGCAGTAAGGTGGTCATGGGAACATCTACTGCCTTCAGAAGCACGAATGCCCTGCTTTTGCCTTTCTCTGTCTTTCAGGATTTCCATGTCTGTCTGTCTATCTGTCTGTCCGCCTCCGTGATCAGCTGTGACTAATGTTGTGAATCTTGTGCCTCCTTGTAGAGCAGGAGACAGGGAGATTTTCTCATGCTCCAAGTCAGAGTTTCTAGTGTCAGTCGTTTTTTTTTTTTAGTTACTATTTACTTGTGTGCAATGTGGAACTTGGAAAAGACAGACTCATTAAAATAATTGCACTCAGTGAGCATTTGACCCACCTTCTCTTTTGCTCTACCAACCACCTTCTCCCTCACCCTGGGATGGTATGTGCCTCAAGGCTGTCTGCATTCATTTTGCCTTGTGCTTCTCACTCTCCTGCTTGATTTTCTAGCCAGTGTAACCAGCTGCAAGGAAAAAGCATCCCTAAAAGTTTGTGTTGCCTCTTGAATACCATTGCTCCTTGAAGCCCTGGCTGCCTAAACACTAGTCCCACTGTGGACTTTCACTATCTTTGCTTTGGCTAACACAGGAATAGCCCAATATAACCTTTGTTTTTTTTCTGCATTAACTCCCAGCTGAATACCTGAATAAGCCAGATGTGAATTGTGGGCCTCCAGTTCATTAGGGACATGGGATGAACAGGTTTGTGGGCTGGGGTGGGTGAGGACTGTGGACTGTTCTGAATTCAGCCTCCCTGGTGATGGAGGAAGGGACTGGATTATTTTAGCTGATCCTCCCTAGTCCTGGCTACAGATGATATTTAATTTACGATGTGGGGAAAGGGTGGAAGCTGTATCTGGGTGTGTTGGTGTGTGTCTGGGATTGGTGCCATCACTTTTCCATGCTCCTTCTGGGCTTAGCCCAACAAGGTCTCTTGGAGATGAGTCTAGGAGGGATAGCCCGGTGAGAATAAAGAGGATTTGAGAGCCTTGCAGATTCACCTCGTCAAAGGGCTTCTCTCCCATATGCAGCCAAGTGATTTGAGACGAGAGGAAATCTCTCCGTTCCAGGCAGTCTGGCTGGTTAAAGACCTGGGAAATGAGCTGGCTAAGAAAGCTCTGCTGACAATGTGTGTAAAATGAAAACCTGCTCCCTTTAGAAAGGATTTTTTTTTTTTTTTTTTTTTTTTTTGGCCATTAGGAAGAACTCCCTGGAAGAGCTTTTCTTTTCTAAAAGTGGGACCAGAGAGAAAAGCACAGAGGTGGGTTTGCTGAGCATCCACTACTGCCCTCCTGGACTTGCAGCCTGTAGCATTTCTGCCATGGCAGCTACCCAGCGCTAATGTGGACCATGAACTGAGCTTCCCTTTCCATCTGGAAGAATAAAACAGAAACATTACACAAAATGTAATTAGCTTTTTCTAATTCCTGGCCCAGATTTATTTGTGGCTAGGTTATGTTCTTTTATCCTCATACCAACCTTTTAACCGAAATACCTTTTTGCCTCCTGGAAATTTGTATCCCTGAAATATTTTAGATTTACTGCAGATTTCCTAGAGCTTCCATTTCTTTAGGCTTGAACTGGCTGATGTCTTCCATCCTGTGAAATGTTCACCTTTTCCCAGGAGCCCTCACCTCCTCTGGCCCACTGTCCTGATTTTGGCTCAGGAGCTTCATGAATGCTCATGAACTGCCATTCTTTCGCAGGACTCACAAGTCCACAGCAAAGTTACAAACCTTCCAGGTCTTGCTTATGCAAGAAATGGGACATTTTCCCCTGGATAAGCCCTGGAAGAAGAAAAAAATATCCACGAAAGAGCAAAAATATCCATGAAAATGTGAAATTTCCATTCGCAAAGTCCTTCTTTTTTTTTTTTTCTTTTTTTTTTTTCTTTAAAAAGAGCTTTTATGTCATTAATCTCCAGTGAGTCCATAGCAAATGTGCTCAGCTTAAAAGCTGAAAGGCTGGTTTTCTCCAGCTGTCAGATGCTGTCAGCTCAGCTGAGCTTTCAGCATCCATGGGAGAGACCCTCAGACACCGCTGGCTGCCCCACTATGACATGCTTGTATATTTATTTTCTAAAACTCCTGACTTTCAGGCTGGTGACCCCAAAGAATTTCTTTGGAGTGGCCTCAGAGCAACACCCTGCCCATGTCCCCAGGGTGATATGAAGCCACAGCAGATGCCCATCCCCTCCAGCAGCACCCCACTCTAGATGGACCAAGTATATGGAGCATCTCCTTTGGTGCTGTCCCACACCCTTTGCTTTCTCACACTTCTTAAAGACGCTAGAAACTAGATGTTTTTAATTTTAACACCCATTTCAAAACCCTGGAGACTGGCTCCATGCAGCAGTAACCAGTTTGGGGACTTCTGTTATCTCAGCTGCTCCCACTGCTGACCTAGGGAGATCCAATTAGGAGGCGTCTGCTGCTCAACCAGGCCCACAGTGAACCACTAGGCTGCAGAAGACAGCTGGACCATCAGGTTGGTCAGCGAGGATTGCTCCTTACAGGCTCATTTCCATGGTTTTGTTCGGTCTAATTTACGGAGTCTGTGGAGGGGAGATTTTGCAGGTTCCATTGGCAGATCTCCTGCTACTTATAATCACTCTCAGTCTCTCTCTGTGGGACCTGCACATGCTTATATGGCTTTGAATTCTCAGACCCCAGAGGGTGTCAGTGCTGGAAGGATAGATTAGATTTTTCAAGGCATTCTTGGATACAAAGAGTCTCCAGGAGTTTTTCCAGGGAGCACATATTCACTGGGAAATTCCAATTTCTTGAAATTGTCCTGTTCTGAGGAGACACTGGTTCTCATGGTGCTTTTGCCAGGAAAAAAAAAAAAGCTTCACAGGTTCCAAATGAAATTTCTGATCCAAACACTTGAGAATTGCTGTATTATACAACCCTCCAGGCACCCCAACGATGAGATCGTGCTGGGCTCTGTCTCCATGTAAGGATCAAACTTCAAAGACAACTTTGGAGCTACAGTCCCTTACCAGACCCCCTGCTTCCAATCAGGTCCCAAAAGCCAGATGTCTCTGCACCAGTGCTTTTAATAAGCTGTGCCTCCTGAGATCTGCTTTCCCTCCCAAAACCATTGCAGGAGGTCCCTCCTGCTGTAATCTTTGCTGGAGTTTCTGGCATTTATCTGCTGTGACAGTGAATGCAGTTTCATATGTAGCTCACTGGCCTGGTGCCAGATGGATATTTGATGAAGTTTGCTATAAAGTCAGACTGAAAAATTATTTTCTTTTGCTGGCACATAGGCATTAAAGATGCTACTTTTGGAGACAAATCCTCCTCTGTTGTTATCTCAGTATGAGAAACCATTATGATCTATGGTTCATCTTTTTATCTCCAGCTGAGCCAGGAAAATATGATGCTGCCATTAAGAGCTGATCTTCCCTCTCCATCTGCAAATTTTGTTATGTTCACTGTTTTGGGGGCTCCACACTCTTCATTCAGAGGCAGATTTTGCACATGGAAAGAACTTACTGCCAGCAAACCCAAGGGCTCCAGCTTCTGCAGCCTCCTTAGTGGTGACCACATCGCTGCTGCCTGCACCCCGTGGTGGTTGCGCAAATAAGCAGCCAGCTTTGGTTTCTGGGCTGGGAACCTTTCGTGGGGCCACTGAGTTCACTGGAGAAAAATAACCTTTGGCTGGCAATTATAGCTGCACCTGGGAGAGGCAGAGCTGTTTGCTCTTGAGAGGTGAAGCCAGGTAACAGAGCATGAAGAGCTCCCTGAGGCTGCCCTTCCAGCTTCATGCTGCGAGATGGTCTCCAAATGGCATTTCTTTCTTATCCTTCATCTGAAAGCTCTGACCAGCTCCAAAGCCAAGGCAAATTTTTGCTGCATCCCTGGCGGATAAACCACTTTTCCATGGCTGGGAATCCCTCTGAATGCAGTCTTACACTATGGTGATATCCAGAGGTCCCATTCATGCTTCTGGTGTTGGTGCAAGTAAGGCAGTCCCTGCTCTGGGTAAAGAGGAAGACAGCAGGTGAGAAATAAAACCAAGGCACGGAGCTGAAAAGGGGCTCAGCTCAGATTAATCTTGCTTTTTGCAGGTAAAAATAGCCCACAAACTTTCATCATCTGTAGCCTCCTGGGGGAAGGGCTTCCACTCCTTAACCCTGTGCTGTGCTGAGACCCACCTGCTTGTCAGGGCTGGCTTTATCTGAAAAAGAGGGAGGAAAAACTCTCTCTTCTTGGTTAAACCTTAAAATGCACCTTTTGGGTGGACCAGATTTGGACATTCAATACATAGCCGTAGGTTCTCTTGTCCAGGGCAGCGATCTCTGAGGGTAAGAGATAGAGAGATCTGTTTTCTCTGTAGGGAACTGAACAACCAACTCACTGAACGATCCTGTTGGCTGTTGTTTTCCTTCATGTGATACGTTTCTCTGGCATAGTGCTGAATTTCCCAGAAGCTCTGGGTTACATGTATTTTCATAGACCCTCATTAAAAACATGGCTTCAGTTCCGAAAATCACATTTGTTCTAAATAAGAGCTGTCTGCTGGGAGAATTAATTCCTCTGACTTAAGTCACCTCCCTGGAAGTGTTGCTGTTGTCTTTGATTTCATGCCTCAGATGATTACGCTTTTCCAACACCCAAGAATAACAAGATTAGGGAATTTGTGGCAAAGAAGGCAAAGAGGAGGAACTGGCTGAGAAAAAGGGAAGATAAATTGAATTTTCCCATTAAAAGAAAAGGAAATAGCTATTTCACAGAAACAGTCTTGCTTTCGGGAAATAACAGCAGGGAAACCTCTCTGCTTGAACCAAAGTCTCTTATTCTTAAATAGCCTTAAATCTATCAAGCTCGTTGTCATACTCGTTATCCAAAATGCTTTGTGATCCTTAGATATGATATTTAAAGCTAATTTGGGAAGCATTAAATCCTCTCCTGTAAATTATAAAGTAGTGGAAAAATAGAAGTAAATTGACAAGAACCGAGACAGAAGCATCCAGAGATGGCAGTTACCATTCATCCATCAGTGAGGTGTCGGACATCCCTTTACCCCTCTGCCATTGGGAAGGAAATCCAGGAAAGTGGCTCAAACTGATGGATTTTCCTTGATGATTTGGGCAAGTTGAGTGCAAGCCCCCAGCAGAGGGACCCTCCAGGACATGGGGGAGGTGGGGAGCTGCAGGACCAGGCTGAAACTGAGGATGCTGAGAGTTTGCCAAGTGGGAACAAAGATATTCTGAGATGATTGCTGCGTGAGCAGGTGTGGCATGTGGATAACACAGAATCACAGAATGATATGGGGTTGGAAGGGACCTCTGGAGATCATCTAGTCCAACCCCTGCCCTGCCCTGGCCAAAACAGGTCCACCTAGAGCAGGTTGCACAGGAACGTGTCCAGGTGGGTTTTGAATGTCTTCACAGAGGGAGACTCCACCACTTCTCTGGGCAGCCTGTTCCAGGGGTCTGCCACCCTCGAAGTAAAGAAGTTCCTCCTCCTGTTTAGATGGAACTTCTTATGGACAAGTTTGTGCCCATTACCTCTTGTCCTATCACTGGCCACCCCTGAGAAAAGACTGGTCCCAATACGTGCAGGTACGATGTGTGCACCCCATGCTCCTACTGCCACAACCTAAGGGAGCAGCGAGATGACTTTCCTCTGCAGCACTGGGGATGGGCAGAGAGCACCCCATTGTGAGGGACAACTGCTGAAGAGAAAGGCTCTTCCTTTGTGACACCAGGAGCACTTCAGCAAGGCTAACGCTCGCAACATCATTAAGCTTAATGTTTCTGTTATTTGTGCTGTCAATTCTCTTAATGGCGCTCCAGCAGCATGGAGTGGAGTGAGTCATAAAAGTAATTATTAACTAGGCGATGGCACTGAAAAGGCATTTGAAGTTCAATTCAGCGCCAGCCCTGGTCGATGTGGATGGTGTACATTCGGTAATGAGCAAGTGCAAAGCGCGTTTGCTGAGGAGAGAAAAGGAGAAAGACCATTTGGTGTGAAATATTTTGCCTTATTATCTTCACAGGGAAATACAGAGCAGCAGCTGGAAGCAGAGAATAGCAGTAAGGGCATACATCATGCTCCCCATACTTTTAGGAGCACTTAAAACACAGGTGTTCTGGGGTTTACTGTATCAGTGCCCCTGCAGTCTGATGGACTCGGTGATGTCAGGAGATGTGTGTATGAGGAACGGCAAGAAACTGTGGCTGCCACCAAGACCTGTGAGTCTGAGTAGAAATATACAAGAAAAAGGGTGGGAGGAAGGAGTGAACATTCCCATTTTGGAGGCAGGGGGGTGGATGCACTGATGAAGTGATGTGACTAAGGTCATGTAAGGATTTGGTGGCAGAGGAAAAAATGCTGCATAAATCCACTGCATCTTGCTGCTGTGATTTACCTGCCAGACCTCCCTTTTACCCAGATGTGCTTTCTGCAGTCATCCTTCCAGCCAGATTTTTAGCTGTGGTGACAAGGGTAGATTAACTCCTTCACAGGCACCTATCAGTCCTTCCTCTGCCTGAGGCTCGGTACCCACAGGAGGCTCAACCCAGAGCCAGAGCTGCTGCAGTAACACTGAAATGGCAGCTTCTGAAAGTTCCTATCAAGAAAGCAAGTCCCCTTGAGGAGCAGGTACCAGAAGCACTGGTGCTGTCGCTGCTGACAATGTTCTCGGGCAGGACAGGTCATTCTCGGCTTCAAGGCTGTATTTACTCCATAAGATTATTCCTTAGCTCCCACTGGGTAGCTCTGCTGATATTTGTCCATCGGGGAAATGGCAGAGCAAAAGCTCACATCAACAGTGATAAAGTCCGTTCTGCCGTGGTGGGTTTGTGTAGGGCTTTCGTATTTTATTATTTTCCTAGCTGTGTGGAACAGGTTTCGTTTTGTTTGGAGACCGGGAGTGATAAAACACATTTCTGAGGGCAGGAAGATGATATCTGCTGTGATGGGCAGCAGACACCTGGAACAGCAATTACGGACCCTGCAGAAGTGGCACGGGTCTGAGCCTGCGAGAGGATCCAAGGTAACTGAATTGTATTTTATGAGCGTGGATCTGTGTTAATAAAACCAGTGAGTTGGTCTGAGAGTGACAGACTGTCTAGAGTAAAAAAAAAAAAAAAAAAAAAAAAGAAACGATCTGCCTTATTTTATGACCTGTGAAGCACAATTGAAGGAAGGTGGTGGTGATGGGGTAGAAGCTCATCTATATCAAGCCACAAAAAATTGCCTGATGGATAGACCCCAGCCACACAATCAGAGGTGTGAGGTGACTTGAAGCTCATGTGTCCCTGGAGACAGAGCTGTGGCTGAAAGCACATGGCTAGGGTTGCACAGCCTTCCCTTGGTGAGGATGTGCATCCCATCACAGGGCTCTCACACATCCCTTGGCACCCAGGGAGGACCTCAGAGCCCTTCCTCTCTTCCCAGCCCAGGACAGATGTTTGTCTGCTGCTGCACTGCAGCTGCTCAGCACATCAAACCCACATTAAGCTCATGTTGCATGAAAGACCAAGTTGTTTTCCTTGTGATTAGTATGTTTAGTTGGCTCAGAAAGTGGCCTGTCAAACACCCTAAGCAGAGCAAGGGAGGAGATGGGCAGGAGCAGATGGAGGAGAGGAGTGGTGGGATCTCTCTTTTGGAAGCAATGGGTAACAATGAGAAGAATATAAAAAATAGAAGTTCATTCTTTCTGTCCAAATAAATCAATGTTGACTTGGTGAGGAATTCTTCAGAATAACATAAAAATTTGAGTTGAATATTCAGGGAAAAAAAAAGTTATTGCTGAGAGGAAGAGCCACCAACAACTCAGTCTAACCTGGGCCATACTTGCATACCTTCAGTATGATGAGGAGAGTAAAGAAACAGGCCTCGATTTTTGAATTCAAGGTGTCATCTACACAGACATCACACAGGTGGTGCGGTGATCCCAGCTCACCTTCATGAATCACTGACGCTGTCCCCAGAGCCGTGGTGGGGCGTGGGAGCCTTGGGCCAAGGGAATCCACCACAACAAAGGACTGATCTGGTTTTTGTTTCATGTGAGTGAGCCACAAAAATACCTTGAAATCATTTGGCCCAAACGCTATTTTGGCCTCTGGAGACATGAAGATTTGTGACTGGCCATATAACTGTGACGGTTTTAGGGAAACCAGCGTGCACGAGCCAGGGTGTGGGCCTCGTGGTATAAGTACACCAGGACATGCATGGCTTACCCTAGCTCATTTTCAGGGGGTTTAAGGCAAGTAGCCTTCCTTCTGCTTTCCCCATCTCCCATCTCCCCACGCCAGGGATGGAGAGGTTACAGATTTTGTGCCATACAGAGAAAACACCCCAAGGGCTCTGTGCTGGGTTAGACAACACCACTGTTTAGCTCTGTGGTGCCTGAAGCTGGCTTTCAATTTCAGGAAAGAACATCACAGGGTGGCTTTCACTGCTTAACCAGGAAAATGAGCACATCTGCTGGGCAGGATCTGGCTCTGCCAGGCTTGCCAGCAGCCTGGGGTCACCGTGTGCTCCCGGCTGCCCAGTTCCAGTCGGCAGCTCTCACTTGTGTTTAATCTCCCACCACTAAACAAAGCCAGGCAAAACCCTCTAATAGCTTTCAATCATTTTCCAATTAATTCCCCTGCTTCCAGAGCCTTGTTTAAAGCTTACAGGATAAAATCTCTTTCCACAAAGATCTTTCTTCTTGTCTGGAAGGTGGAAATCAGGAGGCAGCAGTGAGAAAAAGAGCAGCCTTGAGCATGTACTGCCCACTCTGGGTGTCTTACTATGTGGGGTGGCCAAATCATCGTTGATGCTGGTAGAGCTTTGTCTCTTTGGGGCATGTAGTTATCATTTACCATCTGTCCAGCTCTGAGCTTCAACTTGAAGGGATAGGCTATTTGCAGGGATAGGCTACTTGCAGGGATAGGCTAACTTGAACCTGATTGTGTCCCTGCTACACCTGGCCTCAGACTGATGTCTTCATGTTTAGAGGCTTCTCTACCCATGGCACCATGCAGAAGGTCCACTCCTTTCCCTTGGTCCTTTCTCCAGCCTGGCTGATGATGTCCCAGAAGTCATGTGTAAGCTGATCTTCAGCCAGGCGCATGTGAGCTACCCCTTACCTTCTGGATTGGAGTCTGCCCAGGATGAGGTGAATCTGGCAGATGACAGCAAGCACAGATTAGGTCAAATGCTTAAATTCTCCGGGTTTTTGATGCTATGATATTCAGTGGTCTATCAGAGCTCAGTTTTCTGAAGACCTGGTGACCTTATGCTTAGGCACTGTCCTAACCACCAGCAGGTAGATGATAGTGGTGTGCTCAAGTCACCTTTCCAAGGTGAGATGCAATCTTTGATGGGTTAAAGGCAGCTCTGAGGGCTTGGCATCCAGGAAAAAGTAATGATCATCTCTAACTATGGACCAAACAGACAACATCTGGCTGTTTTCCTAGGGGAAGCAAAATTGTGCTTGCAAATTCTGGAACCCTCCCACTGAGATAAAATTCAATAGAGACGGGATCAGCTTCAACTACCCGTTTTCCAGGCAAAGCTGATGAACTCTTGGTGGTAGCAGATAGGATAATATCACCTATTTATCACCTATAGCACAAGCACCACCACTAATAACTGGACCCCTTTTGATACAGTCATTCCCATTTCAAGGAGGATGTGTTTGAGAAGTGAGACCAGGATGGAAATACTGCCTTGCCTGTCTCCCAAACTGCTTTAAGGCTAGATCACATGGTCATTGCTCTCTGGGGAAAAAAAAAAAAAAAAACACAAACAAACAAACAAACAAACAAACAAAAAAAAACGGAAAGACATTTAGGTCTTCAGAAAAATGAAAAAAAAAAAAAAAAAAGAGGACCATTTTAGAATAACAATGTTTAGCATATTCCTGAGTAGAAAAAAGATTTAGGTCTGTATCTCTGCTTTGTTAATTTCGGAGGCTTTTGCTCACAATTCCCCATGAACTTCTTTCTCCTGGACTATTTTAGTTTCTTCTGCATCTTTCCTGTCCTTGTCTTTCCCCTCCATGTCTTATATCTTAGACTAATGAAAATCTTGAAGAAAATGTAGTGGAAACCAAGGACTTTTGCCAAATACGTTAGTGTCAGTGAGTCAACATTTTCTAATTGGACCTCCTTTGGTGACAAGTTCTAGACAAGCTCTGAGCAAGGCTTTACTTGTCAGCTTCACAGTTTATTGGGACTGCAGCGATAACTGAGCTTCTAAATGGAAATAACTGTGTGTAGGCTCCTCAGATGATTGTTTCCATTCAGACTGACACCTCCAGCTGCCCCCAAAAGCCAAGTGCCACTGCAGGAAAAAGAGCTTTATAGTCTTGGCTTTAATTAACTCCCTACAGCAAAAGCCACTATGACTGTAATGCGTGAGTGGCTTTCAGGTATGCTATTTATCAGCTCCCTAAATGTAATCAGAGTCAGTTTGATCCAATTAGATGGTAGCCAGTACAGGATAGTACCATACAGCCTACACACACAGTGCTCAGGACAAGGAGACGCAAGCTGAAAGACGGCGACCTTCCCGTCTGAGACACAATGTCATCCTCCCTTCATTTTCTGTAATTAAAATGAAAGTTTTTGATGCCTCATTGTCTACCAAAGGCTGAGAGTACAATTCTGTTGCATACCATATGGGCCAGCCTAACGTCTCTTCCAGCCTGCAATGGGGTTCATGGTGCCAAGACACTGTAATCTACCTACCCTTTCTGCTCTGAAGTGCAGGCACGTGTTCTCCTGTCAAGAGCATGATTTCTACCCTTTCTGATTCTTGAAGATGTATTCTGGGGTGCAGCTTGGGAGCTGGGGAGGACTTTCTCCTCCTCAGGTAAGATTGCAGTGGACCAACATGCACAATGGGTGGTACACCACGACACATGTGAGTCATGGGCAATGCCAAATTTCACCAGCCAGCAGTTTGTGCTGGTGGATGACACAGCTGCCACCGGGTGGCCAGGGAGACAGTGCTGGCCCAGGCTGGATAGATGGGAGATGTAGAAACCAGATGGAACCTGCTTCTGCTGGGGATGATTTTAGATGCTCTGGTGAAATCCAGCTCCAGAAATTTCCACTGCTGATAGGAAGCCAGGGTTTAAATGGAACTATTTATAGGCCATTTTCTTCACTTTGTGAGAAGAGCAGGACCAGTCGAGCTTGCTGAAGCATCCCTCCTTGGCTCTCCAGGCAGCCCTTGCTTTAAGGACCAACAAACACTAGGACTTGTGCTGCTGAGTCAGCAAAAGTGTCCCTGTGCAGGGTCATGCATATATCCTTCATGGCCCTCTTCTCCCACTCACCAAAAAGCCTAAAAAGGGCACCCTTCAGTACCTTGGAAGGGGGTGATGATGTGACTGGAGTGGTGGGGACTTGAAGAGCTCCGCTAGACTGAGTGCAAGGCTCTGCTGTGAGCAGAAGAAAAATCCTAGTGGGATTAAAATAAAGCACAGCCTTCCTCCTGGTGGTTACCAGGCCTACGGTAGCTGTGCTGAAGGCTAGCTGAAGCCTCATGAGCCAGCCCACCCATGCAGTTTTCAATGAAGTCAGATTTGCCCAAGTCCATAAAGCAGATTTGCCCTCTGCTCATTACTGGCCTCTCCATGAAGTTTATCGGCCCTTTATATACATGCCTCAGACAGCAGCTGAGTTTCACACTGTAACCAAGGGGAGATATCTATCACCCTTACAGGCAGCAAACAACACAAGTTTTTCTTTAAAGCAGCATTTTGTTGAGTAGAACGTGGGGGAGGGGGGACAACACTGCTGCTGCACAGCCACCACAGCAGCACCCAGAATCACCTTGAATGATGGTGTCATCCCTGAGTATCCATGGCCAACAAACCTGTCAAAACAAAATTTGCTGCAGCTATCAAAAGAAAGGAAATATTGCACTACCTTAGCTCACCCACCTTATGCAAATTCCCCTGCTCTTGAAAAGAAGACATCAGCCACCACCGTCCTTGCTCCTCTTTTCAATTTTGACTTGGAGGAGCTGACTCCATCCTACGTTGTTCTGTTGGGTCACAGGCAAGCATGTTCCCACCCCTCACATAGGCCATCCCCATCCTTCCCCAGAGCCACCTGTTTAATGCTGAATCCATTTACATTTATTTTATGCACTTGTGTTTTCTTCAGAAGACAGGCTGTGAATTATCTCCTGATCTGCTTTCCTGTACAGGAGGTTACAAGGGTGTAGTTAAACAGAAAAAATATGCAAAATGAAAGATGACTTTCCACTTGAGCAACACTGAAGATCAGAAACACCAGACAGAAAGAAAAGAGCTTTTACATCAGTGCCTGCAAAGCTTTACACCCTGAGTTCAGTGTTTATACAAAATTATCATCAAGCCATAAATTTAACTGAAAACTGACAATTTGAATGACAGACATCCTGGCAGTCAGCAGAAACCATTCAGGTGTCTGCACCAATTGTGCATTAGGAGGTGGGTTTTATCCAGAACTGCAGGCTGATTGATGAGGATGTACCAACATCAGGAGTGTTGTTTACTTGAGTGATGAGGCACCTGAAAGCGGTGGCTCGTGTTTGATGGATGCCAGATCCTGAGCAAGCAGAGCAAGTTCAGCACTACCCAAGCAAAGAGGCACTTGATGCTGCTAGAGGTGCCCTGGAAGAAGAGCCCAGAAGCAGTGGGCACAGCTGAATTGGGGTTGGGGATTAGTCCAGAAGGTGACCCAGGAGTTGCCTTTGCTGATTAGTTCCTTGGAGTGTTTTTTGCTGCCCTTGACACATTAGGTGGGGATTGTACCCCAAGAGGACCGTGTAGGGTACGTGCTGCCAAGATTTGTTCTGAGTAGGTCAATCAGAAGTCAGAAGCAGATGCACAGCAGATCAGGGAGACCCGGGTTATTTTGACACTGGATGCAGTGGTGTTTGCAGCAGCAGCAGCTCCCACACCAGTGCCTGGGAGATGCTGTGATGGTACTGAGGCAGTAAAGGCAAACTAACGCTGTGCTGGTGTTTGGCAGGAAGAGCCAGCATTGAACATGGGTCTCATTTCCCACTGAATGTCTGCTTTGCACCAGATAAAACCATAATAGCACCCCTGTACCTGCAGACTAGGCTGCTCTGCTGCCAGCCTGCCAGCCTGGAAGGGGGTTTCCTGGATACCCACACCACATCCATGGGTGTCACCTCTTTCTCCACTGTACCCACTTTGTTCTTCTCCACCCACAGCTCTGAGGACCTGTGATGAGTCTGTGAGCCAGACCACTGCTCTCTCCCTCTTTTTTTTTTTTTTTCCTCCCCTTTTTATTTTCTTTTTTCAGCTGTCTCAGCCTGTCTAATAAAAGATATTGCCTCTCCCTATAAACCTTGCCTCTAGAGACTTAACCGCACTGAGGTTGCTATAACAACAACTGAGCTCTTTGCTGGAGAAAAGCAGAGGAAAAAGGTACTGAGAAGTCCAAGTGAGAGCTCATCAGAGAAACATCCCCCACCCCATTGCATTATCCCTGAGAGGGGTGGGATGTGGCACCACTTGGGAGAAGGCACAGGAACATGAAGAAGGAGCATCTCTAGGGGAAGGAGGCATTTGAGACCTGACTCTGCTCAGGATGGGCTGTAGGGCCCTCCCCACCATGCATGCAGGGAAGGTCTCCTACGTGGACGTTTTCTGTGCTCAGGTGAAAAAACACGACTTGCTTCCACACAGAAAGGGACTGGGTTAAGCATCACTTTGCCTCCAGTTACCAGGGTGCTCCCAGGACTCATTCATGGGGCAAAATTCCCATCCTGGCCAAGAAGGAGACAGGTGACAAGGATTCTAATTAGGTGTTGGGGAAAACTGGGGACTTACAGACAGTAAATGGATGCTGTGTCCCCCCTCCAGCTGGGGCTGGCTGGGAAAGGTCTTCCCCTGCCCCTGAGCACAGTGCATTTAAATATCAGGAGAGGGGTTGCCCTGGTTTCTTGGGCTGAAAAGAGCCAAGGAGGGCTCAGGTGAGGGTGAGGAAGTGGAAACTGCTGGCAGAAGCCTGCAAACGTTTCTAGGGGACGCTTGTGCTAGGAAATAGTAACTTAAAAGCAGGAAAAAAAGTGGTAGGAGAGCTTATCTTGAGTAGCTATAGATACCTACAGACAGGGACGCCCTTCTCCATCCTTTTCTGTTCTTTTTAGCTGATTGCAAATGCCACAGTGAAGCTCTTCTAACTCCATCAGCTGGGGCTTTATTTGAACCAAATCTTCATTTTTCCCTCCCCAGTTATGGATTAGGGGCTCTGAATTGTTAAACAGCTGAGGATTGCCAAGAATAGAGAGTATGTTAAGCACCCTGAGAGCTGGGCATTAGAGAAAGTTAAATTATTATTCTCGGATCCACTGCACAGCTGAATATTTATGGCTCAATCCAGTTTTCCAGAGTCTCATCATTTCTTATGTCAACTGTACTTTATAGAAATGTCCACAGGGAAGGAATTGACTTTTGTCCCAGGCCCAAACTAAACAAGCTCAAGCAGTGATTATTTGGGCTTTGAAACAGTTGGATAATTTAATCTCAACATCTATCGATCCCTTTCTGCACTGGAATCCTATGGCTAAACATCTGCAAGGCAATTAATAGCCTAGAGTACAAATTCATTACAGATTTATCAATAGGTACTGAGATTTAGACTGAGAAAAAAACCTGGTTTTTAATCTGCTTACTTTGGGGCAAAACAAAGAAATGCAACGCAACTGAAGGTACATCTAAGGCCATGAGAAAACTGCTCCCCATTGCTGGCATGGTTTGGAATGCTAATGCATTTTGATGTACTTTAAAAAATAGAGTACAAGTATAATGTACAGTAGAATGTACTTTGAAAAGGTAAAATGTGTTTCAGAAGGTAGAATCTCTCACCGAGCAAGAGAGAAGAGCTGTAAGAAGGTTACAAGGCCTTGTGAAACAGGACACTTTCAGTCTAAGTGGCTCCCAGTTTCTGGCAAAGGGTAAATCTTTCAGCAAAATATCTAGCACTACCAGCCTTTAATTAAAAATTAAAAAAGAAAAGGCAGCAGTGTCCAGTGTTGCTAACCCTGATCCCTGTCCTGGCCAGCAGCTGGGGCTGAGGTTTGAGGGTCCTTCCCTGCCTGTGCTCCCCCCTGGAGGCAGCTGCCTTCACTGATTAGCAAAGTGATTCCCATACCGGATAATTAATTGGCACAATCTGTTAATGAGGTTTACCATGTACTCTGTGGGCCATCTGGACAAAAGATGATTTGCGAGGATGACTGTGAGGATGACTGCAACTGCAATGTCTCTGCCTTTTAAGCTCGGTAATGATTAAATATGAACTAATTACAGAGGGGGGAACAAACTGGTTACAAAGAGCCAGGGCTCACAGTGGTGGATCTATCAGGAATGAATAGGAACTGCAGCTAACTGCAAAATCTATGCTTTTCTGAGGAGGATGGGGACAGTCAGCCTGAGCAGAGTGGCTTGGCAGACCAGACCCCACAGTGGTCTGCAGGGGGCAAATCTCAGGGAGCAAGAGGGATGCTGAGATGCAGGGTGGCCGCAGGACCGGCAGACCTGATTTCAGATACAGTGAATGCTTGACCTACCCCAGCAGCTTCCCACATTCCCCTTGCCAAAATTTGGGCCATGCTTCACCGTTGTGGCTTGATAGCTAAAAGGCAGAAGGCTCTCAAGTTTTTTTTAGCATTGCAATTCACCACTTCTTAATACAGTAATCACCAGGTGTCTGGGAGATTATTTTAGTGTATAAAATAAATATTCCAGCATGGGAAGGGGTTGAGGAGGAGTGAAAAGAGGGAATACCGTGCAGCCCCAGAGAAATGCCTTCTTTTTGGAGCCCATCCTTGTCTCAGCCCCCCAAATACTGTGATACTCATCCCCATTCATCAGAGCTCATCTCCCTTGCAAGGAAATAAAAAGTGCTCAGCTCCAATTTATACAGCAGGGGGATATGTGAGTGTCTGGAAGGGAATCAGCTCAGTCAATCATGTGCAGTGTAAACCTTCTGTGAAAACACCCCAGATCCACTTTGCAAAATGACTCCAATAAATGACAAAACAATATGCTTGCACTCTTAAGGAAGTTAGAGATTAAACAAAGACCTAGAGCTTATAATCATTGCCGGTCTGGGCTAGGAATAATTCACAGTAATAGATACTTGCCTGATGTGTATTTCAGCAGTTTTTGCAGGCTTTTCCCAATTCCCTTTCCTAGTCAGTTCTTCAAATATTTTGTACCCAAAATAATTGGGAAAAACCACCCTCTTCTACTTACAACTGCATAAATCTGCATCCATAGACCATCAGCTAGCAAATGCCTGCAGAATGGTGGTCCTCCAAATTAGCAAGTTTATTACCTCAACAGCCAACAAGGCTTCTTCCAAAAAGCTCTGAGATGAGCAACACCTTGTACCCACCAGTAAACACTACTGTTTAGTACTCATACTTAAAGGTGGGGTTTTTTTTGGGGGGCGGGGGGGAGGAGGGGTGGGTAAGTTCATTTTAATGTCAAAATACTCATCTGCAGAGAAAGACACTCAGTAGCCCTTTGTCAGACTGTGTCTAGGAACTTGTATGTGTCAGAAGGAGGAACATTGACTGACCTGACACATGATCCTGAAGTCTTNAGGAAGTTAGAGATTAAACAAAGACCTAGAGCTTATAATCATTGCTGGTCTGGGCTAGGAATAATTTACAGTAATAGATACTTGCCTGATGTGTATTTCAGCAGTTTTTGCAGGCTTTTCCCAATTCCCTTTCCTAGTCAGTTCTTCAAATATTTTGTACCCAAAATAATTGGGAAAAACCACCCTCTTCTACTTACAACTGCATAAATCTGCATCCATAGACCATTAGCTAGCAAATGCCTGCAGAATGGTGGTCCTCCAAATTAGCAAGTTTATTACCTCAACAGCCAACAAGGCTTCTTCCAAAAAGCTCTGAGATGAGCAACACCTTGTACCCACCAGTAAACACTACTGTTTAGTACTCATACTTAAAGGTGGGGTTTTTTTTGGGGGGCGGGGGGGAGGAGG
>VZRU01013714.1:259-11143 GCA_013398155.1 Pedionomus torquatus | reverse complement strand
TTTTTTTTTTTTTTTTTTTTTTTTTTGACACATTGACAGTAACTTCGAGATGCAAGAAGCACAAGAAATCATTTTTCCTTCTCTGCCCCTTCTCCCCAACCCCTCCCCACCTTTTCTTTTTAACTCTGCTGATTTAGGCTGAGATGGGGTTACTTTTCTTCCTAGGTGTTTGTATGGGACTATGTTTTGGATTTGTGACGAAATCAGTGCTGATAATAAGGACGTAGTATCTATTGCTGAGCAGTGTTAACACAGTGTCAGGGTTTTTCTGCTCCTTGCCCTGCCCCACCAGAGAGCGGGCTGAGGATGCACAAGAAGCCAGGAGGGATCCCAGCTGGGACTGGACTGATCCCAGCTGCCCTCAACTGACCACAAGGGTAGTCCAGACCATACAGAGTTGTGCTCAGCATCAAAAGCTGGAGGAAGAAGGAGGAAAAGGGGGAATGTTCAGAGTTATGACAGTTGTTATCCCAAGTCACTGTTATGTGGGATGAAGTCCTACTTTCCTGGGGATGGCTGAACACCTGCCTGCTGATGGTAAGTGGCAAATTAATCCCTTATTTTCATAGAATCATAGAATTTTGTTTGCTTGTGTGCACAGCTTTTGCTATTAAACTATGTCTCAACCCATGCATTTTCTCACTTTTACCCTTCCAGTTCTCTCCCCCATCCCACCAGTGAGGAGCGAGTGAGATGCTGTGTGGGGCTGAGCTGCTCACAGGGGTTAACCTACAACGTTACCTCACCAACTTTGGCAAAAACAGCCTCCATTCCCACTCTTTTCAGTGCTCCTGAGAATACGTTTGAGTTTTTTCCCCCCATCCCTACCCACATGGTGAACACCTGCATCCAGAATTTCAGGTGAAGAGCTCCTGACAGCAGCGCTCCTTCAAGCTCAGTCTATCAGGGCAATCCCAGGAAGACGCGGTAGATGGCACTGCAGATACGATGTTTTGGGCTTAAAACTCCACTCCTAAAGTTAAACTAAAATTAAAAACCTGGAAAAGTTCAGGAGAGCTTTAAGCTTCTTAATTTAAATACAGATGCTGAACGTCTGGTAGAAATTCCTGACATTTGAAGCTGCTTTTCCCACCTTGTTCAATGAGAAAGGTCCCTTCCCCAAGTTATCAGCACAGTTTGAGTGTGGGATCCCTGAAGTAGCAGGTAACCAAACACGGAGAGATTTGGAGGAAGGCAAGTGGAGAAAAGGGCATGGCCGATTTTATTATCATTAATAATAACGAATCCTTCTCTCAAAAAACTTCTCACCCCAGAAAGGACACGGTATAAAGATCAGTGGAGAAACGGCATTGGATGCGCCTGCTTTTCTGGTGTTTTTTCAGCTGTGGCTTGGCTTCAGGGAGGTGCCACATCCCTGACCCATTTTCTTTCGAGCTGCATGCAGGAGTCTTCTGAACATTTCAGCATTAGACAGACGCTGAGGATGCTGCTCTATCGCAGCGGCACCATCGTGGAAGTGCAATAGGAGGCACTGCTGGTGATGGAGTTTTGACAAAAAATAAGTAAATTATTATCTGATTGATTCTTAAATCCTGATGAGTGGCTGAATGGATCATATGGGTGTATGCAGTCATCTCAGGTGGAGAAACAGTAAGACCCAGATTCACTGGAGGGTGTAGCTGCTGACTCCAGCAAGAACCTGTTCCCTTTTCAAGTGACTCTCCAGAAATCCTACCTTTTACTTGGTTTCCACTTTTTTTTTTCACACAAAGTGTGGTGATCTTTATGTATTTCCTACAATGTAGATCAAAAGAGTGTATCCCACATCTCTTGGAAACAAGTGTTAAAACTACTTATAGATACTCATTAAAAATTGACACTGGAAGATGACTCTTTTTCTGAAGCAAATTATCTATTAAATAAAACAAAAGGCAATGTGTAACTTCAAATTTTTTAGTCTGTTACTAAACTTTTTGATCTTGGGGGGGGAAAGAAAATTACTACTATTCTAATAGGGTAATAGCTTATTTCTCCATACTTAGTTAGCCTTTCTCCTGCTTAGTGTAAATGTAAAATCATAAATAGATCAGGCAAAAGGTATAAAATCATCTGCTACTGAACTAAAGTCTGCTGAAGGTAAATATGTCCCAAGTCCTCTAAGAAGTAGGACAGGGAAAAGTCTCTTTGACTCTCAAGGCTGTTCCCTTGCTTTTCTCTCAGGCTTGCATTTTGGGTGACACCTTCAGAAACGACTGATCTGCTCTGAGATAGTTTTGAGGTTAGAGACACCCAAACCCCTCTGCAAGACTGTGGGAGAAAAGCCATGTGAATGTTTTTTTTTTTTTTTTTTTTTTTTTGTGGAGAAACAATATCCTGTTTTAGGTAGCTCTCCCTGGGGTCCAGCAGTAAAGGAAAGATGCTGGAAGCCATGGGACTGTATGGAACCTGGAGGTTCACTGTAGGTAGAATCAGTTGCAACTTTCCTTGGATATAATATACAGATGTTGCTAAAATGGTTTGACTTTTATAGACAAATGGCCTTCAACACACCTTGAACTCCATGTTTGTCACCACTGTTGACCAGAAACCACGCTGGAGACTTTCTTTTGGCCTCACATAGCTCAGGGTTGGGCATGAAAACAACTCCCAGTCCCTGCCCCCCACACACAGGTACACGCTCACACCTTCTATGGTGTTAACATCTTTGATATTTCAACATGCTGAGACCTTCGTGCACAATGAATCAAGGTTTTCATGGAGGAATTGTCCAGGAGAACGTTTATTCCTCACTTTGTATGGGACACACAAAGAAAAAAAATGTATGTTTCTGCATATCCATCTGAAACTGGAGCTGCTAAGTTGTAAGAAGAACATACCAGCAACCTTGCTGCAAAGGTTATGTGCAACCTTCAGCTCCGTGCATGCCTTAGCATGTCTGAGGGAGGCTGGATTATAAATGCCTGTTCTTCACAACACCTCTCTGTGCATGTCAGTGGCAAAGGCAGTAACAGGACATTTTGTATTCTGCAGGTTACGTCCTACTTCAGTAACCCAGGTGCAAGAAACCTGATATTAAGTAAGCTGGGAACTTGTGTTTTTCTCTTAATGGGATTCTGGCTGTCATTAATCCTTTGCCGAAATGTGTGTTACCAGAAGAAAGCATGTGTAATCAGCAAGACTGATGTGCTGGTTTTTGGATGAACTATGTTCAGTTGCCATGGTGTGGAAGGCCCTGCTGGGCTAATTCGCTTCACAAAGCCAGAGCGAGGAGCCATCCCCAGAGTGGAGGGGTCACACGGGGAAGGCAGCATGTGCCTGTGTCCTTTGGCTGGGGGATGGGGGCACAGGTGGGTAAAGTGGCTGGTCAAGGATGCTGTGCTGCAACGGGGCTCAGAGCTCTTCCATGGCACCACATGGAGAGGTCTCACTGTGTGATTCACTTCTGATACGTAGCTTTTAAAAAATTAAGACTCCCAAAAGTAAGAAGTGATTAATATCACTTCTTACTTGTAGAGAGCTACAGGAGAGCAGGAGAGGGACTCTTTGTCAGGAAGTGGAGTGATAGGACAAGGGGTAATGGTTTTAAACTGGAAGAGGGGAGATTTAGATTGGATATTAGGAAAAAATTCTTCCCTGTGAGGGTGGTGAGGCACTGGAACAGGCTGCCCAGGGAGGTTGTGGATGCCCCATCCCTGGAAGTATTTAAGGCCAGGCTTGATAGGGCTTTGAGCAACCTGGTCTAGTGGGAGGTGTCCCTGCCCATGGCAGGGGGGTTGGAACACAATGATCTTCAAGGTCCTTTCCAACTCTAACCATTCTATGATTCTATGATTATTGGGTTTTTTTATCCCCACTGGGCAAAAACCACAATGAAATTTTTCCTGGGCTGCAGGCCAAGAGAGGTCAGGACAAGAAGAGCCAGGCAATGTGTAGGGGAGCAATGGGACTCTGGCTCATTGCTGGCCCCACGCTGTAAGACCATTGCCCAGTAGGGCACAGCCTAGCAAAGCAAGGTGCAGGATTCCGCACCTGCACAGGACCTGGCACAAAATCACAAGGTCTCTCGGGGTATTTGTACAGCACCTTATGGCGTTGGTCCTCTCTGCAGTGAGGGGGAATGTGGCTTGGCCTCATCTCTGTAGAGCAATTCAGCTTTCCAAGCTGGATTGAAGGCTACTGACGGGAACCCAGAGGTTGTCACCCAAGAGGTGTCCTGCCTCTCCCAGCAGTCCCTCAGGTGGTCCCCACCAAGCTGCATCCATGTAGGATCTCAAATCCCACATTCAGCTGTGGTGGTGAACCTGCTGCCCTAGACAACGTCAGAGAGGAGGCATGAAGCTTTTCATCTTCCCACCTGTTTTCCCTCTGAGCATTGATTTACTGCTAGAATGTCGTGGTTGTCTTGGAGAAAAAGGGCCATTTTGCTGAAAACAAAACTGTCCACAAGGATACGAGCTCTCCAGGACCACCCTTGCTGGAGAAGAGGACTCGCACCTGAGCAGGAGTGGGATAACTGGGGTTAGGGGCTGCCCAGGGGCAGCGGGTGCTTTGTCAGATGGCAACAAGAGCTGAAGATAGACCCACCACAGGGGCCCTGAGCCCCCATCAAGACATCTGGATGCTGCTTGGTGAGTGTCCCTGCTTTTTTGCCTCCATATAAAATTTGCAGAATCTTGGGCGGTGCAAAAATCTTTCAAAGCCCAGAAAGATTTGCAGGAGCAGAAATCTGTTTCCCGTCCCTTTTATGTACATCAGCCTTCTCACAGGGGTTGTTTAAGACCTCCCAAAAGCTTCTGTATGGTGGAGTAGCTACTGAAAAAGCACTGCTATCCAGGAGGGTGACATTTGCACTGAGATGTGCTTACCTCTTCGTTGTGTATAACAGCAGAGAATAACAAAATCAAACCCACAGCAAAAATCCCAGTCCCATGTACATGGCAGTCAAAGGGAATTTAGGGGCTTGCTGCACCTCAAATAAGACAATAAACCTATTTATCCTGTATAAAAGTCCTCAATACAAACACAAAATTTGTTGAAATTCTCCTCCAGCCCCCTTGTGTTTTAGCCAGCACATTAACAAATATTTAACAAGCCTGGAAAAAAAACAAGACAGAAACAATTAATAGGATTTTAAAAACATTTTAAAGTACTTAAAGAGCAGCTTACAATCAATTAAAGACCTCATAAACACGAGAACATAAACAACATAAAAAAAAAAATCCTGCATATTATAAAATGATTTGCCATGGAGTGGCTTGCGTGAAGAGATTAGATATGCTTTGCAGCATAAAACATTATTCTGTAAAGGCATTATGTTTCAGCAAACACACCACGCTAATTGTATTAGAGGAAGTTCAGGTGAAGCATAATTCCTGGATTAGAAAATCGAAGACACAAGTTAAACACTACGTGTTGGTCAGACGGCTTGAAATTTGTCAGCAGGTCTTAATGTGATTTTATTTTCGTTTTACATTGATTGGGTGACTGCCCTTTTTTTTTTTTTTTTTCTTTTCTAAACTCTAAGATCTGTTTTTTAAAGGTACTAAAATTTTAAGCAACTTGAAGCAATACAATGGAATATATTGTATATATGAAAGTGGGAAACATATTCTGTAGTTATTTCAGATATTTAAACAAACCAGCTAATTATAGTGTTGAAAACTGTTTCTAACACTGCTGTTATTCTAAAAATATTCCCCCACTGGCAAACTGCTCTAATGCACTAAATTATTTCTCAGATCTGAAAATAATTAACACATACTACGGGGTACATACAAACACTGTAATAATTCAGAATGTATTTTTGGCCAACAATAGTTACAATCCACAGCCAAACGCCAGAGCCAGGCGATGCATCCTCTGTGTCAGGGAATTTTCCAAGCAGTGGCGTGTGGCGTGTCACACACGTGTGCAGAGCGCGTCTTCTCATCTGCTGGCACTTATCTGTGGTGTTTTTAAACGAGCTAGCATTAGCAACCTATAACTTTTTAAAAGAAAGCCCCCACTGCATCTGCCCTCCTATGGCCAAACTTCATCTCCAGCCTTCTCAGGTGGAGAAGGAATAAAAGTCTGCAAACACTGTGAAATAATCTGTTTTTATTAAGTTAGCAAACCCGACCGCAGGAGATGCAAAGGAGAAATTCATTCTGCTCCCCCCCCCCTCTATTTTTTGACAGGGAGCACATGCACAGAGACAACACTGAGCGTCCCTGAAAAAAAAGAAAAAGAAAAGAAAAGAAAACAGACTTTGTCTTGTCAAAAAGATCTTGATCTCATTTTGTATGACAGGAACCAACAATAAATAAAAAAAAAGATCAAATGTAAGAGAGAGAAGAAAAATGGCAGTCACCCTGGGAGGAAGCTTCCTAGCGTATGATAAATTGGAAAATGGACATACAGAACATGCCGACATACATTTTTAATGGCCCAATTGCTCAATTAATTCTTTCCCTTTTCCCTTTTTAATGTGAAAATCGTCATAATTCCTCCCAGATTAGTATAGATACAGGCCGACAGTCTCTCCTGCTCAAGGTATTTGCAGGACATAATTCATTCATAAAGCCGTAATGCACTCATCTATCATCCAAAATATTTTTTTTCTTTTTTTTCCTTCTTTTTTTTCTTCTTTTTTTTTTTTTTTTTTTTTTTCCTTTTCCTTTCCCCCTCTCCCGTTTGTGCTTGGGGCTCTTGCTGAGTCTCTGGGCACTGATGTATTAGCTGGCATATGCAAGCTATGAATTATCAACTGAAAGGAGTCAATTATCCACTCTAAAAATGAGTGTCTGGGCACCAATAGCCTGAGGGGCCTTTTTTGTATTTACGAAATGATTTCATGGCAAGTAGAGGTGTGTGTGGAAGGGGGATTGAGGAGGGGGGGAGAGAAGGGAAAGGGGTTCCTTTTTTTTCCCTTTTTCCTTGCGCCTACCCCTTAACCAGAGCAAGGGGAGAGAAAAATAAAATAAAATAAAATAAAAAGAACAATTTGAACTTTTAATGCAATAACCCATTTTTGTATACAGTGACTTTTAGGAGTGATTTTAGCTGTCTGGAAAGGAGGCATGTCTGGTGGCCATATTGTCTGGGCTTCTCCTCCTCTATCTGGTCTCAGCTCAGCCTTCAATCAAACCCAGAGCCCTGGCTGACTTCAGCTGCTAATAGACTGGATAGGAAATGGGATATTGGATAGTTTCTTGGTCCCCAGTCACTGGCCGTGTGCCTTGTCATCTCTGCAGACATTGATTTCTCCCTCTCTTTCCCCCCCCACCCCCTGCTCTGCTAAGGGGCTGTGGCCCACCAAGAGGTAACACCGCATCAGCAAACCCTGCGTTGAGTTACGCTTAGGGAAATGAGGTCATTAGACGGAATTACAGCGGGTTTTGATAGCTCAGTAATAGGTTTTAATGATGGAATTTAACACAGGACCCCCACTAGGGACAAGGCTGATATACATCCAGACAGGTCACTTAATAAACCTCCACTCAGCGCCTGAGTTGAGGAATTTAGGAGGCTCTGAAAACACAGCCCTTCTTAACCAAGCCAATACATCACTGGCAAGTAGTCTCTTTGGAAGGCTTTTTATTGTTATTTTTGAGGTATTTGATTGACTTAAAACGTGTCATTTCTTTAAATATGCACATTTATTTTGCCAGATGCATTTTTGAGGAGGATTTCTTTAGGCAGCAGATGTTTTTCTTAGACATGAACGGGGCTGTTGTGCTCTTGGATGCTAAAGAGCTCATCTGATGGTGCGGTAAATTGTTTGGAAGTTTGATGAGCTTAGTGGCCTTTAATGTATTTGTTACTGACAGGTAAATTGCAGGTTAAGTGCAAAAGCAGCATTAGCTGAGGAGTTCTGGCTTCCACAAATCTACCTTGGCCTCTAATCTGAATACAAAAGGAAGGAAGGAATTAAATTTGACCCCTCGAATATGCTGTTCACTCAATCCCAGACTTATTTGGTAAGCTCCTTTAAGGTGCTCTCTGTTTGTTCTGGCCTCATCTCAAGCAGGTACAAGAATGCCCACAAAAGAGGACTCTTTACAGGTAGCAGAGTGGATCAAAGCCGGAGCCACTGCTTTGTATGTCCCAACAATGCCAAAGGGCCAGGCTTGAGGCTCTCTTGAAGGAGTTCATTCAATTTGTTCTCCTAAGTCTATAACGCTATGATAGCTGCTGCAGATCATCACATTCTCCAAGCTCGGGAGTCCCATGAGAGCCACTAAGACTCATACCAAGTGGTAGGTCATTTATGTGCTACACTGGTCCTCAAATCAAGCGTGATGGAGGTGTCTGTAGTCATGATTCCCTGTCCAGGAGGATTAAAATTGAAGTTTACCACAGAGTGACTTCAGGGAAGGGTGTTGTTGAGTAAAGAGCACTGCAGTTGAGCCGTGGAGATGATACCTGGCTTGTAGCTGTACAACTTGATCTTTTCTTGTTGTTTTTGAACCTTAGCTCCAAATCCCTGCATGAACAACTGCAATGTCCTCTATACATTACAAATGAGGGTCTCTAAATATGAAAGGTGAGAAGAAAAGGTGCAGTAACTGGGGACAGTGTCCCAGCACATGGAAGATTTTATTGACTGCTCCGTTAGCATGTTTATCTGTAATGGACTGCTCAACTGAAGGAAATTTTCAAAAAGCAGCCAGATGACCTCCCTATATTCAAAAAAAAGGAGAGAGGATCTCTCAGACGGTACTTCAGAATCAGAGTAGACCTCTATCCACCAATGTAAATGAGAAATGCTTCCTTCATGGTGTTTGATCTCCAGTTCAAACTAATTTCTAGGCTTCCTTGGCAACCAAGGAGGCTGGATGAAAGACTGGTGAGCTGATCCAAGCTCGCCTTGAAGTGCATGTATATTTCACTAGGGGGGACACTGTTTTACAGTTAACTGCCAATGGGTCCCACCATCCAAAAAACATTCTCCCCTTGCTTATTTGCCTAGTAGGATTACCATTTCCCTAAGGCATTTCAAGCATCAGCAGTAGTATTTGATGTTCATATTACAAGGCAGGTCAGAGACTCAAGCATTTCCTATGGACCCAGGAAGTTGTGGTGCCTCCCCTCGCATGTTGGAGATTCATGAAGTGGAGGCAGAGATCCCTAAGCAATTTTATTGGAATAGAGGCTGCAAAGATCTCCCATGTGGGCAGTGGGTCTGGGAGCAGGGGACCAGGGCTGTCCTCTCTGCTCACTGTTCTTTTTTGGCCTTCAGGAACCCCAGCCACAAGAGGATGACAAGTGCTTTCATGGATGTTTTGAATTAACCGAATTTGGCTTTGTCTCTCTTGATGTTACCACCTGCTAGCAAACCCCATCACTGCAGAGACCCTGACCTTCCTTGTAGTTTAACCTTTTTCTTCTTCTTTTTTTTTTCTCACTTTTCTTGAACAAAGGTGTCATAAGTGATTTGCCAGCTCAGACGATATTTGCTCCAAGTGTGAACTATGTGGGCTGTGGAAAGCTGTCTGTTTAATTTTGAAATCCCTGATGAAGCTAAGAAACAAGGCCTGGAACAAAGAAGAAACTGCCACTTTTTGGCAAGAGTGTGCTGATTTACAAAGGGCATCCTTCAATTATTTAAGGAGCAGTCAGCAGTGCCATAACTTTAAGTATGAATCAAGTGGCATGACTGAAAAATTTGTCACAGTGTGTTAGATCAATGGTAATTACCTTACTGACATGAGTACTGTTATTATTTTACAGGGCTGCAAACAGGATCATGGACGTGAGGAAACACAAACTGCACTGTGATCAATACTCTCTGAAATATGACTCTCCGTGGCCCAAAATGGAGTTTTCAAGCCAGGCAAACCATTATAGACTGATTCTCTCTCTCTGCCTTTAGATAGATACCCTGAAGTAAAACACAGCAGCAATTGGTCAACTTGTTTCTGGCTTTGAACAGGCAAATAGTCACTTATTATTTTTAAGGACAACTCTGTGCAAATAAAAAGTCTGTGCAGCCAAACTCTGGGTGAAGCAAGAGCTGTGGAGGGGACATAGGGAAGGAGGGCTCTGGCACATGCTGTGTTGTTTAAAACCTAAGAATAATCTCTATACTGCAGGACACGTTTAACATCAAAGGTTTTCAGGTTCTCTCCCACCTCTGATTTCAAAGGGTTTGGGACTCCTGTTGACATCACAACCGGGATCTATGGGATGTGAAAGCTTTCTAATGTTTGCTGTCTGGACAACAATAAATGTGTCATAGTTTGGGCAATGGGGTGGGTGCCATGTCCATTGGTGGTTAATGGGAGTCATGGACTTCGCTGCAATATTTGATGAGATGTCCATGGCCAAGCTGGGCATCAAGTGTAGGGTGGACAAACAGATCAGCTGAACAGAGGGCAACTGATGGTGGAGGTAAGATCTGAAGCTATCACCTCTCTTCAGCCAAGGCCACCAACAATTGCATTTCCACTGATTGAGGACACCGTGTCTGGCATATTTTTTTAAATTACCCATTTTTAAAAAGGGTAGAAAGGAGGACCCTGGGAACTACTGACATGTGAGCCTCACCTCCATGCCTGGGAAGATCAAGATGTCGTGCTTGGGCACATGGAGGACATGGAGATGTTTCAGGATGGCAAGCATGGCTTTACTAGGGGTGGGTCCTGCCTGACTAGCCTAGTCTATGATAGAGTGACTATGCTGGTAGATAAGGGATGACCTGTGGATGTGATCTATCTGGATTTCTGTAAGGCCTTTGACACGGTCCCCCACTGCCTGACAAATTGGAGGGTTATGGATTTTATGGGTGGACTGTCCAGTGGATAAGGAGCTGACTGGATGGTCGCATCCAGAGGGTGGTGCTCAATGGCCTGAGGTCCAGATAGAGAGCAGTCACAAGTGGTGTCCCTCAAGGGTCCGTGCTGGGACCAGTACTGTTTAACATTTTTATCAATGATATAGACA
>VZRU01013711.1:42343-140698 GCA_013398155.1 Pedionomus torquatus | reverse complement strand
AACTCTAACCATTCTATGATTCTCTGAACTTGGACTGGTATGAGGGACTTACTATCCTTTGCAAAGGAAATTACCCACTTTGTTTCTTCCTTATTCTAATTTCTCCTCCCTCCTGATTTCTTCGAAATTAGTCCATTCAGTAGACTGGATTCTGCCCTTTTTTGTTTGTTTGTTTGTTTTGTTTTGTTTTGTTTGTTTGTTTGGTTTTTTTTTGTTTGTTTTTTTGTTTTCCTGTGAAATACACCCACATCTGCTGTCCCTGGAGTTCTGATCAAATAGACGTGCTTCCCCAGTGGGACTGGAACCTGATAAAGAAGGCCTAACCAGCACCATGCTTTGTGCTGAGCCTCCCAATAGAAAGAGCACCCCAACCCCATCAACCTGTTCACTTGCTGCTCTACTTCACCCCATTTTCTAGATGCTGTTGTTGATGGTATGGTTGGAGGATATCTGGTTTCTCTTGCCATATGTAAACCTTCAAAAATCCTCTCAGCTCTTAGGAATTTGTGTCATTGCCTTGTGGTTAAGGAGAAATTAGTCTAGTCCTGCAGTGCACATCCTATATAGGCCAGAAATATGGCTTCTGTGCCCTACAGTCTGTGCCACCAACAGCCCTGTCTCCAGCATGCCCTCTTTGCTTTGCAGGATATCAGAAATTTTTCTGAGATGAGATTGCACTTAGGGATAAGGCATGACATTGAGCTGGACAGCAGGATGTTGCTGTAATGAAAAGAATGGTTCTTTCCTTCTTCTGCTCTGGTTCCCCTTTGCTGTCATTGAGTCGTGCTGTAAACACCACGTACTTGCATCTCTGGTTGTATAATTTCATTGAGCTATTTAACAAATTGACTGTCTTTCTGCCTATCATTTAGTTTTCCCTGAGTATTTTCTATTTCCCTGCATGGACTTTGCACCCCTAAGCATAACAGTGAGCGCTTCACTTCTACTTCCTTTTGGGAGCCTTGGACTGCTTAGCCTTTGGCATGCAGTACACCAAAATTGCCAAAACAGCCTGAAACTGTGATTGATTTGCCACTGTAAACATATCATTCAAAAAGCATAAATATGCCAAAAAATACAGAGGACAGAAATTACCTACAAACGCAACTAAAAGAAACTTGGCTGACATGACTCTTGCATCAAATATAATTTTAACACATATTTTCTTACCTTCATTACTATCATCACCTGAAGCTGTTAACAAGGAAGACCGTCCTAGGGCATAAAAGTCTGACACTGTCTTCACTGCTGAGTTAGTGTGACCAGCAGTTGGCTGCAAGTGGACACCCTGCTGACCAAGGTGTTCCCAGTTTGAACCCACCACTAGAGAAGCTCGTGGCCTCTCTTGGCAGTCATCATGCATCTTTGGTACTACAGCGCACTCGGCTGCTCTAAGACTATCCTCCAACAGCTGGAGAAGAAAATTCCTGCTCTGCTGTAGCAATGGGAATGAACGGTGGGAAGATGCCAGAAGATGAGGAGGGGAGAGGTTTAGCCCGTATCTTAAAATTGTAGAATAACAAAGGTGTAAATAATCTCTGGAGGTCTCTACTCCAGCCATCCCTCAGAGCATGACCAACTTAGAGCTGGCTGCTCCAGGCCCTGTCTGGCTGAATTTTGAGTATCTCCAAGGCTGGAGATCCCACAGCCTCTTTGGGACCCTGTCCTAGTGTTTGAAGGTCTTCATGGTTAAAAAGCTCTTCTTTACATCTAATTCTTATATTGAATTTTACTTTCATGCAGCTTGTACCCATCACATCTAATTTTTTCACTGTTCACCTCTGAGAAGAGTCTGGCATAATCCATTCATCAGGTAGTTCAAGGCAAAATAAGATTCCACCCTAGTCCTTCTCTCTTCTAAGGTAGTACAAACCCAGCCTCTCCTCATGTCGTATTTTCCAGTTCCTAATCATCTTGGTGATCCCCTCCCAGGCTCACTCCACCATAAGTGGTAACTCTGTCGTGAGTTGAGGCAGCCAGCACATTTCAAAAGCAACCAAGACCAAATGACCAAAGCTACACTGGAGCTGGATGAATCTGAGTCAAAAGGACTTTACCTCCAGCAAGCTCTCATCCCTGCCTGTGTTTCTCACTTTCTCAGAAGACACACTGCCTGTCCTTGGACAGTGAACCATTTTTTCCCATCTGTTTGGGCTCAGATCTTCACTCCTGACTGTCTTTTGACTTGTTGGTCAGTTGTTCAGGAATGTGGATGGCAGTACACGTGTCCAAGCATGGGTTCCCCACAAAGTCTGCACATTTCACTTCTTGAACACTTTCTCTCCATAAAACTCAACTGCACTTCAATTTAACAACTTTGGGTAACAGTATGTATTTGGAAGGCAATAAATATCTCTGCTTTGCACAGAGGCCAGAGTTTGAATACAGAGGGGAAGAATAGTCAGGAGAGAAAAAGATCTACCTGCTCATATTTGGCAGAGGCAGAAATCAGCTCCTTCAAGTCTGTCTCTGCCCCTGTGGTTATGAACAGCTAAGTGGAGACTGGGAGTTTGTCTTTACTGTAAGCTGGTGGGGTTTCAAATGAGCAGGTCCACTGGCACTGGGACATCATCATCAGAGGCTTATATCACCCAATATGGGCAGCAGTAAAGTTATCATATCCCAGTGATGCTGCAAATACTGCAAAAATCAGCAAAGATGCAGCCTCCACTTTGCTCCAGCAAGTTTATAACCATGCATTAGAAGTTCCCAGGTCTCCTTGTAACCAGGAATGTAGCCAGAGATGTTCTTCTCAGACAGCAGCATGGAGCAGGCTCCTGCTGGTGGGTTCAGGAGCAGTACTGGCATCCAGCTTGTCAACGTGCTCATCTGCGTCCTGCCCCATGCCAAGTCATCCACACTCTGCCCAGGTTTCTACAGCAATTAAGAGTGATGGCAGTACCTGCTCTGCCTGTAGGGTTTTCTGGTGATCTCATGATTCATGAGGACACAGAGAAGACCTACAGCTTGCCTGTGCCCGTGGCCCTGCAGCAGGGCAGTCTGTGGCACAGCACAGAGCTATGCCTGGTGACCACCAGAAAAGCCTGATCTCTTGAGCAGCTCTGCACTGACATGGGGGCAAGGGAACAGTTTCCTGTGTGAGCCTAATTAATTTTCTCTTAGACGGTAGGATTCAGAGTGCTTTTTTTTCCTCTTTCCCATCTCTTGGTTTTAAAGTTTAAATGCGTTATTTTGTAAATAAAAAACTCAACAACAGTTACAGGAAAAAAAAATCATAATATTTGCTTAACTCATAAAATCAGGAAGCCTTACAACTTCTGTTTCAGACTATGCTCTGAACCACATCTGACACCACAGTTACCACTATAGCATCAGTGCATCCTTTTCCATATGTACACATCTGCCACATACCAACAGCTTTGCAGAGGCAAATTAAACCCCAGCCTTATCTCTCTTTCTCACAGACTGTCACCTGCCTGTACAAATTGCTTTCTGCCTTCAAGGAGGTGGGATCTTGTGCTCCTCCTGCAAGGGGGAAAGTTTCCACCACCCCTTCCTTGGGTACCAGAGCCATTGTACACACCTACTGCCTGCAGCCTCCCCCTCCAGCAGCTTTCAGAGAAACACTGAATTAGTAACTGTGCACTTCACACCACAGAGACAGAGTCTATTTGTTGTGTTTCCTCTTCTAACCCGATCCCAAAGCAGACCCACAGCAACTGGGGTTGAATTGCTTGCCACTGCACAGCAGAGACGGCTTTCAAATAGTTCCCATGAAAGGCAGAGCATGGCCGCATCCATTCAGCAGCCCAGGCAGGAGCATGTTACTTGCAAGGCAGCCACAATTTTGCATCCTTCTACCTGAGGGAGGTTTTGGGCATTGGAGGCCTGGAGGTTTACCAGACGTTCTTAAACACTTTGTCAAATGTCTTATGGGAGAGAGCCACCCACCCACTCTACTCACACCATGCTGCCAGCCAGGGGAAGACACCCAGAGTGAGAAACTAAGAGAAATGTAATAAGCCGTTTCTACTGTGTCGACTGACAGGCATTGAATAGTACTAGCTTAAGTTTAGACAGTTTGGATGCTGGTAACCATCAAGGCAGAGATCTAAAAACTTACAGAAGTTGGGGCTAGTTGTAACCCCCTGCTCTGATATGACCGGGTTCAAGTCAATGAAATTGGTACAGGCCTAAATTTATGTAAATTGGACTCAAAACATATCTCTAACAACCGTGGAACTTTGTTTCTATTCCCAGATCTGTCTTAACTGCAAGCTTTCAGTGACCACATTATAAAATGACGCTTAAGCTCTCCCTGTTCTACCAGAGCTCCTTCCTCTCCCTCCCTGATGCCCCCATGTATGCAAGGATGAGCAGAGGACAGCTTCTCAGAGCTGGAAAGCAACAGGAGTAGAACAACAAAGCAAGAAAGCAAACAAAAAACCCAGCCATCACCAAGGTGCTGCCTTTGATTCTTTAATAAGATTTTGGTAGTATACAAGCTTTTTTTTCCTTTGTTTTTCTCCCCGATTGTCTGGATTAACATACATGGATTTAAAAAAGGCACAAAATCCATTGCACAGCTTCTGTTTTGTTTGTTTTTGATGACATTGCCTGTTCATTGTGGTTTCAAGTGTAGGATTTTACAGTACTCTGCAGCATTTACAGCATGGTCTACATACAGGTAATCAATGCATGCTTTTATACAGGAGACAGAATTAAAATTCTCTCTCAGCATTTCTATGTACACAATAATACAGCGTTTTTCTTCTGAAAAAAGCTTTAAATTGGTCTTGCATGCTCGGTGTGCCAGAAGAATTAGTGCAAGCATATATTACAGTGTTATTGCAGTACAAAAAGGGGTTAACCTTAGGCTCTAAAGGGATTAGATACAGGAAGAATAAAAAGACTCAAGGAAAACAAGCTTTGGATCCCTTTAGTCAACTACGTCCTTCCAAATGGATCCCTACTCGGTATCGCCGTTAAAGCTACAGCAGGCTGCTTCCCCTCTGTCTCCCTGCTGCCCTCCCCCTGAGATGACCTTCCACAGCTTTTTCAAACCTTCTGTCCCTAGCAGCCGATGAGGACTTCTGGCAATTCCAGAAAACCCTTCTGCTGTGCCTCTGAATGCTGGAGACCTGCTTGAAGGGGACTTTCCTGAGATCCACAGCTTCAAGCAACCTTACGTCCCAGCAGATGAAGTTTATCAGGCAAACCAAGAAGCACAACAGGTTACCTACAGCTTTTGTCTCCTCTCAGTAGCAATGACTGCAGAAACCCACATTCACCTCCCACTTGAACAGCAGTTGGTTAAATATGGTTTGGACTCTCTCCTGCTTATCAGTGACAGAAGTCTAATCGGTGACACAAGGTAATGCAAAGGAAGGATATGCTGGTCCCTGAGATTCTTCATGGGAGCTGGAAAGTCTGAGAAGCAGAAATCAAGTTCCCAACATGATGCTAATTGCTCCATTGGGAATGGGAAGAGGCCTTAGTCCTGAGAGATGCAGATGGCACGCAGACAGCAAGAGCCGTAGTCTGGTCTTCCCTGTAACAGCTTTGATTTGGATACTATCAGGACCTTAGCATATCCTGGAAGTGACATTATCCTCTGCCAACATAGACTAAAGCTTGTTTGGGACTGGGAGATCTGGCAGGGTTCACAACAGTGAGTGGAAAATAACCTAGAATCTGAGTTTCTGAAGCAGCTCTTTCTTCAAACCAGCATCAGATGAGGTAAAAGTAGCAGGGGCCTTAGAGCTGCCAGGCTTGCTTGCAGAACCTCCACGTTCCAAGAATCAGCACCATAAATGTCAGAGAGATGTTCTTTCCAGCATCTTACCATCAAATGCTCCACAGCCCTTCTCTTCTTTTTTAGTTTTATAAAATTTTTAATTTTTTTTTTTAACCAAGGTGAATAGGACAGTCCAGTCCTATGCTGGGTAAGTGCTCTGCTCCTCCCTATTTGTGCTTTCACATGTTGTTAGTTTTGTGCCAGTTTTCCTAGCGTCTTGGACGGAAGCAATAGCTCTGTAAAGGTGGTACGCCTGCCACTTAGCTTCCCACTTCTGCACCCACCAGTGGCTCCAGGAAGGGTCAATGCAGAGCTTCCTGTCTGAGCAGACACGGGGACCACCTCGTTTTTATCTCTCGGAACAGACTCAGGAAACGATGAGCAAAGTGGAAGGAAAGGATAATTCAAAAATTGTTCTAGTCCCTAATTGCAAAGGCAACTTAATAGCAGCAAGAAAGAAGAAGAAGGAGGTTCTGAAAGCCAAATATCTTCCTTAGTCATAAAAATAACCAGAAGTCAGCAGCGCTGCATAAGAACCTGATCTGGCTTTTTCTCAGGAAGGACCAAGCTGAAGGAGCAAGAGTTCCACAGAAATCCTCCTTATCTGACTTGTTCAGAGGAAATTTGTCATTACTGTGTTTCATGTTGCCAGATCAATTAATTGCACTCATAATTAAACCAAGTAACTTGTTGGAGACATTGGAGGAAGCCCTGGGGATTCTTATGAGGCAAGTGCACTAGATGAGGTAACCAACTTGAAACACTTTGCATATGAAAAAATAAAACCTCCAAACATAAAGCAATTTTCTTTTCAAACACTTAAAGACATGCAAGTGAATGTAAAGTGGGGATTGCCTCCAATCCCCAGCTTACATGTTTAGCAGCTTGTTTAAAATGTACATTCATTGTAACATCTTTTTTTTTTTCAATGGCAGGTGTAATACAAGGAGTTGCGATACATCAAATAATACCTAGAAACATTTCCCAGAAATTAATCTTTGCACTTCCTGTGGAACTGCAAATGCAGGTCTGTGTATTGTAGCCACCCAAACACAAAACACACAGCTTAAAAATGCAACAAAAAGGAAGGTAGTACCGCAATGATCAGCCTTTACGCATTTTATTTAATGTTTTAACATTACCCAAATTAGGTGTTTGCATACTAACAAGTGATGTCCCAAGTGGCAGCACCCCTCCTATCGCCAGAATACTTTGCCACCAGCTGATGGCGAATGGAGGGGTACGTACGCCACAAGACACTGAACTAAGAAAACTGGGCTGGGCCAGGTTGCCGAAATCAGATCTGCAGTGTTTAAAGGAGGCCAGGTTTGCCACCTGAACCAGACACCACCAGGACACTTTCTGTAACCGACCAAGATCCGTTTTTCGCAACAGCCTGTTGAGCACTTGGACGTGCGCAAAGTAGCTCGTGACTGGCCCAGAAATGCTTCTGTAAGGCATGACCATGTGTGGCCATTCACGCTCCACATGTGGGTCATGAACACATAGAGATATACATACAATTAGAAATGGAAGCTCCAGCAAAAAGCATCCCAACACCACCCTGGGGGCAAAAGTGACATCAGGAAGCACACCTGGCTTACTTTGGTCAGCCTCTCCAGAAGCTGTAATCTCCTCCAGTCACCCTGGGGAGGGCTGGTAACTATGGGGGAAGCAGGCAAGAAGAAAAGCACCCCATGTTCTCCAGCTGAGAAATATCTGGGGTGATTTATTGACTACAAACACTACCGGGAGTTCAAGGGTTTGCAAATCGTCCATGATTTTCAAGGCTTCAGACCTTGTCCACTAGGAACTACAATCTTATTTTCTTCAGCTAGCCTCTTTAAGCCCATCTGTCACCCAAGCAGAGATAGACAAATACACAATAGCTATCTCCAAATAGTTCTTTCCCATTTGTCATCAAAGTTAAAACAGAAAAGGAAAAATAAAAATAAAAGGTTCTCTCTTAATAGATTGGGATAAAAGAGCCCTTTCTTATTCAATGTGAAAGTGGAAAAACCATCTCAGCTCCAACTAAAGTTCTGAAAGTGGCGTGAATAAATCTCCACTGGCAACCATTAATAAAATGTGTCATTCATTTAACCCAGCAGTTTACAGTAAAAATAAATTAGGTTGTTAATGCAGTATTATGTGGCTGTAATATCAATGCGACTCCACCACAGAGACTGCGCCTTGCCTAAGGGAGAGATGGAAGACCCACTGGACAAACACCATTGCTGTTTGTCACCGGTCCCTCCAGATGAGCAGTAGAAAATCTTATATTTTCAAGAATAATCTTGTGCCACTGTCAGGCACTTAAAGTTCCACATGTACACATCATTAGCTGATGGAGGCACGAGAGGAAGGACACTAGAAAACAGGAAAAGGACTGAACGTATCTTTCCATGCTTCCTCATCTTCTGTCTCACAGTGCATCCTATTGTGGAGCGATTTTACAATACAGGGCTAAACTAGCGATGGTTCCATTTTCTGCCCTTAATTTATTTACATAGGAACACAGCACCAGATTCAAACAGTGCATTTTTACATATAAGAGAGCAAGGGAAGTTCCCGGTGATTTGTAGTCAAAGAAATGCCTCACCGATACTTGTATTTGGTATTGAGGCCCCACCCACTGTCCTGACAACTTCAAGATGATGAAACAGTATTCTGCCTCCTGAAATTCTCTCTCTGCAATCAAACTATCACGCCTGGCTTCACCCTGACATGTTCTGAAAATGCTTTATTTGCTGCTGACTTCCTCCAGCGGCACCATGTCTCAAACAGCAGGGACGTGACTCCAAGGAAAAATAAAGCACTTGGGTACCTTTTGGGTTAAGAGGAGGCTACAAGTACTGTGACTGTTAGTGTTGTTTCTGAATAAACTCTGTAAAGGCTAAATCGAGGTGTTTGCCCTGGTTTCCCATCCAGCCGCAGAAGGCTTCCACTGCATAACCAATTATCAGGTCTCTTAGAAGAGTATGTACGCTTTGGGACAGCGTAGTCAGTGAGAAAGATGGTACCCAAGCCTGGCAATGCTACTGAAACAGAGGACAAATGAGGTAGTTAAACACTCCAAAGCAAACCCTTTGGAAGAAATGCTTGTAACATGGAGCAGAGCAATCTCCCGAATGACATTTGTTTTGTATCTCATCTTGAAGCACTCAGCCTAGAGGAGTTAGAAAAGAAGGTGGATGTTAACTGGCTTTAAAAAGTCACCTTTGGAAAAGAAAGGCAGCAGGCTAGGGAAGCTGCTGAGGACACCTTTCCCAATTATCGTTGATCAGTTTTAAACAACAGGCCTCTTTCCACAAGTCTTATATGCAAAAAATACATCCAAAAATTACCTTTTTTTTTTTTTTTTAAATCTCAAAAAGGAGAAAAGATTGTTGACTGGTTCCTAAAGGCATGCTGCCTTCTCATATGACACCCAAGTTTGACTGCTGGGGAGAGCCAGCTGCCAAGTGGGAAGGCAGAAGAAACATGCAGCTGGTTTAAAACAAGCTATTTTGATGGTGTAATGCCAGTGGCACAGACTAGATCGGGGAAGAACTGTCATTGTATGTGTCAAAGCGAGGACCACTAATCCTCAGGGAAAAAAAATCCACCGCTCTGTGATAACTCCAGATAAGACAGGCAATGAGAGGAAACACCAGTGAGCTAAAGTTGAGAATTAATGAACAAAATGTCAGCTCTCTTGCACTTAAAATTGTCCTGTCCTGGCTGTTGGAAATACCCTATTTATTTATATTTTTATTTGAATCCCCGTCTGGCGACTCCCATGTTGTAGAAAACAGACAGCAAATTTTGCCAGCTCAGAAGACATCCAGTTGGAAGAGCTTGTACTATTTGCAACTGGAGTTGAGACATTTTCTCACTCACAGAAACCAGGCATCAATTTAAATGGAACTTAGAGACAAGCTAACAACAGTAGAAGTGATGTTTAACCAGCTATTTACACGGTCTGCAACCACAGACTGTGGTAGCTGTGTCTTAAGGGAAAGCATTTCCAGCTCGCAAAATTTAGCTGCTCATGTACACAGCAATTTTGGGGAGTTTTCTAAGTTCCAAGGATTCCAGGATTTGAAACTCAGGAAACTGTCCTGAAAATGGAGGGTATCTTTCATTATCATCTCCAAAATGAAACTGTCTCTAAACAACGGGATCACTATTCCTCACACAGACTCCCTGAAGAGCCGAGACTGCTCCAAGTGCCAAAATGTGTCATTTTTCACTTTTTCCTACACGTAAGGCAGAGGGAGGGAAAGCAAGATGCTGATCAAAGTGCTGCGGGAACTGTATGGCGCCATACAGTGAGTAGAAAACTGGTGCAGGAGGCAAACATCACATATTCTTGGGAATGGTAAAGGTGGGAGGTGGTGCAGGTACCGAGGGACACAATACGGATGCTAAAGGACGAGATACCACATATGGCAATGGAAGTAGACGACAAGGGCAGGTGATTGTGAAGAGTGGGACCTGCACGGGCAACTGGGATGGAGTAAAAAGAAGCTTTGTCACCTAGGGAAGAGATGGAAAAGGCAAAGGGGAAGAAAGAGGCAACCAGATCTTCTCAAGCAAAGAGGTGAAGATGAGAGTGTTCTGCCTTCTCACCACATTGTATGTGAAGCCTACCAGCAGTGCAGGGTGCCACCTGACTGCTGTGGTTCTTGCATAAACTAACTGGTTGGCAGTTGAGTTGCAGTATCTCTGCTTATGGAGCCATGAATGAGATCTCAGAGGAGAATGTCAGCCAGTCCTGCAGTCAGCTGCCTTATCTCAATCCAGTCTGGAGGTCACCTGTCCAAGTACAGCTTCTTCATCCTGAGCTGGGGAGCTGGCAACACCCTCCCCAGCTCAGGTGGTGACCCGCTGCCTCCTAGCACTGGAAGGGAAAAAGTGTGCTCAAACCCTCACCCTCAGCTGAGTACCTAGTAACTGACAGGCAGCTGGAGCTGCTTCCTACACACTTTTCAAAAGTCACTTGGACACAGGATTTGAGAGGTGGGCTGATCTGCCTCTGTCCCTGGGGACCCCTAAAGAAACACCACATGAATTACAGGAAAAGAGCTGAAGGAAAATTTGATGATGCGGAAAGGAAAGCATCAGTCCAGGATGGAAGTCTCTAGGAACCACAAAGACACTCAGCCCAACAAATGCAACTTTTGGACCAGTTTATCTCTTTCAGAGCAACAGTCTTGCAGCAGCCTGGACCACAACTATGTCCAGGTTCAGACAAAGAGGAGGAGTGGAAGAGCGAGAGAAACTTCTCATCATGAAGAGGTAGCATAGGGGTGGGATCATATCACCCATATGGCTGTCTTACAGGGCATTTGCATCTTAAATTCTGTCAGAGACTTCGAATAATGAAAGTCTTCCACTTATCTGCCCCTCAACAGTGGCAAAAAAGTATGGGAATGGTGGACAAAGTCAGGTTCACACCAGGGACTTTGTCAGCACAGGTGTATCAACAGGACACTCCTAATTCGGATGCACTGGTATCTGCCAAATTGCACCCTTCTCAGAACAGCTTATTTTCAGCCAACCCCCTTCCACCAGAATCTTTACCAAAAGTGAACGTGTGCTGGCATAATTACATGCACCCAATACATGCTAGTTTAACCCAGGTATTTACAGGAACATTTTTACAGAAGTCACATCTCATTAGCTCCTTCTCAGAGAAGGAGGCTGGGGAGAGAGTGATTAATTGGAAACATCTCCCATTCTGCATAGAAAGTGAAAGGAGCCAAGAGACCAAGATATAAAAAGATGGCTTTTGTATGTATATACAACTGATGTGCATTTGCTCACTGAAGTAGAACACGAAATCCTAGCAACAGCCACCTGTCCTACTGATGCTGATGCTCTCTGTAATGTAAAGGAGTGGCAAACGCTCATTTTGATCCTCATTGGGATTCTGAGGAGAACAAGTGCTATGTACAATGGGAAGTAAACCCAAGAACATCTCTTTCAGGAAGTAAATCCTGTTTTTGGACCCTTCTGATGAACGCAGTTTGCCTAAGAGTCTGGTGCTGCAAGGGAATTTTATTTCACTAGTATTGATTTACACTGACTTACTCCAGCTGATAAGGAAGGAACCTTCTAAAACATAAAAGGAAAGATAACTAGGGGAACTAACTTTTCAGCACGTAGCCCCATGATCACTTTTTGTGTCAACAGCCTTCCATCGGTTGATTTTTCCCCTGCTGATGGTGGCTTTCCAGTGGTGTCAGTTGTGAAAATGAACAGTGAAACAAAGCAGGGAATGAACCCAAGATGAAACCACATTTCCTTCTCCCCACTGGCGCCCATGCAGCCACATGGACACCAGCATTGGCAAAGAGGAAAGGGCTGAAAGGGCTGGGATGGGGGTAGGAGGGTACCTCTTAGAGGGCCAGTACTTATGTTCCCCTAACTTGACCACAAAAGCGCTGCCTTCAGTGGGAAACAGATGCTCGCCACTTCCTTTCAGCTTTCTAGTTGTCTGGGACTTTTTCTTTGGACAACTGATTTTGGACATATTTGCATTTATAATTGCAGTCATTATAAACGAAACACAATAAATAAATGCAATATAAATGTAATCTACAGTGCGTTTTTAGAATTGCACTGTAACTAGTTTTAATATTAATTTATTACATTTCCATAGATATAAAAAGAAAGCTATTTTCACATTTCTTTCATTTGCCAACTTTTCCTCAATAGTATGTGGATTCCACAGTAATTATTACAGTATTAGATGAAGATGTTAAAAAAATCTGCAAATTGACTATTTTTAATACTCTTTGCATACTACTGTAACATCAGGATTGCAGCCATTAGCACCAATTAATTTGTTCAGAAATAGGTTTTAAACGCCATGTTGATTATGAAATAAAACTTCCCATAAAACCCAGGTGACAGCAACATGTCCAATTATTCTGGTATAGAGCCCAAATTTTATGGTTTAACAGGATCAGTTTAGAAATCAATATCCCACCTTACAGAATCTGAACAGGGAAGAATTCAGTGTTTTTTAATACTGTATTTCACCACTTTACAACCCACCTGCATCTTTAAAATGAACATCTTGCTTCTAGTTTGACCTGACTTTATCTTCCAGCACGTAGACCTATATCTTTGCCTGCCAGATTAAAATCCCATCTTGCTCTCTTCAGGAATATACTCCTAACAGCAACCATGTAACTTTTTAGTTTTGTCTTTTAATGACAGACTGCATTTCTTCAAGCTCATTCTACAAGGCAGGTTCTACAGAATCAAGCAATTCTTGTTTCACTTCTTTTTTTTTTAAGGCTTTGAAAATCTTCTTAAAAAAATTCCATACAAGACTTGGACATGATGTCTGATGATGATCTGACCAACACAAAAGATCTCCCCTCGCTTAGATCTTCATTTTCCTGCTGATACATCAAAGAAGATTTTTTTCTTCTTTTGCTATAGCAGCATAATGAGAACTTACACACAGCTAATTATTTCCCATAACTTCCACCTCTTCCACCTCATTCTGGGAGACAGCCTCTCCCAGGGCACATTTTCTCCCACTCTGTGTGTGTGACCTATATTCTTTGTACTCGAAACATGACCCTGTCCCTGGCCAAATGCAGTAATTAGCTGGAATGCAAGCAAGTTATCAAGCAATCCAGATCTTTCTGCAGAGTTGGCTTGCCAGTGTGATTTTATCAAGCCACCTATCTTCCTGTAACTGAAAACCTTCTCCTCAGGGGTTTCTTTTTTCTTCTTGACAGGCACTAGAGGCATGTAATAGTGCTGAACTAAGGGCAGGAGATCAGGAGTCCTAATGAGAAACTTGTAAGAGATACTAACATATAAACACATTTTGTTTGGTTAGTTGTTTTTCAACTTATTAATTATTTTAAATAGAAGAAAGTCTTACTGAAGTCTATGTAAATCGATCATCTTTGTCAATCAGACTTTTGAACTTAGAAGAGGAACAGTATCAAGTTTACTAGGAAGGAACAGTTCTATGCATAACCGTGATGAGTAGCATTAGACAGATTACTGCCCTTTAAATTTCATGGAGCTACTTACAGGCTAGTCATTGTTTTTGTTTGAAATAGTCAGGCTAGAGTTTATAAATACCCAGTTACTCTGTTTCCTCTCTTTTCTCACTGGGGAAACTAAAAATTGATTTTTAAAAAAATAGAACTTTTCATTTCTAAAACTGAACATTGGTGTTTTGGAGATGATGAACTAACAATTATTAGAGGCTATGATTTTAAATCTACCTCTTTGCCAAATTTCATTTTCTCTGTAATCTGCTGTTCTATTATGTCTCTACTGAGCACTGAAAAAATAACATCAGTGCAGAGTCTGCTTAAGGAAATCATCCCTTCTCATGTCACTTTGAGAAAAGCAAAGCCTTGCTCTTTCTGGTTTCTGTGCTTGACAAGAGAAAAGCTGCCAAATAGCATTAGGCTACTAGTTAATGCAGCTTAAGCATTTCTGGAAATGCCTGCTACCTTTTTTAAAAATAAAACTGATCAACAAATTGCAGATAAAAAATTTTGGCTGGGCAGTAAAGTGTCCTTTTCACTCATGTTCTTGGGGCAAATCAAAATTGATGTCAGTATTCAAGAATGATTGTGGGAAGAGACTGGTCATGCCTACACTGAATCTTCTCAAGGAGGGTGTGTTTTTGCCTTCACCTACATCCCTGCACCCACTGCAATGCTCACTGGGCAGGCAGGAGGCCCTGCATGCCCAGCCCGCCTAAGCGTGTCCTGTGGCATGCAGACCCACCAGGCCAGGTCCCACGAGCTTCAGAAAGCACCACTCTTCCTGCCTGGAGTTGCACTGTCTGGGGTGAATCTGATATTAAGAGAGCTTCAAGCAGGCCAAATACACCTACAGAAACCCACCGGAAACACCCTACCTCTGCAGTAGTGCCTCCGTGTCACAACTTTCTTCCAACACTCATCCCACGCCATTTTCACATCTGTCTGAGCTTTCCATTTTACGTTTTCTTGTCTGTATCCTTTACTTACATACTTTCTGCAGGGTATCTACTTTGGATTTGCACTTTCCAAAAGCCCTGAGCACCATCAATAACCCCTTCTTCTTTAATATTTATACTGCCTCTTCTCCCAGAAGACCGAACTGAAGGCTTGTTTTGATAGAAGAGAGTTACTACTTTCACTTAACTGCACAGGGTCTTCATACAGCCTGGTGTTTTACACTGCAGCTACACTGCAAAGGGCAATGTACGCCTGCAAACCCGGGAAATAAGGGTACTTGTGACAACTTAAATTAACTTTGATCTCCCTTTCCCTCCGAGATTCAAGTCAGTTTTAGACAAGGGCTCCAGGGGCTCTGTATACCAAGTGCTGAGGCCAGTTTATTTCTCAAGTGAAATCTGTGATCACGGGCATTTCCAAACAAGGCCAAGAAGCTGGGCTGCTCTGCCACTGAAAAGCTGCAGGTGCCTAAAATTTTTGGAATTTGGAAACAGCGCAAAATAGAGCTGGATCAGTAAGAAAATCTTTGCTATCCAGCTCTTGACAGTCAGCACCTCTGGGGGAAGGCAGGTAGATTTGGGCAGCTTAGCAGTGGAGAGCAGGCAAACAGGTCCACTGTCACGTAACGGAGGCAAAGCCAGAGAGACGGAAATACGTGGTCACTGTATGGAAACCAAACCTCAACAAAAGCAAGGGGATTTCCAAAGCCAAAGCAACAAAGAGATACATGATCGTAACTCCACAAGAGGGACAAACCCTGAGGTCCTGCCTCAGGTGAGCTTCCAGTGGGAGTCTGCCTGTATCTAGATGGAGTGAAACCACCTACAGATTTGGCCCAGTGTAAGATATCAACAAAGATGCTCGAACTTATTTGCTCGGGGAAGGTAACGCTTGCTGATACCTCCACGGTCTCTCCACTCCAGTCGTAATTTGACAATGTTTGTGGCTTGGTTGCATGTGTTCAGTGAGGCAGCCCTGCGCTTCCTACCCCGAGGCCACAGGACATGCCAGCAAGTCTCTGAGATGAGTGAGCCCTGGCATCCACCTCTGTTCACACATCACACCTTCACCATCTGTGTTCTCATCTTCGGCCATGCTGCCGCCCCTCGCCCGGGTTTGCTGGGAGGTTTAGAAAGGCAGATGTTTTCAGTCTCTGTGGGGTCTGGTTGCAGGGGCTTTGGAAGTTACAGTACCTTAGGCCAGTGTTGTCTGGGATTCAATATTGCATTAAGTGGTGACACATTGTGGGCAGGTGGGATCTATTATTGCATTATGGAGGCTGCTGCTTCCCTGAACAGGCTATGTTTTGTGTGTGAAGCGGGCCCACACCTGCTGGAGCTGGGACCTGGAAATGCGGAGGACGGAAGGCATGAGTCTGTGGTTTCCTGCCGTGAGGGGCATGTGCCTGCGGTGGGGCATGCGCACGGGGCTGCTCTCCGCCGAACGGCTGCGCTGTATGAAAGTGCCACCAACGTGAGGGTAGTGTTCTGTCTCCAGGGTTGAGGAGGAGAAAACGGAGGACGCCAGTCTTCTCAGGGGGCTGTACCTCGGGAGGGAGTGCTGAGAAGGCCTGTCCTCCTCCAACTGAAAAAGACCAAGAAGAGTGGAGGAAAAGGTGTCAGGCAAAGACTTGACTCGCCCCTGGTTTGTGATGCGCATGCTGCAGACATCTTCGCCGGCGGATGAAAAATGCTTTGCTCTATGTGGGGCTTAACTTACTGCTCTGTGTCTATAAATTCCCAGGGATCGTATGAGCGCCACGGGAGCCTGCCATTACCGGGGGCCTGCCATGCTCTCCCCAGCCACACCTGGACATGAGCAACACCAGCAGCGTCAGTCTCTGCTGTGTCAGTCCCCTCTCCTCTGGCTCTTCACCTCTCTGTTCCTCCAGCACCACGAGGGCACATGCCTCACCTCTCTGTTCCTCTGGCAGCACGCATCTTGACATCTCACTAGGCTATTCATGCATCTCGCATATAGGTAACAGTCAAACTCTGATCGCAGTTGGAAACCACGGGTACAAGAAAAGGTGAAACATCTGGTGGTAAAATGATTACATCTATTTAAAAGCTCTTTCAACGAGTCTCGTTAAAACTCGCCCCAGGGATTTGCAATGGCAAAGTGGACTTTTCTCGCACTCACAGCCCCCCGATACACTTTTGTATTGAGTACCTGCAGGGGGAGTGTTAACGCTTCCAGTTTTGGTAAGCGGAAGACAGCCAGCAGCTGGAAAGGTAGGCAGAGTATAACTCTCCTTTCTCTGAGAAATTCAAAACACAGAGCCACAGGAGGACATGAGGAATAGATGCATTCTTAGGTCCCCCCTTCTGCTTCTGTGATCCTGGGATGGCCAGGAGAGGGAGGAAAAGTGTACTCACAGAGGACAGATTGTGCCAGGATGAGATTGCAGTCCCTACCTTCCCTTTATGCACTGAATGGAAGAGAGAGGTATTACAGGAATGACTTCATATTCTTTGCCCTGAAAATGCTAAGGCCTTCTTCCCCTTTCCACCTCTGCTATAAAACCTGTGCTTTCACAGGGGTCAGCAATCTCAGTTTCCAAAACCAGATAATTTTTCCTGGAATTACATTTTTCTTTTCAAATACATTCCCTTTCTCATGCTGCACTTCTTTTCAGGAAGTCTGTGCAGGTTTCGAAATGTAATTGGGAAATGTGAAAAGGCAATATCATATTTTCTTAAGCCAACACTGCTCTCCTTACCTTCCTAGAGATGTTGCCCTTGCAAATGGTATGAGAAAAAGAGCTGAACTTCATCCAGACTCATCTCTTTCCTGTCACCTTCAATATCTTTGCAGTGCTTTGAGGCAGGTATCTTATCTTCTTCATAAGCATCTGAGAACTAGTCAGCTTGCACTGGGCATTAAACGTGAAAGGCAATTATTCACAGTCCTAAACGTACTGCATGTCACTGCATAGATCAGACTCTCAGATGATAATAATGTCATGCTGTCATACAGAGTATTTGAGAGAGAGAAAGAAATTTGAGACAGCAGGTCTGATTTCTCCTAAAGACAAACATCTCTTCTTTGCGTGGATGGAGTAGAAGTTCAGTCCTGGGTAGTACTGTTTTGTAGGCTGCGCAACTAAGTGTACTGGGATTATTATTACTTTTTGCTCCATGTTTGGGCTCAGCATGTTATATGATTTCCAATGTATACATCATCCCAACATGGTGAAGACTTCTCAGATCAAAAAGGATCACTCCAGCAACTACCCAGATAGATCTCCTTTACAGCGCAAGATCAAGGACCTGCTCACGCCATGAGCGGGCAAATCGCAACACCCCACCTGCAAATGCACTTAGTTATTGCTGCCTCCTGGTTGAAGCTGAGCCTACAAGCACACCACTTTCCTTCACTGATGCTCTAACGCTTAAATTATGGAGTCAATGCTGGAGGTGCTGCTCCCTTTTATCCCTTTGCCCTTGGCAGCAAACAGGCTGGACCAGCTTCCATCAAGCCTGTGTGGACAGAAGCAGTATGAGACCTCTCATGTGAAGTCCCAGAAAAATGTGATGTTGATAGAGCTCAATATATTTTAAAGAATACAAAGTGTAATTAGGAATTTCTACTGACCTGAAAGTTTCGGTTGTTATGACATGTATTTATATAGCGAGCATACATGAGCATTACTTCTCTTACAGTATCACCCTTTTGCTGATCCTTTATTCCTAACACATGGAAGCATAGGGATGCTGAATCTAAAGAGCATAGGGGACAGAGGCCAACTCTACACACATCCTCCTCCATCAGCTGGCAAGCTCTTCTCACATGGAGGGAAGCTGCAGGAGATGAACGTCAAAGAATCATATCATCTACAAGAGGCACTAAGTGTGGTTCAATGGGAATTACACAGAGTGAGGGGCATTAAGAGTCTGCCCCTCTTCTGCAAATGCCCATTTCTCACCACTGAGAAAGGATCCCTCATGTCCCCTCAGTGCAGCCCACAGACAATGCTGTGGAAGGGAAAGGAAACCAAACACGTGGTACCTGTCCCTATCTCATTTTCCCTGCCACCTTCTTCCCCCAGCCTACCTTCTCTGCCCAGGGTTATAAACCGGGAAGCCTGCTATGTTTTGCTTCTACATGTTGCTCAATTATTTCAGCCCAGCTTTTCTTCTTTCTGCCTCTAAGCCAGTGAAGTTCTAGCTTCCATCCTCTCCTCCTGCTGTCTATAGTATAGGCATTCTGGGAGTGCCAAGGATTTCCCTCATTGCTGCTTCAGGATCTGGGGCCACAGAAGACACGGCCCAAAATTTAATCCAGAGAAAGCCCTGCTCAGCTCTTAGTCTTCAGGGCAAATCAAACTCGAGGTAAGAGACCCAGGGCAACTGAGGGCTCTACACCACACAAACCAAAGAGGCAGTACAGATCACCCAGAGCGCTAGAGCCCTATCCTTGCTGTGAGGCAGCGATCTCCTGTGTCTGCATGTCCCTTTACAAGGAATAATCATCACCAACTCAAATCAATGGAGGAAGAGTCAATATGATGTCCCACTATCGCTTCACTTTTCTCGGGTTTTTTAGGTGCAACATCATTTGGGCAAGAATGTTTCAGGCAGGCAAGTCTCAATTAATTTTGTAAAATGCCAATTGCACTAGCAGCAAGGGAGATTCAGAGTCAAGAAATACCTGTCTGCACAGACCTAAAGTCAGAAGTAATTGATAAAACTCATAAATGCATGAATATTTGTATATTTTTCCAGTGCAGAAGGCAGCAGTAAGTTGCCATCTCTGTCAAGTGTCAGTGAATTTACTCAGCATATTTAAGAACCTGACATTTTAAATTATATTGCTAGGCGTGGATATAAATGGTTTCCAACAATAACAGCAATCCTATGCCAGGATTAATATGTAAACAGAAGTGCAGGTCCAATCTTTTTTTCCCACTCATTTTTAGCTATTTTCATAGCTTTATCTGCACACTAGTGCATAAAAATCAGCAGAGATTTATTAGTACATTCTTAAAATGCATACATTAAAGTAAACTCTAAGAGGTCTGTTAAAACAGCCTGCTGGGTGCTCATTGCTGCACTGAGCAATGTATAGACAGAAGGGCTTGAACAGGACGTAGCCTGACAGACCTGTTCTCCCTCTGTACCAGGACTTCCCATGAGGTCTATGCTCCACTGCAGCTGTCTTCTTGTCAGCTGAAACTGGAAGATACCTAATACGTGAGAATATTTGGGTCAGAAATTCCCCCAGGCTATTCAGAGCCTCCTCTGTACTTGACTCTTCCCACTGCAGCATCTGTTCATGCTGTGCTTGCTCTTACACCCACACAATTTCATGAGAAGACCACCATCCCTCACACTTGCACTTCAATGTCTTTCTTCCAACAGGTTCATACATTTGAACAAGTATCTGAGTTCTAAATGAGGGACTTGAAGAACTACAGGCTGGTCACCCTGGAAAGGTCATGGAGCAAATCCTCCTGGAAGCCATTTCCAAATATACAAAGGAGAAGAAGGTGATAGAGAGCAATCAGTATGAAGGGGAAATCATGCCTGATCAACCTTTATGTGATAAGATGACTAAGTGGGAGGTTGTTTACCTCAACTTTATAAGGTTTCTAACACTGTCTCCCTTAACATCCTCATAAACAAAATGATGAAATATGGGCTAGATAAGTAGACAATGAGTTGGACTGAAAACTGGCTGAGTTGCTGGGCTCAGAGCACTGTGCTTAGGGAAACAAAGTCCAGCTGGTGGCCAGTCACTACTGGTGTAGCCAGGGGTTGATACTGGAGCCACTAGTATTTAACAACTTCAATAATGACCTGGATAATGGGACAGAGTCTACCCTTAGTAGGTTCACAGATGATACAAAAATGGGAGGAGTGGCTGACCAACCAGAGGATTGTGCTGATATTCAGAAGTGCCTGGATAGGCTGGTGAAATGGGAAAAAAATGAATTTAATGAAGCTGAACAAAGGGAAGTGCGAAGTCCTGCACCTGGGGAGGAACAGTACAGGTTGTGGGCCAACTGGAAAGCAGTTGGACAGAGAAGTACTTGAACGTCCTGGTGGACACTAAGCTGAACACAAGCCAGCAAGGTGCCTACATGGCAAAAAGGGCCAATGCATCAGGAGGAGCATTACCAGCAGGATGAGGGATGTGGTCCTTCCCCTCTACTCAGCACCAATTAGGACATACTTGGAATGCTGTGTTTCAGTTCCAGGCTGCCCAGTACAAAAGAGACAAGGACATTCTGGAAATAGTCCAGCGAAGGGTCACAAAGATGATGAAGGGACTGGAACATCCGTCTTTTGAAGAAGAGCTGAGAGAGCTGGGGCTGTTTAGTTTGAAGAAGTCTCGGGGGGTTCTTGTCAACATACATAAATACCTGATGGGAAAAAGAAGATGTATCCAGACTCTGCTTAGTGGTGCCCAATAAAAGTACAAGAAGAAATGGGTAGAAATTGAAATACAGGAAATTCCATTTAAACATAAGAAAAATGGTTGTTTACTGTAAGGGCGATTGAACACTGGAACAGGTTGCCCAGAGAAGTTTCAGAGTCTCTATCCTCAGAGATATTCTGACTGGACACTGTCCTGAGCAACCTGCTCGAGTTCACCAATCTTGGAGCACAGGTTGGGACTAAATGATCTCCAAAGGTCCCTTCCAACCTCTTGCTCTCAGCTAGTACTCTGCTGACACCAATGGATGATCACCAGTTTTCAGGAGACCAGAATGAGTTCCCAAATTGTACAACAGGGTCTGTAACCTTGATGTCATGGTAGTTCTGCATTTAGAGACATATTTACGTAACTTAAAGACTTGGTGCATACTCAAAGAGAAGGAAGATTTGCTCACACACACACTATCTAATCAGTTTCAGTCAAACTCAGAGGAAGCCCAAGCCTGAGCTACAGGAAACATCTGTCATTACTAGTGCAGCCTTCATTATTTTCATTAGTGAAGCTCCTGGTCAGCTTCTTATTAGCATCCCAACCAACTGTCCTTCCTTCTCTGCTGTACCTGAAGAGAACAGGCATCTGCTTTCCTCTAGGCACCAAGTAGTATTTCCTTGGAGAATTAGTAGTTGCTTTTCTGACAGTAAATGGAAGAATATGAATGTCACTGCAAAGCTGTATACGTAGCGGCAACCGAAGGATCCAGACACCAAAGGAAGCACAATGAAATACCATCCAGCTGAAGATATCCAGTGTTAGTCTGCCATGTACAAAGCGAGGCCCAGGAGTAACTACAGGGTATTTCAGAACACAGGAGAAAAAAACTGTGCAATCTGCTGGAGAACCAAGGCTGTCTAATGCATTAGCAGTGACCACCCACAATCCCATTAATTTACTTTTTCACCTACTTTTTAAGTATCACTGTGAAGTGATAAGCAGCCTTCATACTGCACCATACCCAACTGCCCCCGTTGTTTCACACAGCAGTATTATGTGCTATGGCCAAGAAGATATCTCCAGCCTTCTTTAGCTACACTACATATGTCACCATGTCCCTGCTGGTTCTTACAGCAGGTTCTTACCAGCTGGCTCTTACCATGTTCATTGCATCTTGCAGATCTTGCATGTTGCACTGACAGGACTAATAAGTGTACAGACAGCAAATTCAGACACAGACCCTCTCCAACCCTTCCAATCTCTAGATATCTGGGGCATTTAACATATTTGCTTCACAAAGAAAACCTCTCCACCTTGCAACTGGATGCAGTCTCCATGAGAAGCACGTACTGCTACTATTCCATGCTCAGCAGGACAGCCTCAGTACTGCCTGCTGTCATAATTTCTCTCCTGCCTGTAAATGATGCATTTTCATACACCTTATCAAGTAACACCTTGCCTGGCAGGCAAGGATCTGTTTTGATTCTTTTAATAGTTTCATGTATCATTCATATTTTGCTGCCAAAACTAAGTCCTTTTTTCTCTTGTACCTCTCCGGGACCCAGAGAGATGAACCTGGGCAAGGCCTGAAGGAAGGGTGTTCTGTTAACATGCTCCAGTCCAGTAACTGGACTTAAAGACTAAGATCAAGAGGGAATGAGACATGGAGTTATCATCTTCCAGAGGGCAACAAGCACACTGCCTGAACGCCTGCTGTAAGAGGGTATCACTGTGCACATGACCTGAGACTTGCCTGCTCTTTACTGCACTTCTGGATCCCACACGCATGAGAGGTCTTCATTAACATACAAATACAAAAAAGCCATCGGGAGAACAATTTTATTGTCTGTTACGGTGAACAGCCTTCTTCTGAATGTCTGAGAAATTAAGATTAGATATGACAGAGGAACTCTGAGCCTAACAGTATATCATGTTTTCCCAGGTAATCTAACAAATTACCTCACACTATAAACTGAATTTCAATCTATCTTCAGAGGACCACAGAAGATAGCCAAACTGAAAGAAAAAAAAAAGCCCTTTACTATCTGGAAAAACACAGTAGGTAAAGGACACTTCTGTGAGTAAGCACCCAGTATCAACAATAGCAGTCATTGATATAAGGTTGATGGGATGTATGTGCTGGTTAGTCTGAGCTTTTTACTAGGTATTTAGAAGACAGTTTAATTTCAGGGAGTTGTTTTATGATTTGCATTGCTGCAGGCCTGCCCAGTGCTGATATGTGATTAGATTAGAGGGTATTCTCTTGCCAAACACTGCTGTTGCTGCTGAGAAACTACATGGAGAGGAGTTGCTAGCAACACCTCCATACAACTAAGTGGTTATTAGCAAAACACTGTAGGAAAGCAATAAGAGAACTGATTAAAGATACCCACAACCACAACTGTGCTCACCTCTTGTCCCTGTGCCAAAATGGCTAAAAGACCTTGAGAACAGTGTGTCCTTGGTAAGGGATAAAATTACTAGCTATGAGGAGCACTTCTAAGGTGTTCACAACATATGTAAGCACTGTCAGAAAGTTTCACAAGAACATCCATGTTTGGAATCACCAGGTTCTCCAGCACAGCTATGGTTTCTTAAGATGATGGCTTAGTTATCTAGGCAACAAGATACAGACCCAGGGATCTTACCTGTCTCTGAGGACCAGTAGGTTCGGATTCTCGTCTCCTTTGTCGGATGGCTGGTGCTGAATGTAGGGGGGAGTGGGCTGGACTTCCTGTCTGCTGTTCATGTTTACTGTCAGATACTGTTTGAGAAGGTCCTTCATGTCTGTGGGAACTGTCCTCCTCAGTTACAGGCTGCATACCCCGACTTCGGCCATCATGTGTCTTCGGCCTGACTGCAGCGTCTGCCCCCAAGCGCCTTCTTTCCTCACCCTCTTCAATAGGTCTTAGTTCCTCAGGCTCCTCATCTGTGGTTCCAGAAGTGCTTGGCTCAGCACCCGGGTGAAAGTCTTTCAGCTCTGTCTCCTTATCAATGATAACCCACTCCTTGCTATCAAAGTCCTCCTCCTCTGCGAGTGGCACTGAGCGGAAAGCATTGCTGAGGGCTTCATGTTCCACCGAAGCAGACACATCCATCCTACCACTTGCCTGCCGGTCAGCCTGGCCAGTATCAATGGACAGCATCTGGGCTGGCTGGGAGGAGCATACAAGCCGTGATGGAGAGCCAGGTAAATCCATTCGAGATCTAAAGACAGAACATGAAGCCATTAAAAATACATCAGACTTGTGGTTAAAGTTAGGAATCATAAAAGTTGAGTGAAAACCCATATAGTCCTTCTCTACTCATTTTTTGGTATGCTTCAGAAAGACAAGCTTAGGCAAAAATAGTTCTCTAAAACCTATGATGGCCAAAGATGTTCCCTAAAGTGCTTCAGTATGACAACCAATTCAGCATCTCTCTTCCTTGTAGATGACAGGAATGACAACGAGTTTTCCCCAACACCACAAATACGCTCCTTCCCCTTTGGTAAATTCTACTGGTTTATGAAGAAAAGACTCAACCAAAACACCCCTAAAACCTAAATCTACCCTCTGACTTAACAGCATCTCTGCTGGGCTCCTATAGCACGGTGCATCTGAAGAGGTTATCTCTATGGTGGCAACCAAGGCCTCTGAGGCAGCCACATGGGTTCTTCAAAGACCGCAAGTATCTTTGATCCCATTGTGCAGAGATGACCCCAAAATGCTTTGGAGGTGCAGGAAGGAAATATAGCAAGTATCCTTTTACAAAGGCTGGTATAATGTTCCGTGGCTCACAGTTTAGTTAGCAGCAGCTTCTGTAGCCATGCAGAAATGCCTTTCAAACAGGCTCTGAAAGTCCCCTGTGCCCCAATGGCCCTGGCAGTATCTCAGCTGGAAATCCAGTGACACTTCTGTCTTTCTGCTCCACAGCATTATGATCTACACTTCTTATTCAGTCTGCACCTGCTGCTTGCTTTGCTTCTCTATCACAAAGGCCAGCTCTTGCTGTACAAAGCAAGAGTGTTTGCTGCCCAGAAAAAAGACACCTATAGTGTGTTTTTGTTATGGTTTGAGAAAACCCATAACAATTTATTGTCGTGTAGACAATTATTCTGTCACCCGATGACCCCTCCCCACCCAGGAAAGGCGAATCAGGGGACGCAAAGAAACATGAGGGTTGAAATGTAAATAGATTTAATAGAATAAGATTAAATAACTAACAACGATACTAAAGAACCAGTATTAATCCCAACACTGATAGGAGATTTACAAGAAGTATACTCAGCCAACACTGTCAGCAGGAAGCTGTGCACTCCCAGCAGTGGACAGCAAGTGTTGGACACTGCGAGTGTAAGGGCTTTGGGAAGAAAGGGAGGCCTCAGGGGTCTGACAGTGGGGCAAGGAGTTGTCTGGATGGCCGCCATCAAGGGAGAGCCCACAGCGCGGCAAACTTTTCTAATTTATATTGAAAGTGACGTTCATGGTATGAAATACTCCTGTTGGCCAGCTTGGGTCAAATGCCCAGGCCTTGCTCCTCCTCATCCCAGCACCTGGCAAGGCTCAAAAACACTGAGACTTTGAATCTCACAGAGCCTGGCTGGCCATAAAGTAAATATTTTCATGAATTCAGACACTAAAATCCTCCAAAAGTGCAATTTTCCTAGCGTTAGAAGGAAAGTTAGTCCTGGGCCTCTCCACCCAGGACAGTTTTACAAAAGGATTTCAACAAGGACCATACAGGAGCCTTGTAGACCTCTGGGAAAAGCCTTCCACGTGTGAGAAAGCATGAGGGGAAACAAAGAAGTAACTGACCATCAGGTGAGGGTTGCTAAACAAAACAAGGTGTCTCAAACACAGTAGAAAGTTAGAGCGGAGATAGACAGAATTACAAGCAAGAAAATTTGATGAAGAAAGGGGAATTAAAGAAGGAGATGAACCACACTTCGATGTAGAGAAAGTTGTGAGCAAAGCCAAAGATCTCAGCAAGAGCCACCTGATGGATCTGCAAGAAGCAAGGCTGTATTTGTTAAAGTCTTAAAAAGATGAATAGGGAAAACTAAGCATGCAAAGAATGAAAAATGGCCTATACTGTGTGTGTGAAGAACTGGGATTTAAAGAGCTGTTACTAAAAAAAAAAAAACAAACCAAAAGAAACTCTAGATTTAGCCAATGTCTTCATCCATTCCCCAGTAGAGGAGACTCCTGGAGTGGAAGAATTTACTGCAGAAAGCTGGAAAAATTTCCCAGTGCTGGAGTCATGCTTGTGTTGTGAAAAGATGAGAACAGAATCAAGAGAAGACTGTGTAACAGAGTGGCATTATATTTGCTGCAGACTATTTCAAAGATAAAAAAGATATTGATTTTAAAAATAGGAGCTGAGGGAAGAAGGCAGGAGAAAGGGATATGTTTTGGATAATGGACATTTTCTGTATTGTTAGCATAGACAAAGAGCAGTGGGAGAAATAAAGGAGTTAAAACATTCAGTGAATATACAGGACTAGTGCTGCTGACTGGCTTTTTTTCTTTCCTATTTAAAAGAGCCTTTCTTCTGAGCAAGAAAAAGAAGAGGCAACAAGACCCAAGATTTGTTATTCAAACCCTAAATTATTTATAGCAACACAAACAATCTTTTGTGAATTACAGAGAAGTGTTACAGCTTCCCCCAGCCACTCAGAATAAAACAGTACCTAACAAATTTGGGGTAGTGCTAGGGGCTCATTCTCTCTAGGTCTTTTTGATCCTCCTTCATTTCTGGCTACCAACTCCTTGTGCCTGTTGCTCTTGACTGAAGTCTGTCAGATTTTCTCTAAGAAGGCCTGTCTCTCTCCTACCTCTTCTAGAGAGGCCATTTCACCAGTATGTCCTGAAAGTACAGTTCATGCCCTGACTTTCCATGGGAAGAGGAAGACACGAGTAACAAAAGATGTGAAGCAAGTTACCACCACTAAGGGCTTGCATGGCTTGTAACACGTGTTCTCCAGCACATGGTACTTTAAACAGCTTTTCATTATTTGTATTATTCTTTATTTTTTTGTTAATTTCTTTGCAGCGGATCTGAGAGAAGGTATTCATATTACCCTCAAAATCAGGGGGTAATGTGTGCTTTTCACATGTAAACAAGAGCAATGCTACATGCTGAAAAAATAATACTATTAATGAAAAATAATGAAATAATGAAACCCATCAGAAGAGCAGCTACCAGCTAATTCCCAGAACACATACATCCCTGTATGTATCCTAACAGGATCCTTTCTTTCCTCCCACCTCAGGTCAGCCAAAAGCATTGTGCCTGTTTACGTTATCTCTAACCTGATGCATCTGATAAATGTCCCGACTTCCCTCTGTGGAGTTCTTCCCATCCAGGGACAGGGTAAGAATCGTACCCACTAACTCTCCTTATTAACAGACATGAGTATCTCATCAAAAAGATCATAAAGCCCATGAACACCTCCACCCAGAAATGACATTCCAGTGCTTGCTGATCTAATGATTATGTTGGTCTCAACAGTCAGTCTCCAAGACACTCCTAAAAGCAACAGGAGGCTACAAAGGGTGAGCCAACCTTCTTTCATGTAGATCTGCTTTGCCATCAGCGGTGGAGAGGCGTTCTGACTCAGGGCTGTTCACTCGGCGGTATCGTAGAGAGCGCACCTGTGCGGTAGGGGACTCCGGAGGCACTCGGACAGGGGAACTGGGGCAGACACCATTTCTCTGCTCCTCTTCCACCATGCACTGAGTCTGTAGGGGGTAAACACAGAGAACCTCAAAATCTGACCAAAGACATTGTTTTCCCACACTTCACTATTGCTCTGTGCCTTATTGTAGGGTAGTTTCAGCTGCATATTCACAATCTACACAAGCAACGTTTGAATTTCAGCTGCATTTTCACAATCTACACAAGCAACGTTTGAAGGAGTGCAAGGGCCCATATGCCCTGGCAACTATCTAGTATTAAAACAGGGCATGAGTTTTAAATAAATTCAAATATTTAAACATCTTTACAAGTTCGCCTCTGCATTTCAATAGACAATCCAAAGGAATTATCAAGTATGCACAAACCCTAACAGCTTATCCAAGATGTGTAAGAGCCCTTGTTTGGCAATATTTGTCTATGCAACATCCATGCATTATACTGCAATGTACATACTTTTTCTTCTGATGAACTTGGTATAACTGAGCAATCTCCTAATTACCAGGATGGTTTGGGGATTTTTTTTTTTTTTTTTAAAAAAAAAATCTCGGTCCTCCAAACAATCCTCCAGGGCATACACTCAACCACAACATCTGTAAGAGATTTTCACAGACCCAAGTTCATGCAGGAACTTGAACATGTTTGTGGGCACTTATGAACACTGAGTGTTCATACTCTACCAGAACATATTTTATGTTTTCACATGGCCTTAGTGAATTTGATTTTTTTTAATTTAGCAGCAAAAGGAGCAAATGTAGGTGATTGTAACACAACTGCCTTCTGCCTTCCGCTGTGCTGCTTCCCCTTGGAATAGAAAACCTGATTGGGCAAAAGCACTGAGGCACAACAATCCCAGGGCTACAGCAACACTCTAGGATTTGGATTCAACCATGCTGTGCTGCCAGCCATGCAACATCACCTGCTACACACAGCTTCTGTGTGGGGATGTGCATTGAGATGCCAGTGCAAGTTCCTTGTATGACGAGCATTAACCCTTCTCTGCAGCACGCCCTGCATTCGCTTGTCCTCTTTTAATGCCAGAGGCTCTGAATGTAAGCGGGCTTCTCAGTAACATGCTGCTGATCAAGACAGTTGCCTTTATGCATGTACTGTGTATATGGCAAGTCAGTGTCCATAAATTAGCAGTTCTGAACCATCCAGGCTGGGTTTGGAATGCCTAAGGAGCCTTTGCTGCCTGGGAGAGTGGAGGAAAACTTGCAGGCATTATGGGAAAAGCAGAATAGATTATAATGATTTAATCTGTAATCCATTCAGGCCAGGAGAAGGTTAGTGACAAAGGAAGGTCAAATATGTTTCTGAAAGGAGTAAACTGCTGATGTAACTCTAGGGTAACAGGCAACTTGGCAAGATTCAAGTGCAGAGAATTGGCGGAAGGTGTGGGAGAGAGGACGAAGCTTCTGAAAAAACAAAGGATGAGAACTTTGATCCCGTCGAGGAAGGAGAACCAGAAGGAAGATTTAGTAAGGTCAGTGATGGTAAGCAAGGAAACTGTCCTTAGCACAGAAATAGGAGAACTGGGACAGAAGGAGATGTGAACTGTGCGAACAGAAATAATAAGGATGACCTTAGAGAGAAAACTCCTTGAATTTTTTCTTGGGGAGAAAAAACATGGCAAGATCTACTCATCACCTAAATACAAAGAGCAAGACGGGGAGAGTCAGAGCTACTTCTGGTGCCACAAGACTGGAAGATGAAGGATGGTGAAGCTGGGAATAGCAGGAGGATGTTTTATACACCAGCTGTCCTTGAAGTTCTGAAAGACACAAGGGATGCCAGAGATTACAAGCAGAGGTGAAGCTGTGCCCTTACATACCAAATCTGCAGGCTCCTTTTTTGTTCCATGTGGTGACTGGGACTTAAATAAAAACTAATTCTCTCTCAGAGAACAGTCAGATAATAAGCCTAGCAGAGCTAAAGGACAGGCAAGAGTCAGGCTAGAGATAACAACCCTCATAGAGAGAAAGGACAGACTTCTTTAGCTTTGGAGGGCATGATGCCCTGGGCTCTGTATTTCACAGACTGCTGCGTAGCACAGAGCTTGTCAGAACTGAAGTGCTCATTGCCATGCTAACTCCCTAAGCTCCAGTGCCAGGAAAATGAGAAGAAAGAGCATATCCCTTGGCAGGAGAGTCACCTGGTCATGCTGTAGATCTTGTCAAAACCTTTCCTGCCTCTAGCTGCTCTTAAGACAGGGCTTGTGAATGATAGTGCTCGGTACCTAAGACATGACGTACAACTAGCAGGCAGAAAGGATTTTTAGGACTCCCTGGTGCACATCTCAGACTGACTGAAGAGCATCAAGGCATCCACTGGTTCAAAGAAAAAACATAGGAGTTACTAGTATTTTTCTGTAGTACTCTTTTTTTTTTTTATATATGTTGCAGAAATAGAATTGTTCCACTCTAGCAGACTTTTTCTATTTTTTCATGTGTCTTCAAATAAGACCTTCTGGGAATGCACACAGAGTTTACCGGTGAAAGATGAAGAAATTATTTGAATTTGGTTTATCATTCTCAGCACTGAGGAATGCCACTGGTACTGTTCCATACAGGTAACAGGTCAATACAAATGATTTGCATTTTAGAATTTTAAGCAAGGTAGACAAGACTATTTCTTGTCCACAAATAATGTTCTATAAGTCTAAGGATAGTAAAAAGACCTGCAGAGCTGAAAAAAGGATGAATTTTGTGCCAGTAGAAACTGAAGTGAATTCTGGTCAGACCCAGGAGACTGGTAGATTTAACATAATCGTCCTCAAATATCCACTAAAGACAGGTTTGTGAAGTGAATTCAATATACCCTGATAATATTTTAAGGCGGTTTGATGAAGGTTTCTCTGCTAAAAGATTCTGTATTTATCTGATGCCATGCCATGTGATAATCTGATTTTTGAAAAAGAAATGAGATCAATGCAACAAACAGGAATTCACTTACAATATATAAGTTGATCTGATAAACAAACTGGTAGATTCTCATACTTAACATTTACTATGGAATCATTATTCAACAGGGATGGGGATGCCTCCAAGAAACTAGGTAACATTTACATGAAAGGACTGAGAAACAGCATAGGGATTATGAGGAAAACCAACTGAAATATACACTTTATGCAAGCTAGAATGTCTAATATGATCTTGGAATGTACAAATACGAGAATATTAAGTGATAGTTTCTCTCACTCTTCTTGGGGTGAAACCATGATTACATGCTTTTTAGGGAGTGTGCTACTCTTAGAAAGGAAAGTTAATAAGTTGGAAGAGAAAAATCAGAGATGATTCAAGATGTAGAAGAATATGGCTTATGAAGAAAACTCTGAAGAAATTTATTAACCCAAAAGGTTAGGACAATAAAATTTTGATTTATAATTTCCAAACTAGGGACATTTCTGATATTGTATCAGCTATACAAGGACTAGAACTCCACTGCCTAAAGTATGAAAATCCTAGACAATGACTGTACAAAACAGTAACTCCAGCATTATTTGCCCCCAAAATGTCATTTGCATTAAAATCCAAATTAATCCCAATGGCTTTTACTCTGTGAAAAAAATTGCTTGCAGTTTTTCATTTCCACAGGGAAACTCCACAGTGCTTTTTGGGCTGCACTATGTACGATGCTACATCGGTGGATCCAGGCAGCTTCTAGTGGTCTATGAATCCATTGCCCTAAATCCAACAGCCAGAGGAGATAAATAAATGTTCTTTACTTTGCTGATGCTGATCCTGAGTTTGTTGCGATTCACATCTGTCTCTTCCCAAACTTCAGCCTCATTGAAAGCCGTGTTTGGTGCCTGACCAAGACCTTCTGCTGGCCGGCCTGACAGGATGGGAGGAGCATTCTCTTGATCACTCAGATGTTCACCCTGTAGGACATCTTCAGTGTTCTCACGAAGCAAGTCCCCAGGTACTGGAGTGACATTAACCACCCTATGAAAGAGACAAGAAGAAAGTTAAAACTATTAGTACTTACAGAAGGAGGCCTATCACACTGCCCCACAGAAATTCGTCAGCAGCTTTTAGGGCATTACCAGGTTGAAAAAAACAGGCAGATATCCCAGATTTGACAACCTGAAACAGTACAGGAGAATTTCACTTAACATATAGTCACAAAGCCAGTGGCATGTATCAGTGAAAGTATCTTGGGACCCTTGATACGCAGCATGCAAATGCCTTCAGAAGTGCCCGTTACACAATATTTAGATTAGGAGAAACTTTCCCTCTTTGCATGAGCGAATGAGGCTTAATAGGCCTTATGGTTTTTATCTTTTATAATATTAAGATTGCATCCTCTATAATATCACTACAGATTATTGTTACTCAATGTCAGCCTGTCAAAAGCACTGAGACAGATCAGTGAACTAATCTATCAACTTTTGTATGGACTCACTTCCATCTCTGAGCACCAAGGTCTGAGTACCTGTGTACCTGCACATGAAACACCCTGCAAAGGTCAAGGAGCTGTGTTCAAGGCGTGACCAGTGCACGCACTCTGCTGTGGTCAGCTCACTGTCAATCACAAACCCAGCCCACAGCAAGGCAACAACTGCCTCACAGTAGCAGTTCTCACAGAAACATCAGCCACACGTGCCATATAATATGCCAAACATGCACACGTATGGACGCCATCAATCCTTGCCAAAAGTCTGTAGACATCCTTTAATGTGACTCCAGCCCATGCACTCCACCTACCCAAACACAAAAATGTGTTTTCAGGATAGCAAAAGTCTGGATCTGGGTTCTACCACCTTAGATACATGTTCAAAATATAAATAAAGCCAAATCAAGTGGTGACTGCCAGGTAACTCCAACTTCCCAGGATCATAATGGCTTTGAAATCTTTCAGAAATGAACTTGTTACTGATCTTGTTATTGAGGATGTCCATAGTCTAGCGCAGCTGCAATACTCACCCAAACATGGCTGCTGTTTGCCTCGTGTTTTGCTGCGGTGGTGTAGAGGTGCTAGTGGACAACAAGATATCTGTACCAGCCTTCTCCCAGTCAAAGGCTTCATTTTCAGTGATGCCTCTTTCTTTCATGCTGTTCTCGAAAACGGACATGATTAGCTGGAATAAATTTACAAAAACAATTTATGTTAAGTAGGTGAGGGTGGCTCTCACAAAAATTCTCAAGTATGAGCACGAGGACCAAATCCAGTTTATAATCTCCACCTTGCCTAAGAAAGATACCAAAAAATGAAAGCAAATGTGATGAAATTGTTATCAGTTGTGCCTCAGGTTGGTTTTGGCTTGGTTACTGAAATTTCTTTGCATCTGCAAAAGAAGTGCATGCAACATGTTGACAGCGATGTGATGAAATCTTGCAGTTGGCTTGTTACGCTAACTCTGAAGTTTAAATTCAGCTCTGCCTTCCTGTAGATTAGACATATGCAGAATGGTACATCTGATATGCAGAGTTCAAGGGCTGCCAGAAGACATAAACAAAGAAGGACACAGTCCTAGGATGCTGACTCGTTGCAGTGTCTGGCTCAAATACAGCTTGGTCAGGAGCCCTGTGACATGCTAACGCACTATGTGGCCTGCCACATTTGGCTGTGGAAGAAAATAAAACTGTAAAAGAAATTATAACATTTCCTTGATAAGATGGCAAGTACAAATGCTCATGCTAACATGGTTTATGCTTGTTGCTTTTTAAGAACAAATATTCTTTAGGAGAGAATTAAACTACTGGCAACAGTGCTCTGTGCATCAATGCATTACGCAGGGAAATCTGATTTTCTGCCATCAAAAGGAAAGTAGATAGTATAGGGCAACACAGCCCTATGTCAAGCCCCGCATTTCTAATAAAATTATTCAGCTGAATAATGTAGAACTGAGAGAATTCAGCCTAAAGTCTATATGGAGAGAATTTGATGACAAATACATTTGGCTTATGGCATGGAATTAGCACTAAGTTAAGAGTAAAAAATTACCCCAAACAACCTCCCTATTTGTTTACATTTATATTCCAGTTCTGTTTATCAGCATGATCAGAAGACCAGGAGAGCCTGCCATTTCCTACTGCCTTCCACCAAATTACAGTAAAATGTCTATTTGCAGCTTTCAGTTGAGCCCATTTTTCCTCCTCTTTATGGCCTAGAATCCTGGAATTAGGTACTCCAGTCCAACAGTGGCACTACATTTAATGAAAAGACTTCCCAGTGTTGATTGTTGATCAGGCCAAAGAATGGGTAACACCTCTCCAGAGAGTGGATGTGACATGGCAGTGGTAGCAGCTTCTTTGATCTGAAAGGGATTTTACTGTTGTGACAGTTTAATACGATAGCATTGTCTTTCTGCTCATCAGCTTCATATCATGATGCCCCCTTTCACCTCTGCTGGAAACAGAGGAGTCATGCTGCTGCTGTCGGCAGGGAATTTCTTGCTTGAAACTGAAAGTGAGTAACTGAAGGGTCACAATCTTGCTTTTAATAAATGCATTCCTGGTATTTAGTAACCTTAGATGGATGTTCCCTCATGAATTTGCCTAATTACTTATTGAATAATGTAAGCTTTTGGACAACATCTATCTCATGGCAAAGATTGCGCTTATTATACAAACTATTTTTTTGCTCATTCAAACCTGGCACCCAGTATTTCATTTGGCAGTTCCTCATTTTCATATCAGAAGTAGAAGAAAACAATCATTCTCTATTCACTTCTTGCCATTTTGCCTTTGATTTTAAAAATGTCACGTACATGTCAGTCTTCTGTTCTTTTCAGAGTGTACTGTCCTAATCTAAAGCCTTTTTGTTATCTGGAAGTAAATCTATCTCTAGCCGTCTTTTTACCCTTCCCCACAACTTCTCTGATTTCAAGATACCCTTTTCGAGATGGAGGAATGTACACACTGTACTGGAGGAATAAATACACTGTATTAAATACACACTGTGTTTAAGAGTATGCTTCACGTGGATTTACATGGTAGTATAAGGATATCTTCTGTTTACCCTCTAATACTACTCTAATTATTCTTAGGATTATATTTGCTTTCTGACTGCTAGTTTGGCAAGGATTACTGTCAAATGTCTTTTAGAAATTAATACCCCATATCCTTTAGGAGGAATCTTTAAGACTTCTTGCAAGCACTCTAAATATTTGTAGACAGATGCCCTTATAAAAGCCAGACTGACTTCTACTCATTAGATCATCCTCACCCATCTGTCCACTAATCCCAGTCTTTATCACAGTTTCTGATTCTTTCTAAGTGTCAGTGTCAGGGACTGCTATCTTCTGAAGCTATATAAAAATTGGTACTGCTTTTGCCACCTTCCATTCCTTTGATACTGAAGCAGTCTGAAGTAAGAAATCACATGCTAAAATTAGAAGTTCAGCTGCCTTATTCTTAGCATTCCTTCATGCCATCAAGGACCCACTCAGTCAAAACAACTTTTCTTACTTTCTGCTGTAACTTCTGTAACACATTTGACTTTCCAGGCCATTTGGGATTTTACAGACCTCTATTGTACTCCCTGAAGGGTATTTTTTGCAGGCTGAAGGATACTGGTGTCCTGAGTTGCCATTATTCTCAAGCATGGTTTTATTGAGCCTTCTCAGCTTTCTCCGAATTCTTCATTTCTTCTGACAAAAGGTCAAAGCTTTACAGGGAGGAGAGTAGAATGGGAAACTGCACAGAACTACTGCTCAAAGAAGTCATGCAGAGTTACTGGATCCTGCCCAGGGATCTTCTGCCTGCAGATACAGTATTATGAGGGACCAGTAGAGTTTCCACAGTTACTGCAAGCCTCCCATACTGAGTTTCCTTCTACTGGGCCCAAGAACAGCTAATGTGGCAGAGCCAGAAAGAAGATGACAAGAGAACACTCAGTTACACATGAGATAAGGAGCACAGCCAGAGCCTTGGCAGGAGATGCCACAGATGCAGAGGGCTGGAACTCAAGAGATCTTTAAGTTGTAAGGGAAGTCAGGTGATCACCTAGTCCACCCCCTACACAAAAGCAGGACTTACCTTCAAAGCTTGCTCAATTCCCTGTTGAATTAGGTTCTGACCATCCCCAAGGATGAAGATCCCACTACTGCTTGACATTCTCCTGGTGATAACTTTTTCCTATATAGCTAATTGTAATTTCTGAAAAGAATTGTGGATTGTGTCAATTGCATCTCATCCTTTTACTGTGCATATCAGGAGAGTCTAGCTCAGTCTTCTCTATAGGCCGCAGAAGGCAACAACCAGGACCACTTTTGTCCCTTTGTTTCTTATGGTCACAGAAACCCATTTCTCTGAGGCTCTCCCCTTATGGCACATGCTCTAACTCCCAGTCATCTTGGTGGCCTTCCACTGGGCTCATAGTTTGTATGTATTTCTTTCACTGAACACTGTTTTCCTGATGTGATTTAACAAGTACCTAACAGAAAGGAATAATCACTTCCTTTATACTGCTGGCTATGTTTGTCCTAATACAGCCCAACATGTAGTGAGCTTGCTCTGTCACAAGGTCACAGTAATGTTTCCTGAATACCACAAAAACATACAGGCTGCAGAAGCAGAGCTCTGCCCTGGCCAATTTCCTGATGCCCAGCCTGTACTGTTCCACATGTTTATTCTGACCCAACTGACTTTGTATTTGCACTTGCTGAATCTCACGAGGTTCTTGTAAGCCCATCAGCTGCTTCTCCCAAATCAGAATCTTCTGTGAACTAGTGAAAGTGTGCTCTATCCTATCATCCAGGTCTTTATGGAATACACTGAGCACCAGTTGCTCCAGTACTTTTCCCTAAGAGACACCACTAATGGCTGGCCACCAGCAGAACTTCGCATTGCTGCTCACAATCCTCTGCCACCCAGCAATCCAGACAATTTGCTATCAACCTTCTGGTCCACTTATTCAAACTGTGTCTTTCCAATCTGGCTACGAAGACATTATGAGAGACTGTGTAAGGTCAAGGTAGATAACATTCACTGCACTCTCTGCATCCACAGAAGTCACCTCCTCACAGAAAGCTGGTCAGGTTGGTCAGGCATCCTCTGAACTGGGTAAGTCCATGCTGGCTCTTCCCAGTTCCCTTCTAATCTTTCATACACTTGGAAATGCTTTACAAAAATGTTTCTTTCATAATGAACCCAGCAACCTTCTTCAGCAAGAATATAATGCCCGCTATAGCTATGCCTGTATACACCAGTCCATTAAGAATATGTTTGTATACTATGGACCTAAGGGTAGATAGAGGATAACTTGCCGTATTTTCTTGCCAGTAACACTTTTGGTGTCTGGACAGAACAGAAAACCAAGGAAAGTGATAATGTATGGCTGAGAAGGGGAGAGCAGCCAGGGACCAGCGTTCACAGTTACATCTGAGATGTAAGGGGCTTTAAATAAGGTTGGCAGGTGGCAAATTTAGAACAAACAGAAGGAAGTAGTTCTTCTCACACTTCTCACACTTGTGCCTCCCTGACACATGGTGGATGCTAAAAGTTTATGTGAATTCAGGAGGAGACTGGACAAGTTCATAGAAGACATTCATTAAGGGCTACGAAATACAGACATATCTTGGTTTAGGAGATTCTTGAGCTTCAAGGATCTTTGATCCTTGAGCTTTGAGAATTTTCTGGGGAAATGTCACCGAACGCTCATTCTTTTATAATCTTCCCACAGCCAACACTGTTGAAGACATGCAACTATGCCAGGCAAACCTTATCTCCACCCCAGTGAAGCTTCTCTTCATCACAATTTCTCTCAGGGAGAACTTGGAGGTTGACTAGATCTGGGTAGCTATATGAAACACCAAACCTGTCCAGCTACAGGACAGCATTCAGAGTTATAATCCTCACTTGTGAATAGTATACATCTTCAAGTGAAATATATTAAAGAGCTAAGAAGGGAAATGGTGAACTGTAACTTCAAATTACATTCATATATGTTTTATTCTATTTCCTTATTTCTAATCTTGTCATTCACTCCAATTTCTAAATAAACCATGATTTTATATACTAGTAGACATACTTCCTGAATTTCCTGAGGATCTGATACTGATGACAAAATCAGATGCCATCTGATATACTTTTTACATTTCATAGTAATAAATTCAGATAAATAAACCTGGACATTTCTGTCCAGATTTAAAAGATGTCCAGATATAAAAACATCTCTGGAGCTGAAATATCTGCAGAATTTGCTGGCTGGAATAGGCCTCCAAATCAAGCTAGAAGAATCAGTGTTTGGTGGCAAGTTGCAGGTGCCAGACTTTTCTGGGGAGCTTCTTTTTGAAGGCTTCTTCCCAGAGCTGCACCTGCAAGAAACTGAAGGCAAAGATGCAATTCACAGCTTCAGACAAATTCCCTACTGTGAAAGAGCTGTTCATGATTTGTACTGCACTAATATTGTCTCAAAACATCTCCTTCCATTTCCAACTCAAGGATGGCTTTTCAATACCCCTTGGAGACAAATATTTTAAACTGGAATAGAACATAGGAGGATGTAGATTCAAAAGGAGCTTTGGACTACTCTAATCCAACCATCTACTCAAACCAAGGTTAACTGCAAAGTCACATCAGGTTCCTCATCCACTCAATTTCTAAAAATCCCCACGGATGGAAATTCTGCAGCTTCTCTAGGTACCTGTGTTCCGTTCTTCACAACTCTCATTCTGACTTTTTTCCCCTTAAGCCACAATTTCCCTTTCCCTTGCTGCCTCTGAGAAAAGTCCGCCTCTATTCTCCCCACAACTGTCCCTGAGGCACTGGAGGACAGCAACCAGATACCATCTTTGATTTTTCTTCTCCAGTCTAAACAAATACAGTTCCCTCAGCATCTCCTCAGTCCACCTCCATCCCTCTATAGTCTTCCATCTTAGCAGCAAATGTTATTTTTCTACTGTGCTATCCAGAAAGTATCTGCCCTTTTTTTTCTTCCTTTTTTAAAAAAAGTTGTGGTTGCTATGCTGCAACATATATGTGGCTAAAATAAAAAGCACTGTTGGAGAGTGCTTGCCGAAACACCCTCCTACCATTTTCCCACTCATTTGATGCGCTACCAACAGGAGCAGACACTCATGTAAGACTGCACAGATCTGCTAATAAAGTGTTGTTTTCATCACTATGGCTTTAATATACAGAGAAAACCACTGTGATAAAAAAGGGACACGGAATCAAGTTGTCTCAGTTATACTGTGTTTGTTGAGCTACCGTAACTCATCACATATATGCTGACAGCAAACAGTGAGTGGGAGAAAAAAATAACATTAAGAAAGAGAGAATATTAGCTAAGGCCCATATGAGTCTGCAAGAAAAAAAAGGAGTTGGTGGGCACTATTGAATTGTTGGCATAGGCTCTTTGCAGACTTCGGGAAGCTGTGCTAAAATTCTGTCAAATTTGGAGTATCTCAGGACTTTTAAGTTTTAATGAAAGCCAAAAGCACCATGATGTTTGGGAAGAGCATTCTGCTCTGCAGCACAGGATCATTCTGGACAAGGTGGAGAAAGGAGAAGAAAAAACTTGTGAGATGCTGAAGAACTGTATAGTCCGACCTTTTCCTCCTGGTCCTAGGAAGGGTATTCCTCAGTTAGACATGAACATGTGCATGGAAATGTTAGAAAATCCAAATGCCAATCAGAGTGCCATGGATCAGAAAGGCTCCTACCTGATAGTCTGGCTTGGTGAAGTAGTCTAGACTTGCAATATGATCCAGAAAAAGGTGGAACTCTGAAGGCATGTGTTTTAGCAGCATTCGGTGTTCATACTTTTCTTTTATCATGCCAACCTGCTCCTGTAAAGAAGAAAGTATCTGAGTCAAGAATCTCTTCTATTGTTTCATAGTCATGCAGTCGTATCATTCCTGGAATATCCTCTAGTTTTATCATTCCTAGAGTACAGCCTCTTATGTTCACCCAGCTCTGTGTTCACACACTTCTCCTGTTTGGCGTCCCCAGCAAAATGAGGCTGGTCACAGCAGGCAAAGGTCAAAGGGGAACCCCCAGTCAGAAAGACTCTTTGGAAGCTGTCCCTTTAGCACAGCCATCTGCACAGGTGACCTATTTCTTTCCAGGGATTTTACTCTCCACCACAAAGTAATTCCAAGACAACATGAACGTTTAGCTTTATACTGTCTAACTTTTCAGTTGCAATTCCCATTTAGCCTGTCTGGCACAGCAAAGTGTTATCCTGCCGCCTTCCTAGAGGCTCTGTTTATTTGTTGAAAGGACAGCTTAGCCTTTCCACTGTTGTTGTTTGCTTTGCAAGAATGAAGTCTAAGTTGCTTGATCGAGTATGATTCACAATGTGCATGAGAAAATGTCTAATTACTCCAACTAAGACAAACACCACACCGCATCAAAACACACCAAAGCAGGTTAGCATCTTGCAGTAAGATCTGATGAAAAGCAGGCTCTAGCTTTACTTCAGCAAAAAGCTGCACTGAGCTGCAGAAGGAACAACAAGAGTCACAATAATAAAAATCTTAAGCACCTTCTGTCTTAAGCACAGACACTAGATTTCCTACCTTATCTTTGATCTTTCGCCATGGAAGCTGACCAACTGCAAACTCCACCAACATGTAAAAGAGGGACCAGAGATCATCATGTCTACCCATCTCCTGGAGAAAAGAGAGACAAAGACTGAGGAGCAAAGTTCCATGCTGCTCAGTAGTCCAGGTGTGCTCTCCAGATGAGCTACCTCATTTTAAAAAGCAGGAAGAGAAGTCATGCTTCCCATTCAACAATTACAGAAGCCAGATTAAAGACTAAAGATACAAAATCAAGCATTTCTTAAACTTGGCAGTATCAATACAGTCACTTGAATAACCTCATTTCCCCCCCTCTTTTGTGAATATATGAGGAAAGAGATTTTATCTATACAATAAAGCACAAGTTTTCCATAGAACTCTCCCACACTGAATATACAGGAGTTGAACATTTATTAATGGGGTGTGGAGCAACCTAGATTAAGAAAAAAACTATGCTGTGTTGAGAGTCTTTTTAACAATTTTTTTTAAGCTAAATATCATTCAAACTATTTTCACAAGACAACATTTACTCAAGGGCTTTTGCAAAACATCAAGCACCAACAATTTACAGATTTGTAACATTTTCACATTCCCATTTGCTAGGCCAGGAGGAGTGGTAACGGAAACACAGGGATTAAGGCTGAAATTGTCAAAGCACAGGAAGCCATTTTTGGTACTCAACATCCAAAGCCTACAACATGATTCCTCAGAATAGCAAGCATTATACAGCAATCTTTGTGCCTAAATATACCTTCAGCTGATGCCAGCTACAGCAGGCACTATTCAGCTCTTCCAAAAATTATACATATGGTTTCTCAGTGTCTCCCAGGAAATAGAATTAACAAAGGTATTCAACTGCCCTCCCCACATGACACTTTTCACATTATTCCTTAGAAAAGTAATAGTTTGTTTTCCTAAAAAAGTTTGAAACTTCCTCATACGTTAGAGGTCATCCTACAGACTCATCCCAAATAAGCCCAGAAACCTGGAGGTAACACAAAAGGCTCATAGTTTCCATCTGGCAAACACTTAGCAGCAGGAACAAAAGACTTATGGTTTACCGTCTACAAAGGAACATTACTGGAATAGGACAAATGAGTGTTTTGAGAAGGATGTTGGATGAGACTTCTGGAAGTGTTTAGAATGAAACAGGCCAGACATTATGTAAATAACGTCTCTTTCAGGGAAAATAAAACCTAGCTTTTACTATGTGACTCTTTGCCTCACGGCATGGTGTTAAAAATTCCAGGCGGAGAATGGATTTGGGGTCCTGGCAATTGGTAATTTGCAACCAAGTTCTGCTTGAAGCTAGTAGTAAGCAGCCTGGCACTTGAACTGATTTCCACTTTAGTGTGAATGGGTTTTTTCCCTTTAAAAGTGTCTGATAATGCAATAATTACAATTATTATTATAGAGAAGATTCAATAACTGAATGATAGCTTTGACTTGACAGTCAACAGCCTTGACTAGCAAATGAAATTCACCTGCTATACTAACTTCTGTAGGTGACAAACCAGAACTTACTCTTCTTACTCTTCTGCTCCTGAAAACAGGTTTCTGAAGAGAAATAACCTTGCTGGTAACTCCTTATAACCAAAAAATACTCACTCGGTTTTTGTGTGCATTCACTGAAGCATAGCGGACCGTTCCTCGAAAACCAGCAACATTGCGAGGCTGAAGGGAGACAACAGAAAAAGTCAGAGACAGAGCAGACTGCTGAATCCCCTGTGCAGCTAACTCCTGAGAACTTCTTGTCCATACTGTTACTGCGTATGTATCCAAGGAATACAAAGTTCTTACTGCCTTCATATTCTCTAGCAGCCAGCTAAACTGACAGCATTCCCCAATTCTGCATTGTTAGAAAAGCTTATTTTACAGAGAGAGGACAAGGTAGTTACAGTGATAGGTTAGAAGCGTAACAGTGTAGGCATAGAGCTAAGAACATTATCCAAGATCATATTTTCCTTTGTGAGGTCAAGGGAAAAGCTAGTAAAGAAATGCAAGTGCAAAACTGAGTCACATGAGCTAATCAAAGCTTAAGGGCAGCATGGTCAGGCCAGATGACCAAATGCATTTTGATGACACTGCTTGTCAACATCCTCTGTAAGACTTAAACAAATTAAGAACCTCTGACTTTTCAGAGTTCTTTCCTTTTTCAGATTCTTTACAGTATATCCTACACCACATATCTTTACTTTCTCTGATTCTCTTGTTCTTCACATCCTCAGCAAGTAAAGGCTTGACATAGAGGCCTTTGAAAGAAGTTCTCCTGTGTTCTCCTGTGACTACTCCTCTGAGCTGGAGGCTTTTTCTGTTCTGGGGGCTAAGCAACACTTCCAACTCTTTGCACTGCTGCCTCCACAAGAACATTAGACCATGTGAGTTCACTTAATGAAGATGTCATCGTTCTGAAAAAAATGCATGTAAACAAGGACATCCACCAAATCCTTTCAGCTTAGCTAGATGCATCAGAGTTAACAGCGGTGCCTTCAGAATTCATGTGGTAAAACCACGTTCAGGCCCAGACATCTTCCATAGTAAGGTTAAACTTGGGCAAAGAATTAAACTTACTCATAATTCAGATCCTGCTCTGGCAGAAATTTGAGCAACAACTGTAATTGGTAATTTGTCCCACTTAGTTGATTCAGGGTTGTTCTTTCAGCTGTGCCTATGGTTTCAGAACTACGCCTAAAACTGTACTTTTATTCTACGGTACCTTTCTGTCAGCTGAAATACATTCAACTCACTTGCTTCCTTTTGGGTTCAGGGAAGTTTCTCTCAGAAAGAATAAAACTTCAAACATTTTTCAAACAAGCATACCAACACTATGCCACTAACACACACCCAAATGGTGTATAATGCAGCTCTTAAGTTATAGTGAATCCAAGCAAAATAGCTACAAGTCTGTCTTACAGCTGTTTTAGGTTAAGCAAACACTCCACAAGGAGAACTCATAAGCATATCCCATGCACTAAATGCAGCATTTAATCTTAGAGTAGACCAGTTTGGGCTATAAGTGACTTATTTAGCAGCAGGTAATAGTCGAGATATTATATATTATATTCATGACCTTGTACATCATTCCTCCCAGAGCATACATTTAGGATTCCCACTGACAAATGACTGCAAAATATTTTTCAGAATTCAAGTGAATTCATTGATGTTAGTTTGTGAAAAGCATAATACTGGCCACTGGAATACATCTGTTGGAATCAGCCATCACTGTAAATGTCTTCTACACGTTCCAAAGCAAGAGGATGTTCCTCTCTTCCATTACGAGTGGAAGCCAGTGTGTTTGGATACTTTCCATGAGCCATATCAAAAATGAGTGTATTGGAGCAGCTCTAGTGTGTAAGATATAATGTTTTCAGAACAAATACTGTTCAATGTTTACAGTTCATGGCAGTTTGTCTTTCATGTTCTTTCCCTACTTCAATCTCTTCAGTTATCAACCATCTATATACTGAACTAAGTCCCACGTGCTGGTTTCAGTGTGGTTGGTGATGTCTCTGAAAATCTTTTTGGATCAATACTTACTATTCCTGGCAGACAGGCTATCTTTGCAGTCTTTAATTAGATCTGTTCTGAAACCAACCATAGGCAGTCTGCAAATGTGCTCCCCTCCTCTTTCTGAAGCAAACCAAAAGCCTGGCCATTTTTTAAATGTGCATCTGTCCCACAACCAATATGACACAGTTCACCAAGCCAGTCTTGCAGCTCAGCACAAAGGGCTGTCTCTCCAGTCCTCTCTCCTGTGGTACCTCAGCCAAGGGTGGGCACTGCAACTGAGCAAGACTTTGCAATTGTTTTGACAGGACGTTTAGAGCTTTGATCAAACAGGCACATGCCAACAGTGTTAACCTTTTTCTCATAAAGGTTTCACATCTTTTAACCATATCTGACTGCTCTGCCACTCACAAGGCGATTTGTCACGCCTTTTGACTGTGTCACTAATCACTGCAATCAAATATTTCCATGGCTGTGGAGATACCTTGTTTTTAATCCAAGCAAATAGCTCCTGCCTGAGCATTTATTATAACACATTCCATGTACCCAGCTGTTACTGACTTTTCTTCTGAATTCATCAACATTAATTTTTCAGATAATTTCTTTACACACTTAACTTCTTACAGTTAACAAATTTCATCCCACCACTGCATTGCCCAAAAGTCAAAAAGAGCCCGAATAATGTATCCTTGCTGTCCAGACTGGTCTGTATTTGTCACCAAACTGAAACTGTAATAGTTAGAAGCTTGAAATGATGGAATCATATATAACCCAATTGATTTGAATCCCCAAAATGATAAGAAGCTAATAAGCTAGCAAGCTGAGATGCAATTTTAAACCATATATGATTTATTTAATTTTTTCTACATCACTATTACTATCAAAACTGTTACTCAGGGAAAGTATCTCTCTTCCTGCATTCAGATTGTATCTAGCAGAAATCTATAGTAATTTATTACACAGAGCTGTCAGGGTGATGACAGAGATATGAAGTATATTGCATTGTGTTAGAAGCTTGGTTTAAAATGAGTTTTAGCTTAGGAGAATGTATCAGATCACTACCACAGAGCAAAAATTATACTCTGTGTTCCTTTCAATACATTAGCAATGTACCCTACTTCACAAAGACAAAGACACAATTAGGTAACAAAATCCCTTATGAAGTGGATGCACTGTTTCAAACTGTGCTCTTTTGCACCTATCAGCTTTTCATCATTCTCCAGTTCAAACACTCACAATCGCTCGTATTTTAAGTGCCTATAGTGTCTCCCTTACGATTCATGTGAAGTCTGTCTTTCCTGTATAGGCTCCCTTTATTGCAGGAGTGCTGGTATTTCCTCATTCATCTGAATCCCTGCTCCTTACACCACATTCATACAGAGAGAATAAAATTTTTCCTCTTGCCTCACTATTCCCTAGATTGATACTTTGAATATCCTGGTTTCCAGCTTCCTACCTAAAAACTTGTATTTGGATGTCAGTACTTTCCTCCTGCTATTTCTTATGCCTCTGGTACTCTCATAAAACACGACCGCTGGCTCTTCCCCAACTTTTTGGAACCTGAATGCAAAAACCTCATTGGGATCCACCACTTTTGCCCCTGGCAGACCTGCTGTCAATCCAGGACCATTAACCCACCTCTCCTGAAAACAGGAAAAGGACTTCCAGCAGTAAGAAAATGGAAAGAAAGTTAGCGCAGATTGAAGAGAAGGTGGTAAGGGGAGAAAAGAAATGCCACAGATCACAGGAAGCTCTTGGAGATATATCTTGGATTGAAATGGTTTGCTGGAAAAGTTCTAAGGAAGAAAAGTGAAGAAAGAAGCTTTTACTGAACTAAAAGGCAGTAAACTCCGTGTCTGCTAGGTATCTCCTGCTTTCATAGTTACACTCATGGGATGCAGGGATATGCATCTCTACCTCTCCTGTGGAGCCAAATTCCGTACCTCTCATATGCATTTTGACTTGCTAATTTAAACAGCAGCACTTTGTAGAATCATTAATGACAGTAGCATATTTTATCCCAATAGGGAGTCAGAAATGAATAGAGGAAGCTGGAGCCAAAATTTTAAGATGAGAGAACTCCCCTCCCCTTGCCTCTAAAACCACAGAAGTGACAAAATTAGAGTCTCTGGCACCACCCAAATGTCTGCCAGCCTCTCAGGCAGAATCCCAAGTGTTCTAGGCCTCTGCATCACATTTAGGTAGCTGTCACGATCCTGCTGAAAAACAAACATATTGTGAGGGAAAAAAAGAAAACCAGGTGTAATTCGGACTTCCGTATATAACAAAAGCACAAAACAAAATGAAAACCCAGAAGCATGGTGATGGCTCACTCACAACTCATAGCAGAGATGGTTACGAGCAGCGGATGGGAAGCCAACGCATCAAACACAGCCTCAAAAGAAGAGCCCAAAAGAACTGTAAAACAGAGAGAAACCCAAAGAAAAACATGATAAAAAACAACAAAATGAGAAAAAAATTAAACAGAAATGAATTAAAAACCCATTTAATATTGTACCCCTCCAGAAGCCTGGGTCTCCTGATCAGCTTTTGCCATCTTGCAGCATCCTTCCCAGGGCTGTTGGCCCAGGCTGTATTTAATTGGGTGAGCCTATGTGGTTTGTGAGCACCCTGTAAAGTGGTGAGAGGGGTCCCTCTAGAGACTTAACTTCCCCCTGTTCACACATCACACCTAATCGTATAAAAAACAAAGTTGACAGCAGAGATGCATACAGTCTAACCACACATGAGTTGTGTGGTTCTACTATGATTTTACTTCCTAAAATTACCTGATACCTACACCCTCCTTCCTCCCCCAATCAAACTGATCTGAAAACCAGCAAGGGGATTTGCTCTTTCTCATCTCTTGCCCTTTTAACCTTTTAGTTCTAATGTTAGCACATAAGTTTCTAAAAACGAACAGAGATGCCCTCCTTCCCCATTTGAATTGTCATGGCTTCCCACCAAGATATCTGTTTTTTTCTGCAGCCACCCCCTTGCCTTCTCACCAGCAATCTCCATACAATCACTGGCTTCCCAACTTTACAGGCTTCACAGCTGTCAACTTCCTCTTCCCCTTCCCTGATGACTGCCGCAGGGCTCCACCTAGAAATAGCAGGGTCTCCTCTGGCTGTGGTGGGATGCAGCCTGATGGTTCATTTGTAAGAGAGCAGAATGAAAATCAGTGCTGCTTTTAGGTCCCGTGAGCAGTCACTGTATCTTAAAATGTGAATCACACAGTATGGAAACATGAGGGCCAGCCTGATCAGAGGCAAGAGCTAATATTATAATACATTATAAAGCTTTAAAACTCAAATTCAGTAAACTGAGGAAAGACGTCAGATGAGAGATACTTATTCCAACAGAAATCAACTAATCTAAAGCAAACAACCCAATGGACTTTCTTATTTGAGTCTCAGTATTCCTCTTCCCTAAAAATGTGCACATTCTAAGAATTCCATAGATTTTGCACAGAATTTAGTTTTGAGAAAATTACTTAATAGCCTCCTATTACTCTTTCCAAAGCAAAAGATCCGAAGGAGATGAGTTTAAAATGCCCTTTCCTTCTTTACTTTAGGAGAATCCAAAATTTCCAATGTTTTTTTTAACATCAGAAAAGACCAAGGTAATAATTTTGTCTTTCTGAATAGCACACACTAACCATCTAATCACGCAATCTCTGTGCCACAACTTGTGCTGGAGATGAGGATGCCTTTCTCACATTAGAAACAGGACTAAGAATGAGCAATTTTTTATCAAAAGCTTATTCCAGCTGTAATCCTATTATTCAATTACAATTTGATTTTTAACAAGAGAATTTTGGTCTCAGAGCCGCACTTCTTTCTTGCATGTATGGCCCCACAGGGGAACAAGTAGCACAGAAGGTCCCCATGGAAATCATGGAGAGTGCTAAGTAAGAAAGATCAGTTTTTCATTTCCTGCAACACAGAGAGGGAACCACTGCTACTGAAATGTTTCGGAGAGTGTTAGTCACATCCCATTTGTGATTTACATCTCATAAATCTTTTCTGGAGTCAGATGGAGAAGATGGTTCTTTTCTACCAAAAGGAAGAAGATAAAAGACGGTTGTGGCAATCACTGAGATGCAGCAGAGTTAAGTTCAAATCTTTCCACACCTTGGACAGGGGTGAAAACCAGACCTTCCTCCTTCCAGAGTACACCCTTATCCTTAAGCTGCAGGGTGCTTCGAGATGCAAGTCTAAGAAAATCCAAGTTGGAAAGGATTCCTTTTGCACAGAATAACTGAATATGTGTACAACAGGCACTCTGTAACCTGGCAGCAAACACACTTACCTGATGGAGGGGAGACTTGACCTGCAATCTAACTCAACACGCACTTGCCCAGGGAGTGAAGCCCCTGTTCCCTCACCACCAGACACAGTAATCATTTTCTGGTACTCTCTGTAGTCCAGTGGGAAGAATAATCAGAGCTTCAAGTGGAATGGCATCAACCAGAAGGAGTGACACACTCAGATGTACCATATTCCCCCTGCAGCTTGCTAGTAAAGGCAATCAGAAATGGAAAATGGGATCTCAGTTCCCTGCAGGAATATGCAGGATTTGAACCTGTGCTGTCCCTCCTTTCCCCTCACCACTGTAGCACAAGAACAATAACCAGAGAACTGGGACATAAAATAAAACCACCAACAACTTGATCTAGATGATCTGAGGTCAGTCTCACTGAACCAAGGCTCCCAGAGAAGAAAAGCAGAGAAACAGCTAGTTATATATAACAAGATACAAGAATCCCTGCTTGCTAATTGATTTTCAAATCCATCAGCTAGGCTGCTTTTCATACATTTAGTTTCAACTGCAATGGCTTTCTGTAGTTGCAGTGTTTTAAACCAGAACATGAAGTCCAAATTTGCTGCTTCGACAACGAAAGTAACTTGAACCTTTACATAATTTTCTGATGATCTGTTTTATAACTAACCACAGAAATGGCACTTCTGTAATATATTGTGTGCAGTATTTTTGAAGACATAGGTCCTCTTTTTTTCCCCTTTTCCCATCTCTATGTGACTATGCTGTGCTTTCAGCCTTTTCTCGAATTACCTTGTTACAAAATTCAAGGCAAAAATTGTCTAACTCTGACCGCTACAGCCCCATAAATTTGTATAGTCTACTGCAAAATGTTCATCTCCTACACAACATTACATATATTTCAAGTACAAGGTAAGTATAAAAGCTAATGGGCTTCTGAGTTTGAGTATTTGGGGTCTTAGGGTGTAGGAGTTAATACCCATTTTGTTAGTTTATAGCTAATTTTCCAGTGTGTGGGGGGGGAACTACTTAGAAAAACATAGCTTTCTGTCCTGTGCTAACACCTTGTTCACTGCAGCAAAGCTTATTTTTAACACTATGAACAGACACTACGGAAAATGAATACCTTTTTATCAATTAGCTGACACATTTCTGCAGCCTTCATTGTGCTTGCCTAAACAGGCTTTGCACTACCTTTTCCTACAACTGCCTACAACATCTCTCTCCCCACTGACTCCTGGAGCTGCTCTCGCACATGTATCTTCAGCCAGGCACTGCAAACTGCTGCAGTGCAGTCTCAGCCACCAGGAGATCAAGATCTAATCCACGGGGCTGCAGCTGACTAAGCTAAAAAAAAAATGCTTGCTGAGCACAACAGCCCAGTGTCAGATCCTGCGATGGGAGAGAGACCCTAAAATAAACACAGCCTCTCTTCTATTTTTCAATAAATAATTAAGACCAAGCTGCTAAATCCTCAACCACTTTCAATTAATATGGTGTAGAGCACCAGGGAATATGTTTCTGAAGGCACAGAGGAAAAGTGTAATGCTTTCTGTACTGCATGTTAGTAACAAATCTAACAGACCTTAACAAAGACCAGTAATGATCAAGGAGTTACTGTCCAAAACTTGACCTACATTAGAAGACCTTCATGGCTCAGAACACCTCCACTATACAAGCATATGTTGTTCAGCGTATTATCTGTATAACAGCATTTATGTCTATTTTTACCTCCGATTTAAAATTTTCTGCTCAGCCTTAGTTCTCCGCATTGAACATGTTCTACTAGTCCAGCTCTCTGATATAAAAATTAATGCAAGGTGAAAATTTTGACCTGTGCACTTTCTTTAGAAGATACATCCACAAATTTAAAAAAAGCACCCCGACTTTTCAATTCATTCCTCAGTTGCTTAGTTCTGTTGTCTTCAGATGTGCATCAACACTGACTGCTTATACTGCTGCACAGCAAAGGTGGGTTGTACAACCAGGACATCACAGGGAAAAAAAACTGCTCGTATCTTGATCTGAACCACGGCAGAAGGTTGTATTTAGAGGAAATAATACTTTAATCCCTAAAAAAGCTCTCTGCATCTTGCAATAGCAAATTTGTTACAGAAGATCTTGCGATTCCCCCCAAAATGGACTTTTTCATATGAGGGGGGAAAAAAAAAAATCACAAAGAGAAAACTGCACTTGTTTCTCAGAAGAGTACCCTCTACATCTGAAAGCACTTAGTAACTAGAACTGAACAAACAGATACCCTCCATAAGCCACCTCTGCTTAAGCAGATCTCCAAGCCTTCCACAACTGATAAACACGTGGCTTGAACTACTACCCACTTCAAACCCATGTGGATGAGAACCCTTGTGCTGATGACAAATCATCGGCATAATCATACAAAACCTATGCTCCCTTGCCACTGCACAGTAGCACAGATCCCTGGAAGAACCCTTGTGGAAAAAGGTATGTGGGGTGTGGGAAGATGCAGAACATAGGCTCAAAAAACAAGGACAGTGGCCTTAAATGAGGTGATTGGATTGCTTCAGATATTAAGGGAAGGAAATACTGCTTCCTATATATCAGTCGTCTGGACAAAGGTTAGATTGGTCCAAGACAACACAGCCCCCAAGCTACTTTTATTTCCCAATTTTCTTCTGCAGTGAGGCAAAACCAGGGTGCAAATGTTCTGCAGGAAGACCATTGATAGTTTGCCCACATGCAACCACAAAGTGAAGGCGCTGCAAAAATCTCAGAGGAGAGGACTTAAAAAATAAAGCAGCCTAAAGCAAACTCTTTTAATAACAGATGGCAGAGATGGCCTATATTCACAACTGCAACTAGCATCGCACTATGACCAACACAAAGAGAAAGGCTCTTTGCACAAATAACATCAATAGATCAGTCTACAGCTTTCTCTCAGGTATGCTATAACAACTCTGAAAAGCCACCCTCACCTCACCAAAGATCACAACAGCGATCTCTGATTTGTCCTGAATTCCTTTCTTTGTGAATTCTAATGTTTGAGCATGTTCTTGAAAGCCACTAAGTACCAAACCCATGTCTTCAAGAAGCTACTCCATAACATCAAGGTCTCACTTATCAGTGATACCTGTCAGTTCAGAGGCTACTATCATACATGTGAAATTAAAACTGTTCTCCCCCCGGTCCCAACACACACCATTATCATCATCTTTTCTCTACACAGAATTTCACCTGCAATTTTATAGTCCATCCCTGGCCCCATTTGCTATAGCTGGCCCTTGCCTTTACCACAGCACACTGTCCCATTGCTGCTACTCAGATCAGTCTGCAGGTGTGTGCTGTACTACTGGTCCCAGTGCATGCTTATTACCTGTGGCAGCATGTGATGACTCATGGACAAATGTATCCCTTTATTGGTTTAAATTTATCACCTATTTCACTGAATGTGTAACCAAAGAGAACAAAGGTGCTCTCATTCACTTCTCAAGACTTTATAGGAGAATTCTGTATTTAAGCCACAGGCAGAATGGTAGCAGGTACATTGTGATCTCTCTCACTGAAGCTCCACAGCTTTGCATAAAATTAAGACATAGTCCCTAGAAAAGGGATCTCGGGAGTCTCACAGCCCTGGAGATGGCCCTGTTTACTGTGACTAAGTAATTTTTCCACTCTGCTTCAGTAATTATGCAAGTATTGAGCATCAAAAGAAGTTGCTAAGGGTAATGGATCAGGAATAATTTGTGAATTATCACTTGACAAACAGGAAACCCCAGGTCAAACATATCCTGCCTGAATACAGATCACAGACCTTATCCAGTATGTGCCACCTTTCAAAGAGGAGAGTGGGCCTTGGTGGGGCAGGCAGGAGCAGTAAAGAAATGAGCATCTCCTTTAGCAGCTTTTTCAAGCTGCCTGTCTTTTCCTTCATTTCCCTGTCCTCACAAGTGTTTGAAAACAAAACCTCCTGGACATATCACAGTCTGTCCTGTTTATTATAATAGCCAGAGTCCCTCCTGCTAGCCAGGATGTTGACTGTGATTCAAATGACAGAAATGCTGACGGTAGCCAAAGAAGCAGCTTTCAGCCAGGCCCTAAGCAGTTCTCAACACACAATGGACACCAAACAGCTACATGACCGATGAACATCTGCTCTACCTGTCCAAAGGAGTGACTATCAAAGACTGATTTCTACAACCCTCAGTATCAAATAATGAGACTGTTGAGAACAGCTAAGTTCCCCTGACTGCTAACGGATGGAAAATTGTTGCTGATGCTTTCCTACACGCTTTCTGGAATCAACCACCTTGTGTCTTTCTAGTGCATTTTGAGTTCCTACAGGCTTCAGGAGACTCCAGAATCCAGGAGATTTTGCAACATCTGGCAAGGGGCAAGTGGTAGAAGGGTGAGACTGCTCCCATGAAAGTAAATCTGTGCAATGACAGCTTTTCCCCAAAGAGTAGTATTTGTGCTAATATTAGCATCCCTGTAAGGTAGGTCAGTTTTGTCTTCATAGAAGCACACAATAAATTCAGGTTCAGAATAAATTTAGATTTACTTAAGCTGGGTGGCCCACGACTTTACAAATGCCAAGCAACGAAGTTGAACTGTCAAGTAGATACCCTCTGTGAAAATATCCAAACCAAATACACAGTACTCATCAGAAGCTTAGCAGAGTAACAGCTCCCTAAGTAAAAGCTACTGTGGTGGCTCTTGAAAGAAGGTCTAGAAAGCCAGAGTTGTAACAGTTGAGGATGGAAGAACTAATGCTCAATGGAAGATCATGCGTGGTAGAAATCACACCACTTTAAAGCTTTAATCAATCTCTAGAAAATCAGAATAAGACCTTTTTAGTGACAGCCTATGCTATCTGCCCACTAAGCAGCTCCTTGCCTTTTCATTACTGTTTGGCATCAGTGAATTGCACATAAAAAAAATAAATACACAAAATCAGTGTGAACACACGTTTCTAGAGGATTTTGCTCCACAGCATCCCTGGTTTTTATCTTTTTCAAAATCAAAGGTGTTTTTAAAATAGAAGTGACCAAAAATGAGAAGGCAAAAGGTAAGTTAAAAAAACCAAACAAAACCGTAGCATCTTAAACAGCCCCATCATCTATGACTAGAATGACTAGAAAGTCATTCTGAGTCTGAGAAGTTGATAAGCAAGAGATTATGAATTTTAAAGGTCGTGAAAACAGCAAACACTTTTTATGGTATTATTGATAAACTATGACAGTGGTTCTGAAACTGCAGGGAACTGCACAGAACTTACTTGAGCAGAAAATGACTTAATAAATGAATATTACAATACTACTGAAAGTAAAATTCAGACATGCTTCCAGAAAAAAAAAGAAAGTGAGCTCCTTCCCCTAGCTATCTTTTGTATTGTACCTCACAACCAAACCACAAAAAAAAAGTAGGCTCAGGATGATCATCTATAAATCTGGGTACTGTATTCTTCGTGGATAAAGATACTGAAAGAGAATGGAGAAAGAAGAATCTAACTTACTGGCTTGAAACAATCTCTTTGGGGAAATAAAAGATAAAGGTCTTAATTAAAAGAAGAAAAAAACCTGCACAAAATCTCATTTCACTTGTCTTCATACTGTCCTTCCCCCCCATCTCCAGCCTAATGCTCAGTGCATTATTTGGGCAGCAATCACAGCATGCTTCTCCAGGTAAATGTCCCAGTCCTGTAAGTGGGACTCAACAGTGGTACCAGGCAGCAGGGACACAAATGGATCAAACAGCCCAGTGACTATAACATAATGTTTAAAGGGACTGAAGTAAACATTTATGTCTTTTTTACTGTATCGTTTTTGTCAAAAAGCTTCACCACCTGAAGCATGGCATGTGAGGACAGGTACATTAGGTATGTGAGACTTTGTCTCTATGGTCTTTCCACATCCCAAACAAACAGAGACGTTTTTCCACTCATCAGAACATACTGACACCCCTCAGGTGATCTTTTTTCAGGAAAAGATTATGTGTCATTAGTCCTTCTACAAGGACCATCTGTGGCAAGCAAGAAACCCAACCATCAGAATGACCACAATGAAGATAGACCTTCTCAGAGTCTTGTGTCCTAACAAAGCCCCACCTCACCCACACCAATCCAAGCAGGACACAGGTTGTGACACAGTTGAAGAATCTTTTCCTCTGAAAAAAGTCAAAGCTGGATGTAGTACTGTTTCCAAAACCAGGGCCTGGGAGTATTCTCTAATGATGTAGCAAAATAAAAGCAAAGTAATTTTAAACTAGTGAGAGAAAGGGAGAAAGAGAGGATCCAAAAGAAGAGACATCTGGAAAAAATAGTTTCTCTAATTGTAAAGAAAGAACAGTGTTCAAACAATGGTACTTGAAATCCAGACATAAAATATAGTTGCTTCACTAAAGCAATGAAGAAATTTTGCAGTAAACCAAATGTCAGTTTCAGTCCATAATGAGCCTGAATTCTGACTGCAGAAAGAGGAAAGGAGTGGGGCTGCATTTTGAAAAGGGCAGTATGGAGAAGGGTTATCCCCAAACTAAGCAGCTTTGACAAGGAAGACCAGTAGTACTTAGTGTTTCTTTTTAAGACTAAGATGCAGACAAAACCTTTGGAGCTGGTCCCATCTACAGCTCAATAGAAAAGGCTTGCAGTGTCCAACTGAAAATACTAAAAAAAAAGAAAAAATATAAGAAAAATCTTTCAGCTGTGTTCATCTGCTAAAGACACAAAATCTGCTCATAGATCTTTACTTTCTTCCCACTCCCCAGCCACTACAGAGTCTCTGAATTTAGCTCTCACATTGTCAAGATGTTCTGGAACAACAATTATCTTGCAGATGGAAAAGATGCACAGACCAAAAGGTGTAAGCCTAGGATGATAAACAGAGAGATTGTCTGAGCCCTCTCTGTGTGTGCTGCTTTCTGAAATCAATTTAGGAATGCTCTGACTGATACCAAGAGCATCTGAAGCTTAATGCATCCTTATGAGTGGCACCAGATAACAAAGTGCTGGAAAAAGGACTGAAGATAAAACACAAATCACGTGGCTCAAGTTAGGTCCTTACCTCCCCTCCAGCAGGCATGCTGAAATACTCTTGCTAAGAATTCTGGACAGGGGGGAATATACTCAAAACCAAAGCCAGGTAAGGGTGAGAACAGCGTTACAGGTTGCAGTTCACAGTAAGCTCAGCCTCTGAGATCAGGTCAGCCTCTAACTTCTACCATTTTGTTCATAAAAAGCTTTAAAAACGCACTGACCTGATTCCCCTGATCACAGAGAACTGAACTAGATCAATACCCTGGAACTACAGAAGTTGCATGGCCAGCATTGGGCTTACCCCTCTTTGCTCGGCCACAACATATTCAGTAAGTATTCCAAGCCTGTGGAAAATACAATTGTCCTAAAGGAAAAAAAAAAAACAAAAACCAAAGACAAAAAGCCACACACCTTGTCAGACAAAAGCAAGCATCCCTTCTTAGATTCCCAATTGAGCTGAAGTCACCTGCTGCTTCTCACCTTGCAGAAAATGCAATCCAGTATAATGACCAAGCATAACAACCACAAACCAAACAAAATCACAAAACCTTCCCATACCTAAGCAGTTGCAAAACTCAAAAAAACCCCAAACTTAAAATTTACTTACTGGCCGGACTTCACCAGTAGTGTTGGTATACTGACGGGCCAGACCAAAGTCTAACATGTAGCACTTCCTGTATGTTGAAGGTAAGCGGCCCATGGCAAAATTGGACTAGACAAAGAAAGAAAAAAATCAGTTTGATACCAGCAACTTGGGAAACAGTGGCCATTTGTTAACAGAACTTTGTCATATAGACCCATGTGCCTCTGATGGAAACATAAGTCAAAAAAATAATTTTAAGATGGATCTTAAACATCATGATTACAGAATCACTGCAATGTTAAGAAATTCCCTTTGCACATAAGAGACTGTGGAGTCTCAAAATAACTAAAATTCACATTAGCTTAGCTAAATTTCAGCTGCTATGAGGAAGAGCTACATTTAACACCACTAGCTCTGCAGTGAGAGCTCCATCACTTGCATAACAGACTGGAGTTATTGTAGACGAAAGCTTCTGTTTGCGGTTCATCTGCCAGCATGCATTATTCTGCCCTAACTCCCATAATCTCCATCCACTGTATTGCATTACATAAATTTATCTGAATATTCAGACATCTAAAAACCAATGGGTTTGGTTCCTAGTAAATAAATTGACAACAAGCAAATGGAGCAGTCCTTTTTTAACCCTCATCTTAAATTATATCCTTTACTATAATGGATGGCTGCTAAAGGATTTGTGGCCAGTCACATTAGTGTCTGATTTTCAGCTGAATCTGACCAAAACCAGCTGATTTTAAAAGCAGCACATGATTTGGCCAGAAGGAAGATGATCTCAGGGATGGTGTTGTGTTCAGATCAAGTAGTGAAGAACTACAGGAAAAAGACTGATTCTTATAGTGAGACTTGGAATTATTGTACTTCACCCAGGCAGATGACCAACACTGTGACTGTGTTTCCGACATTGGAAACTGTATTCCCATTTTTTTGCCAATTGCTCAGAAAAGATTAAGAGGATTATTTAGCTAAGTCAAAACATAAAATAGCATTTATTCAAGCAATGGGTTGTAGAGCAACACATACTTTCTGAATCCCTTTTATAGTAATAATTGTTTGGACTCCAAATGGTTCAAAACTAGATTGCTTCATCATGTGATCTTGACTGGTACAAGTATGACTGAGAGCTACTAACCTACCATGGAGTAGCCTCTGCCAATAAAAATTAGTTTGCTCTGCCCTTAAAGGAACGACGATACTATATTAATATTCTGTATGTATAGAAAATAGGCAATGTGTCACACAGAAGGAGTGTGCAAGGAGGCCTAAATGCTTCCACTGAGATATGCCCATATTCAGACTGTATTTATTGACTCAAGCAGAAGAGACAGACATAGAACCAAAAGAAAAACTTTCAAAACAACATACAGGCTTGATGTCACGATGCAGGAATCCCACAGAGTGAATGGCTTCTATTGATTCTAGAATTTGTTTGCCTAATCGCAGCGTTGTGCTCAGCGTGAAAGTCCCTCGAGGCTGACTCCTTCTAAGATCTGCAAGATTTCGACCCTGAAACAAATCAATAAAACATTTAAACCATGGCATTAAAGCATAGCATTTCACAGCTGCAAATTCTAATGTGCATCCCCCAAAAAGCAGAAACGCTAATCAGACAGGTGCTAACCTTACTTCTGCTTTATTTCTTGTGTATAATTTTCCAATACTTTCTTGGCTTTTAAGTGATGTATTTGCTGATAAGAAGATACCAGACCATTAGCTGAGAAAGTCAGCTGATGTACTGTTTGGGAAACAGGCATGGCATGGACAGCAGTGTTCCAGACTCTGTGGGCCCAGAATCTCCTTACTGTTAAAACCAGACTATATAGAAGCTGATTTAAGGACAACCTTTGACTGTTCTCTATGCCATCTACAGATTAAGGCAGTACAAATATGATAAGCAGGTCATGAAACCACTATATATTACAGCTCATAGAGGCAGTTTCATTAGAAACTCCCTAGCACACAACCATCTGCCTCAAGCTCAAGTCAGCATTTTTGTGGCAACACCACAATGGGGAAAGCTGTCGATCAAGAGAATCATCCCAAAATCTGGAAAGGAGGATTTTTCCAATGACTTAAAAAATACGTATTTAAAAAATTTGTAATTTACTTCCAGTTAATTAAATTTCCAGGGCAAAAATGTCTGCCAGCTGTACATTAAAATAAAGACAATTTAGAAAAAAAAAAAAGGAAGAATCACATTATCCTTTGATCTCTATCATCTCAGTTTTTTCTATACCTCTTTTTTTTTGTAGAGAGAAAGGTGTTAAAATTACTATATTCTATGGCAGTGTGCCCCTCTAATCCACAGAACTAATGCATTTATCAACTGATCAAAAACTCTATAAGTCCACTGTTTCAGAGAACATGCATCAAGAACAAAAGTTATAGGGACATGCTAATTATCACTGCACGCACTATAGAATCTCGTGGTTCTGCATCTGCAAAGACATATATGCTTATAATACAAGTACAGATGTATTCAAACAAAAGCCACAATGGAAGATAAATAAAAGATTCCAAATATTCCATGAGAAAATGCAGATTGCTCTCCAAACCAGTGAAATACCATCTATGTACCCATGTATTTTCTGTTCTCAAGTTATTTACAAACATTAAGGGACAAACTGGTCTTTCAAACTGGTTTGATCCATGTTTCGCTTCTGGGCTCCAGTCCCTTGAACAAGCACACTTGATACAGGACAGCCAAAACACCTCAAATGGCCCAGGTTTGCTCCTTAGAATGAACAACACAAGAATAAGCTACTTCTCTAGTGCTTATCTTTTTTACTTTCTGTGACAGTTTACTAGAAGCAGCACGGATACCCTGAAAGATCTGCATTATTGAACTGGCAGCAGATCTTTCTTTCCACTGTAAAGTGGTTCCTCGGACACCAACTCTCTTATCTAATAGTAATAAGGAAAGGAAGATTTTTTTCAGGTCCGCAAATTGATATGTGCCATAATTTTCCCCAGCTGGTTTGGCAGACGGTTTCAGACACCTGCTCTCCAGAAACAACCCAAGGCACATGAATGTCCAATACTGCCCCCAAGAAAAGCCAGAAAATTGGCATTATTTTCCATATAAAAACCATCAGACTGGCTAAGAAACAGAACAGACGCAATGAGTTGCAAAGCTTCAAGTGGAGGCTTCAGTCCCAGTGACTAAAGAAAAAGGGAGAATTGCAGTACACAACAGAGCGACACATGAGAAATCATGCCTCAGCAGACCTTGACTGAAGGAGAATTTTAGCCTGAAGAGTGATGGTACAAATCTAGCTAATGCTTTAGGAGTCAAAGTCGCCATTTGCAAACAATTAAATGATTTTTTAGCTCTGCCTACTACCGTTTCAGCTACATGGTCAAGAACAGGCTAGAAAGTAAGGGATCCTGTGCAGAGAAGTTTTTTTCCCATGGAGTAGTCATCTTCATCAGGCTTACTAAGGACAGGATTGGGGGGTGAAAAGCCTTGTTCTTCCATGAACTCCAGATTAGCCCATTCAAGAATCATATTCACACTCATACTGCAGCAGCAGCAATAACCAGGGTTGTTTAGAAAGCAAAAGATTCTTCTTCTATCTGTTACAGCAGCCAGGATGCCAACAGTGCATAAAAGGCAAGACCAAGCACCAGGAAACTAATGGTTTTATACATCTGCCTTGCAAAGTAGGACTACACTTCAAAAGAATCAGAAGTTTACTTTAAAAAAGTAACAGGGTCTGCTGGTGTCTATTTTACTTCATTCACCATTCACTAATTATGAACAGCCTTCCAGTTTATGCAGCAGCTTGCTTCAGCCTTCTCACTTTCCTTCAGCATGTTCTGTCACCCAAATTATACATAAAGACATGACATGGGTTGTAAGCTCTTCTGGGGAAGGGTAGGCTTGTATTGTATGATCAAACAGTGCTTTGCAAACCCCTGAACACACAAACTGCCAGAGAGATAGGACAAGCTTCTTATTAAGTCTAATGTGAGATGCTGAAATGCACCAGCTTCCAACTGGCACTGTGTCAGAAGAAAGCACCTAAAGGTGCTTAGAAAGGTGTTAGAAAGTATTGCCCTTGAGCCAGGGACAATCTCCTTCTCCCTAAAGGTCTTTCTTCCATGTGTTTTTGACTCAGCCATCTCTGCCCACTTGCTCCACTCCAGCTGCTTCTCCTACGACTGTACGCTCTAAAAGAAATCTACTTTAATGAAAAAGGAAACTGTTTTCTTAGCAGCACAACCATATTTGGGCCCTTAAATTCTAACTATACTAGTTTTCTTGGTGAAGTTTCATGCTGAACCACACAGGTCCTTGAAGCTCCTGCTGTTATTGTGCCCTCTGTAGACACCTATGTAAGACTTTAGCTGGCTACTCTGACAGGAGTAGCTGGCTGTCTAGCAGTACAGCCACTGTGTGCCTGCTCCCCTAGTAATTACCCATATTGACTTAATATCAGTGGTGCTCAAACAGGAGAAAACATTTTCACAGCAGAAGCCAAGCTACTCCTGAGCTTGGTAGAGACGTAGGAGCCAGAGATCACTCCCTTTCACAGAGAGGACTATGCTGCTGGTGTGACACTACTTGCTCCCACTGCTCTCTGAGCCCTGATACAAGACATGTATTTTGAATTCTGCATCACTGAGCTCAGCAGGAGATATTTCAAACAGCTGTCACTGCTGCATGATATTGTGGGTAGCTCTTGTGCGCGTTCCCATTTGAGTGCTTTCTCAGAAAATTGACAGAAAACCACCTTAGACAGAAACACAGGGCTATGAACTATCTTAGTGCATCTTGACAACTGGAGCTATCCCCCAAGGGATATCACAGCAGAACCACCCCTTCTCACTGTCTTTCAATGTACAACAAAGTCTCTACACCAGTGTTTGGCCTTATTCTCTCACTGTAAATCCTTTGCTATGATGCCATCTCCACAGGGAAGGGGGAAGAGGAGAAGCACAGAACTCACCTGAAGCTGCATGACGACATAATTAAATTTCTCATTCCTTCCACAGCCAATAAATCTGCAAACATGATCCTTCCCTGAAAAGAAAGAGAAACGTACAGAATGGAAAATAAGATAACAACCCTGTGACCACAATTTTTAGAAAAAAGGTTTCTGATCAAGGGCTTGAGACCGTAAGTGGCCTCAGGCAGGGAGTTTTGCAGAACAGACTGATTTTGTTTCCACTTCCCAATCTTGTAGCTCAGGAGACTACTGATGTTCAACAAGACAAATCCTGTGAAATAGCTATGAGTAGAAATCGCTGTCAAGGATCCTCAGACTGACACAGAGCACAAGTGAGAGTGTGACAAACTGCAGTTTATACCACCACCATGTGTGTCCAAGACCACCACAGCCACCACCAGCCCTGAACTAAACAATGACCACATGGTCATTGTTTCACAGATGCATGACCACATGGTTTCACAGATTCACTGGCAGCACGCTTAAGCTCATTAAAATCATGGAGTCATAGAATGGTTTAGGTCGTGAGGAACCTTAAAGATCATCAAGTTCCAACCTCCCTGCCAGGGGGAGGAACACGTACCTCTAGACCAGGTTGCTCAAAGCCCCATCCAGCCTGGCCTTGAGCACCTCCAGGGACAGGACATCCACAATTTCTCTGGGCAACATGTTCCAGTGTCTCATAACACTCAGAATAAAGAATGTCTTCCTAAAAATAATCTAATTCTAACCTCTTTCAGTTTAAAACTGGTACCCCTCATCCTATTGTTAATGGTGATTTTAATTAGCTTTAAACCCAAAGCTTATTGTTTGATACCACCTAGTTTTAAAATAAAAACGAGGAAAAACATTAACATATATTGTGTTACGTAACTGTACTGCCTATAACACTTTTGGAAGGAACCCTGATACTGCTCTCATTGTGTGCACCATAGGCCTGGGCATCAAAAACTGTTGGGGATGGCAAGATGTGGTAGAATCTCCTTTAATCTCCTGCTGGGCAGCAGGAGATGAAAAAAGCAGCTTTCTCAATGGAGAACAAGAGCAGTACAGCTGTGGAATATGGAGCTCCAACCCAGGGCTCTTGGTAAGAGCATCAAGAGCCTTTCCCCCAGGGCTCAGCAGCATCCCAGCGCAGACCACCCACACTCTCTCCCCTACCACAAGCAGATAAAAGAGCACCTGGCAACCAGAACTGGAGGGATAGAGGCCTTGGCTACCCCTTACTCCCTTTGGAAGGACAGGCTTAAAACCAACCACTCAATAAATCAATCCTAGTATCCACCAATATCCAGTTAGATAAGCCTGAGGATTATGTGGCTGCAGATCCTTCATGTCTCTAAACACAGACTTAAAAAGCTATTGTTCAGTTTCAGACTGAGTGTGCAAGACCATGCTGACACCAAGGAATGTCACAAGCTTCCATATTTCAGGAAAAGGTATTCCGAGATCAGGAAAGCACTCTCTGCAGTATACATCAGGGCAGCCAGCACACTCCTAATTGATCCTTTTTCTCACATACTGAGCCCACGTCCTGTGTGTGTCCATGAGTACTGGGTGCCACTGGTTTTCATTGCAAATTCAGTGCTGACTTTGACATACAGATTTTTGGGTTTCTGAGGGAATTCCTCTAGACACAGTCTGGTTATATCACACATCCTGCTGTGGGCATTACCAAGACGGGACTGCCAGCAAGCCCCAGCTGTCCTACGAGTCTTCCTGCTAAGGGTCCCAATGTGGATGGCTCTGCTGCCTGCCAGTCAATGTGACGGCAGCCACAAAGCCAGATTTGTGGCTGCCAGGTCAAGATACCTGGATAAGCTCAGAAGAAACCAGTTGCATTTCTTTAGGAGCTTACAGTACTGGTGTGCTTCAGTGAACCGAGAGTCTACAGAGGTCTCAGACAGGATGGACAGGCCAGCACAGGTCCTTGCCTATCCCAGACCTGACTCCTTCAAATCCGTACAGATCAGCCTGGCTTGCAGACACACTGGGAGTCCCACTTTGTTTTGCCTGTCAGAGCACCAGGAGATGGATATTGAGGTAACAGCCAAAACAATGACTGTTTAAACTGGCAGTGAGAGCTACTGCATGGTAAAAAGAGTAAATTAGTCCAATTTTTTCTGGCTTTAATGTTTAAAATAATGGCAAAGCACTGATAGGCAGGACAGCATGTGCTTTTTATTGCCGTAGAACTACAGACAAGAACATTAAAATCCAATCTTCTGACAGGGGGAACCCGGCCACCTAAATTAATCACTTGGCAAAACAGGAGTGGTAGTGGCCCATACGCTTGCTTGGAACTTAAAACACATCCCTGCTAATTCAGTACTGCCTTTTCTGATTTTGATTACATTCCCGAGACCTTTTTTTAAAAAAAAAAAATTAATTTAAACCAGTGCCCTCTATAACATTATTTTTTTTTCTGGATAAAAAAAATTACAAAAAGAAAAAAAGCATTTATATTTTTAATTTATTATCCCTGAGAATTGCATGCACGTGTAGGTTGACATATTTCTGCTTACTGTAATTTTCGAAAATTATGAACTGACTGATGATTACCACATTCCCAGACTGATTTTATATGATACTGAATCCTCCCTTCTGGCCTAAAATGGGTTTCGACCTGATGTATTGGTCTTAGGAATTTAGGCTCTCCCTGGATCAGCTGCCCCATGCACTATTCTGCAACACAGGCAACATCAGGAAAGGAAGAAGAAAGTGGCAGAGAGAAGACTGTTCCAATTTCTCCATGAAAGAAAAAGGAATAAAACAGGGCATAGAGAAAGCAGGCTACATTTAGAGGTGGTGTGTGTATAGCCAGCTGGTCATATAAATGGGATAAGTGCTTCCAGCATCAACCCCTCTGGGTTTCTAAGGCTTTTAGTCATTTTTCAACTACAGGAGGCACCAGGTTACAACTGTTTGCTGTCTCGGAGGAGTTCATGCCATGCTGAAGTAGCAGACGGAGGATGACAGTCAGGTGTGATTTTGGGATTCCTGCAGATCAGTCCTGAGGTTGATCTGAATTATGAAGCCCACAAGAACAATCATGTTAATAACCTCCTGTGCAGCCAGGACGACGGCACTGTCATACTTCTCTTTAAGGCAGAAGGAAAAAGCCCTCTTTCCTCACACATGCCGTTGTCAAGCATGAAGATCATAGCAGAGAGAGAGCACAGCATATTTTAACCCAGAAAAGTAAGAAAAGGTTAAAAAAAGTTATTCCAACCTATAGTTAATATAGGGAGCCTCACAACAGCTTTACTGCATTAACCACCAGATCACACTTGCTCCTTTGCCACAATGTTCTACTGAACAGCCACTCAGATATTACAGATCACAACCTCACACTTTAGAAAATACCCTACATGTGTATTTGTTTATTATTAAAACAAAGCAGTTATCTTCCAACAAAGTAAAGGAAATGAGCAAGAGATTATAAAGGGTTTTGGTCTGTTAACTAAGACAGGTTGGGGGAGTAAGTCAGTCTGATATTCACAAATGCTGACCTGAGAAAAGTTTCAGAGAATGCATGCTCAGGCTCAGGAAGGCAGCAGAGACGGATCTAACTTCTGGCTGGAGCCACTTAACAGAACAGCTCCCAAAAGATGGAGCCTGACTTTCCTCAGGTGCATAGGGAAACATTGGACATGAGCTGCAACATGGGTCATTCCCATTAGGTGTCATTTCTTTTTTACCATGAAGGCGGTCAAACCCTAGAACAACCCTCCAGGGATCGAGTTGGGTCTCTATCTTTAGATATCATTCAAAACTTCACTGGAAAGGCCCAGAGCAATCTAATCTACTTCCTTCTGCTTGGAGCAGCAGATTATATTAGAGATGTCCACTCCAGCAGCCTAAATTATCATCTGGATCTATCCGTGTCATACACTCACTTGTCTTTAAAGGCTGCCTCTTGTAACCTCTGACTTCTCTAATCACTAATTCAGCTTAATTCCAGAATCATCGGTCAAGTTTCTTTTTATTCAGGTATTAGAGGAAGTATCAACCCAAATGGTACATTGATGGCCAAAAAAAACCCAGCATGGCACAGCCAGCCAGCAAAAAGACAGAAGACAATTGCATAGGAAAAGCAGAGATGCTTAGTGACATAACTTGGTTGAGCACTTGGCACTGCCAGGGTCTTGATTATATGCACAGTTACAGAATCATAGAACCTTAGAATAGTTTGGGTTGGAAGGGACCTTGAAGATCACTGAGTTCTATCCCCCCTGCCATGGGCAGGGACACCTCCCACTAGACCAGGTTGCTCAAAGCCCCATCCAGCCTGGTCTTGAATGCCTCCAGGGATGGGGCATCCACAGCTCCTCTGGGAAACCTGTTCCAGTGTCTCACTACCCTCATTGTAAAGAACTTCTTCCTAATATCTAGTCTAAATCTCACCTCTTTCAGTTTAAAACCGTTACCCCTCATCCTATTGTTATACTCCCTGATCAAAAGTCCTCATCTCTCCTGTAGGTCTCCTACAGTTGTGGACATCTAGCTACACAATTGCTCTTACCAGCATTTGGAAAGCTGCAGTTATTTTTCAGGCTCTACATGATAGATATTGTATACATTCTACACCTAAACTTTTCTTTATTATTCACATTTCAACGCCAGTATCAGGTTTATCAGCTTATCACAGATTTTGTATTGTGGGGACTTTGAATTCACTTGTGTTCAAACAGTCCAAAGAAATGGAAGATCCACCAGGACTAGAATATGAAAGGAGAGTTATTTTCATCATCTTCTAACTTTAGTTGAACACGGTGTCTGTATCTTGGCAAAGCTGACGAGTGTACTGCTTTTTTTCCCTTTGCAGTTAGCATGTTACATCTCTGGCCAGACAAACTGACTGACTTCAGGGACTTGTCAACTCAGCTGGAGATGAGGAGTTTTGAACATGAAAAAACCCAAATTCTATGCTAGAAGTAAGGCTTAAATAACTACATTATCCAATAGTAGCCAACTAGGATTTAATCAACTGGGTTAACCTTGCTAGTACTTCTGTAATAAATTAATGAGCTAATGGATATAAAAACAGAAGGCTTGTCATTATCTTTTAATTGAACAGTAAAAGGCAAAGCTGCCTGACCTTGCATGGCATTAATTCCTTCTACTTGTTTCCCAGGATCGCTAAGACTTTTAAATGAGCAATTGAGAATAGACCCCACACAGGGCAAGGCAGAACAGCAAAGGTGTAAGAATTCAACACAGCCTCAAAACCAGCATGTTTTAAATCCTCTTTCATCAATCCCATGACACCATAGTTGGCACAGAAAATATGTGGCCCAAATGCCAGTTTATTTGAAAACCCATAGGACTCTTCCATACAGAAAAGTGCAGTGCTGGGCAGAGAGGCGAGAGCCACATCAGGTGTCTAAATCTGCCACCCTGTGATAGCCTAAAACCCTGACAAGGGTCATTTACCCTGCTTTCCAGCCTTTACAAATAGGTTGCTTACATCAACCTAACAAAATACTGCAGAAACATATAAAACTTGTCTACAAAAGTAACAGAAACTGAATCACAGAGAGTAAAGGCATCACTTTAACATGAAAAATGCACATGTGCAAAAAGAAAAGACTAGGACTGGCAAATGAGAAAAAACAAGCAAGATCCCCTTTCTTCCCCTATCTTGTTAGGAAACCCTTACCTGTCCAACCCCTGGCAGTAAACAGGGAACAACAACAGCTCTGCTTCACTATCTGCTATAATAAAACCAGGTACTTAAAAACTACAATGCCTGTGACCAGGCTGCATCTTGCATAGCTACTCAATATGCAGAAGATCTCTGCACTGCAGAATAAAATTAATCAGAGTCCTACGCAATGAGATCGGTCACACTGAAAAGAAAGCATTTACAAAGAAAATGACACACTGAAGAGAACTTAGGAATATCTGGCTGCTGAGTGAGGACAAAGGCGAGTACATGGAGCCCCATAGCCTCACACCAGGGCAAAATTGCCACTGGGTATGAACAGCAAACAGTGCTCAGCACCAGAATAATATGGCCATTTTAACTGACAATCTTTGGATTCTCCAAAGAGAATCACAGCAAAAGAAACTGAATGCCGTGGCCACATCAGTATTTTCAGGAGCCTTTGGAACCAGAAGGCATCTGAAGTGTATGCCTCATGAGAGATCCTTTTGCACTGTCCTAGTCTAACAAGCCCTCTGAGTGCTCCCAGAGAGACCTATCAAGAAGTGGGTAAGGACAGGGAGAACACTTCTGAATTCAAAGCATCTGCTGCTAGGTCTCACACAAACCCAGCTGAATATCTACAGCAGACACAGTGCCTGGTTTGGCATGTAAAGATAGATTCCACACCCATCACACTGCAGCAGCCTGAAAGCTAGAGAAAATAACCCACTGGATTTAATCAGGGATACTGGTTTACTACTCCTGGAGTTAAGGCTGCTGCTGGAAAGGCAGACTAACACTGAGGTATCACAAGCCAAATAACTCAAAAGCTGTGCAAGAGCTGTTCTAACAGAGCCATTGCATTATGATTAACCTTAAAGACCTCAGAGATGGGCAACAGAGTCGGAATAGTATTTCACAGGTGCTCCTGTGCCACCTGAATGTTGCTCCACAGCAAATCCAGGGTGGGGAAAAAAAACTCACAGAGAGAGCGGGCAGGTTTCTTTCTGCCTGTATTCCAAAGGGTTAGAAAAGCACTGACGATATGGAAAAATATCCACTCTTCTAGAAGTGGCAGGACTCTTCCTTCAACATGTTCAGTGACTGGAAACCATCCCATTTTTTTTCTTCCCATGATTCCAAAGAACAGGAGGCTGAGTCCTGGTTTATAATAGCAATGAGGTTTTAAAGCAAGGCCCCATGCTGCCTTAAATCATCATGATTACCATGTGAAAGTGTTGTTCACAGAGTAGCTTTGGGTCATATAAAGTTTTCTGAGCAAACAGACACAGAAGCTCCATTCCAGATGTACACCAAGTAGTCCCAAACCCTAAAGAAGCCAATCCAAACCAACAACTGGTCCCTCAGACAAGGAAACCTGATTAAAACTAACCCAAAGAAGAATCCTCCAAACACATGCTGTTTATAGTGTAAAATCCCCAAGTCACATATGCTGGAGATGCACAGGCCTGAGCAACTCCTTCTGTCCACTGATCTGCTGCTAACATACTGCTCACTAATGCAGACATAGCTCAAGAGGCTGAAATGTAGAAAACCCAGCAAAGTCCCTTCTTGCTCTCTGGATAATTAAGTTGCTAATTCACTTAGCCAGACAGATCTTACTTCCATTCACTTTTTAATGTGCTTGATCAAAAGACTTGTCTGCAGCAAAACACTTGCAGATCCAACTAAACCAGCATCCTGCTCTGCTGGAGACAAGTTGCAACTGCAAGTACTTCTTCGCCACTATTTTGCCAGTGCAGCTTAGGCTTGGTTTCAATATGTTTGACTGCCCAACAGGTTAAAATTATGTGCAAATGGTACAATCATATACAATATACAATTATCTCAGTAAAAAAAAATTTACATTAAGGTAATAAAATGAGGGCTTGGCATTAAATGACTATTCTTCTGACATAGAAGCTGTATTCATGCAGAAGTTCCCTGTGCAGATGTGCCAAACTGTCCCTGAAAGTTTCTAAATTTGTTATAAGATTTTTGTCCTTAGCAGTGTAATTCTCTATTAGCTGTGTATAAAATAATTCTTCTTATTATCTTTTTTTCATGTTATTACTTTATTTTCCCTATGCTTCACAGTTACATACACAGTTCTTATTGCTGTACACCACGAATTTTTCATAACATTTCCATATCGCTTGTTACTTATTGCACACGTTTTAGAGATAAATATGTATATAAGAATCTATTACTGCAAAAGTCTACTCTCTGATAGGATTCCTTGGACTCTCCATGATACACAGAAGCCTTCTTCAAGGCAAGAATATTTTCTGATCCTCCAGGCAAACTTAGTCCTGCTTAGTCATTCATCTACAGAAGGAACAGATAAACCAGAGATAATCAAGCCCACAGAAGCGTTTAGCAACTCCTGTAGTTGGACCAAAAGGGCTACTCAAGCTGGTGTTGATAAATAACAAAGGACTCCACCTACAGCAGACAGCTGGTAAACACATGGTGTAATCTCAAGTGAAAGAGAGGTCTGAGGATATTATCTCTAGTGGCCACTCGTTCTACAACAAGGTAGGACTGCCTGGATGCCACCACATGGTGAGGATTTGGGAAGACAGTTTGGTTTCAAATGGTGACTTCTCATGGAAGAGGCATGGACATGGACATTCTTCATGGACAATCCCACNGGTTTCAAATGGTGACTTCTCATGGAAGAGGCCTGGCTTCATGGACAACCCCATCTGCTCGTGCTGCAACAACGACACAGGTAAAATCAGGCACTGTGGAACGCGCAGGCCTCCTTCAGCAGCAAGGACATTACACATTGTGATACTGAGGTCAACATTCCTAATGGTAGCAAAAAGAGAATGCAACTTCCCTGTTCCCCATCCAAGCTTACCAACACACACTGAGAAAATGGCTTTGTTTCAACAGTCAGAAGAGGGGAGCAACTGGACAACGTAAGCCTAACAGTGCTTGACAAAGATGAAATAAAACATTATCTTGTGGTGCTCTAATTAGAATTGGCCAGATAGAGTAGCACCAGACAGAATGTCCTGAGCCCTGCAAGCCCAGCAACCCTGTGGGACCAAGAGGTTTTGATTTTCACTAAAATAGTCCATGGGAGGCAAGAAAAAGAAATTTTGCTGGAAACTTTTGGGGTAAATGTGCAACAACAGGACAAGTGAGAGCTTCAGCTCATCACCTGCTTGAAGAAGAAACTCAGTAAGGTGACTTCTCAATCACATTTCACCCAAAGCCTAAAAGGGCATCAGCTCCAACATAGTATAAAGAATTGGAAGGTTGATCCAAAGATGATCTACCATCCTTGCAAGTAACAATACAAATCAGAAAGGACTTTGCCTTTGGCAAAGGCATGAATATCTAGACAGATAAAGAAAGAACACTATAAAGCTAGAAAAAATAAAATCAAATAAAAGCAGAACAGAACCTACAGGGCAGCTGAGAGATGCTGAAGTGATCTCACATAGACAGGCACAAGTATAATTTATGTCAGAAGGGACCTCTTGAGATCATCTACTCCACTCCCACTGTTCAAGCATAGACAGTTAGAGTAGGTTGTCCACAGCCACATCCTGTTGAATTTTGACTCCCTCTCCAAGGTCAGAGACTCCACAACCTTTCTGTATAACCTCTGATAGTGTTTGACCATGCTCACAGAAAAAAAAAAAAAAAGTGACCATACACACAGTGGAAACAACACACAGCATTTATTAGAAGATACAGAGACTCTCCAGAAGAGTCATTAACTGATGAGCTCCCCTGTTGTTCTGTATGGACTGCCAGAGCAGAAAGGACATCGTGAAGGACCTGCAGCTGTGTTCCTTATGTGGCCATTCCAGAACGTGTCCCAGAAAGTCTGGCTGTTGGCAACAGCCTGCAGTCCAAACTATTCAGAAGCTACTGCACTGAGAGGTCAGGTTGCACCCAAATGAACTCCTGAAGTAAGTCTGCAGTACAGGGTAATGGTCAGCCTTCTCCATCCCAAACTCTGTGAGGCTCTAGCAACTTGCAAGACCCGATTACAAGCTCTGAAAAGAGCAGCAGCTCATTAGTGCTTTAATGTTGGTGTGATACCAAACCAGAAAGCAATAAAGCTGTACTATTTAAGAGGGATGGCAATGTTAAATTGTGTCAGAAAAGTACAGAGGAATTTTAGACAACACTGTCAACTTGCTTTTCACCTGGAAAACCATGAACCGACTGTATCACCGAGGGTAATGCCATCAACTTCCTCCATCCACCAACTGTTTGGATAAAGTCAGCATCTCCCTTTCTGAAATGTTTCTTACCTCTTTGCAACAGCTCACAGTGAAAACATACACAATACATGATTCCCAACTCTCTCAACCTTATTTCTTATTTTAACTTTATCATTTACTTCAGTAAGGCATTTGGGGATTAACCTTGAACCAAAGAAGCCAAATTCTTCACAGAACAGATTGATTTATAAAAATATGGCTAAAGTAATTTGTCATTCTTAAATGCTGGATAGCTGATGCATAGCCAATTCTGCTTCTTCTGTCTTTTCTGTCCCTTAGTATTCACTAACTGTCCTAATTCCACACTCCACCACTCCCTCTCCCCAGTTATGAGGATCATGCTGTGTACAACTGTGGGTATTTTTCCAAGCATTTGGTATTCTCAACTATTTTCCAAAAATAAACACTGATGGCAAAGAGTGAATATTAGTCAACTTCTTGCACGTTTTCTGATGCCAGTTCTGATTTGATGACTTCAGGTCATGCTTTTCAAGCATCCCCTGCTCTTGATGACATAGTGACACTAGCCAGCACAATGGCATCATGTCTTGGTATTCTATTAGACCACCATTTTATCCAGTCACACCCTCACTCGATTCAGAGCAGTTCCAAGTGTACAACCAAATTCAAAAATTTAAATCTCTGCCTTGCTTGCCCTCCCTAAATTGCTTTTGGACCACCTGCTCTGCTTTCACAGGTCTTTCATAGATCAACATCAACCTTCCTCCTAATGACATGAGTTGATTTCTCCTTTGTTTCAGTTCTCTTTACGCAGCTCAGCTGCATCTATTGCAATACAGTGTATTCAAAAAAATGCCTTATCAGTCCTCCTCTTAGAAGAGCTGAACTGTGGAAAACTATTTGACCTTCCAAAAGAATTACTGACTTTTACCTAAAGACTATCTGGCGCAAACATTGAGTAAACTGTGTTTCACAACACCTGCAATAGTCTCACCCTCTCATTCAATTCATATCTCTGGAGATTTTGTGTAGGGGCAGAGGTGTAGATACAGACAAAGGGCCACAACACTATCTCTGAAGCATGAGCCCTAGTGATAAGGATGTCACTCGCTGCTTCATGGGAAGGTGTTTCCTCAGCACAAGTGGGAATCCTGCAAAAAGGAACACCCCTTCAAAGTCATATTATACTACAACATGTCAACTGTACCTGTCAATAGCTAGCCTTGCCTTCACAAGGAAAACCATCAGCAAACACCACTTCTCAGTTGGCAGATTTGGAAGTTTCTTTTTTACATCCTCCCCTAGTGATCAGTTTTTCATAGAGGCCCCCTCACTGTTCTTTCAGCCAGGAACAACTGCAGCAAGATGGCTCCCTTACACTCTTTCATGTTAAACTGTCTCATCAGCACTGCAAAAGCCTTTGGGATACTGGCTGGCTTCTTTCACTTTATTCTACCAGTTCACTCCCAAGAATGACTGTGACTTTAAAGACTTTAAAGACCAGCACAGGAACTTTTAGCCTTATTTATAGTTTCATCTGAGCAAACACAAAACAGCATCCTGGCATAAGGCATGTCCTTCTGCAATGTAATTTCTTAACTGGAAGCATGGTTGGACACGAGTCAAGGAAGGCTCCCACTTTGCTGCTTCCCAGTCAGTTTAAAACCTGCTTATAAGCTTTGCCAAGGTCAGATATAGAAATCAATGGTCCCAGAGCAGACTTCAACATTCAAACCAATATAAAATTGTGTTAGAGAAAACTAAGAATAGGCTTATCATTTAAATTAACATAACTCAAAACCACCACCCCCAATACTGAAAGACCTAAAATAATTTCATGCTTTGCCTTCAGGACAGTCAGCTACATGAAAAATCAACTTATTTCCAGTTTCCCTGTACTTCATGTTATCCACTTTTCGCACTCATCTACTTGTCAACCATTTTACTTGGACACTCTGTCATGCTCACACTGTTATGGTGACAAACATTGTCCCTGCCCTCTAGAAGGCAAATAGCTAACCCCCTTTCATAGTCTGACGCTGCTTGCTCTATTCCTTATTATCTCATTAGTATCACTGGAGTGCACAGACCAGTGTACCAATAGTTCCATTTACATCTCCTCATTGTTCTTTCAGCCTGGCAGACATAAATAGTTCCTGTAGTTGGAACTCACTTGAGTAGGATGCTTTGCAGAATGTAATAACTTTCTGAGCTGAATGACTTAATGTAGCATCACATACAGATGGAATCTGAAGAGAAAATTATAAAAAAAAAACACATTTGCCACCATGGATTCTAATTGTTAACATGTACAGTGACCTTTAGCACTTCCAAAGAGTTTTCTGCCTTACCTTGCAGCTTTTTCAGGACAGCCACTTCCATCTTGAGAACTTGCTTGGGCTGCTGGGCTGATTCCACTTTCAAGGCCACATTCTCACGGGTCAGCAGATCCATCGCCTCATAGATCTCCCCAAAGCCACCACCACCAATCTTCTTCAACTAGAAAAGTATAAAGAGGTTTGGTACGATATACAAGAGAAACAACATCAAACTGGCTCTCTCAGAGTCAGTCACTGGCTTCTTTATTGCTTAAGGAGAAGAAACTCGGCTCCCAGTCCGCGCTGTGCCTGAATCCCTTCACTGCACAGCCAGGCAAAAGTCCAGCTACCTGCTTGCTCTGTATAAATTCCTTGCTGTAACAACAAAGAACAAGCCTAGCAAGTGATGACATGTGATGCATTTAAAAGCAAATGATAAAGCCTATTGCCTCAATAATGTTCTTGCCAAAATTCAAGGAAAGACCCTTCAAGGAGACAGCAGAACCACTATCCAGACCATGGTAGATAAAAGCCCATCATTTCCTCTCAACAAACACGTCTGCAGTAAAAACAATCATGGTAGTTGGAACTAATGCTTTGAAGAAATAGGTTAAATGAAGCTTACATGTCATTCACAGGATTTTAAGTAGATAAAAAACCAAACATCCCCTGGAATATTTTAGAAGATACTTCACCTGCTTTGCTAGTGAGGTTACTTCAGTGTCATATTTCAGAGAACTGCCAACTGCACTACCACAAAATAGTTACATAAAAGCCACAATTACAGCTCTATTGTTTCTTATTTTCTCTTATGCTCTTTTTTTACTTTTTAATTTTATACCACACCAAATGATGCTTTTTGTGTCTCGGAGCAAAATTAAGGACTGTTTCAGTACAAGGATAACACTGCTGGGCAATCAAAACAATTTCAATTGACAAGCTCAAAGCTAAAGATGTCTAAGTTTCAGCATATTTCATATGCACGTACTAGAGATAATCAGATTGTCTGCCTGTTCTAGAGTAGCCACCTACTCAGCAAGCTGGAATCCTCTGCTGTTCCTTGAAGGTGATTCCTTGATTCTCCTTCTGCTGAGACTTGACAGCATACGCACATATAGTTATACATATGCATGTACAAGAGACTCCTAATGTGTTGCAAGTGTCAATGTCTATGCCAGGAAAATTATTTTACATGTGCTTCTCTTAGATGTATTTAAAGCATACTATGTTGCCCAGGAACAAATTCATGTTTACAGCAGAGCTACACCAGAGCTCCTTTGATGTGCTTAGCACTTGTTCACTGAACCTCGATACAACCCTTCCCTTCAGCATTTTGTGTTCAACTCTATTCACAACTGCTCAGAGAGCTCAGTACGCTGTTTCTTTCCAATGGCAGCAACGACACTTGAAGAGAAAAAGAAGTTTAAATCAGGCAGATAGTCAACCATGTATCTTACACAATGTTTCATGAGGTTTAGATGATATTTCATTGTCTTCTGCACCACAGAAGGCCTGTCCCGTGGATGTGTCCAGTTTGCTGAACAAAGGGCCCTGCCTCGCAAGGGCAGGGTTTTTTTTTTTGTTGTTGTTGTTTTTGTTTTTTTTTTTTTCCCCTTGACCCAAACCATCTGCTTTTGTGGCTCCCAGGTCAAGAAAAACAGCACTGCATGAAGAAGGCAGTACTTCCCATATTAAGAGCCTGACTATTGTCTCTGAAGCTATTTCTTGATAACCCTTTGAGAGTTGCTGCCCATAGCCATTTTTCTCCTTTTACTTGTTAATTTTTCCTCACAATGTTCCACTGGGCTTAAACAGGCACATTCATACAGTAAACAGCCCAATAACTAGGTCACCACATATTATTCATAAACTCTTACAGTGCAGTGCTATTTCTCCTTGGAAATTCACACCAAGTGCACTGGCTATTAAAAATCTTTCTATTAAAACATTCAGCAAATGCTACATTCGGCATAGCAACAACATGCTAGTTAATACCTTTGGATTCAGTACACAAGATCTTATGTTGCCTGATGTATTTGCAACATGGAGTGAAAAGAGAAGGGGACAGTAAAGGCTGCAGAAGGCACAAAAGTTTACTTGGGATCTGGAAGGACTCTGAGGAAGATCAAAAAAGTTTCAGTGGGAAAATGGGTAACATTATACACAAAAGTGAACCATAATAAATATAACACAACTTAGCTGGGATGGAGCAGAAACAGGCTACCCAAACATCTTACTGGGTTGTAAATTCAAGAAATGGATTTAAGGAGGAATAATGCTGAGCCAGCATAGACCCACACAAAGATCTTTTTCCATGCACTAGCCTTAATAAGGGCAGCTCCCATGTCCAATGCAGTTGTCAAAATACAAAGCTACTACAATATAAATGGAACAAATTATACATTATCATAAGTAATATGATTAGGATAGCAGCATCATAAGGATCTGTAGAAAGGTCTAGTAATTTTCAATGCACAATATTGACCACCTTGGTGCAAGAAGTTCTCAGTGAGTTAGGAGGGGCTCATTCCAGGATGAAGAGAATGACCAGAAGCCTGGAAAAGCTAAGGACAGACTAGGACTGCTACCTCAGAAAAAGCAAAAGAACATATGCATCGGAGAAGCAGGTTCAGGAAGAAAGGTGCAGGTATTGAGATTGCTCACCTGTGAAAACAGCCAAATCAGAGGACGCATATAAGTCAACAGAGGAACAAATGCAAGATGAAGTGACATCAAGATTAGAGCTTTGCTGAATCAGAAAACTGGCCACTCTCAAAGAGCTGCAGTCAACAGCTCAATGTGCAAATGGAAATTAGTGACAAGTAGCATCCCTCAGTGGTTGGTACTGCAGTGCTGCTGTTTAACATCTTTGTTGGTGACATGGACAGTGTGATTGAGTGCACCCTCAGCAAGTTTACCGATGACACCAAGCTGTGTGGCATGGTCAACATCTTGGAGGGAAGAGGTGCCATCCAGAGGGACCTGGAAAGGCTTGAGAGGTGTGCCTGTGCAAACCTCATGATTCAACATAGCCAAGTGCAAGATTCTGTACCTGGATGGGGGCAATGGCAAGCACAAATACAGGTTGGGCAGAGAATGGATTGAGAACAGCCATGAGAAGAACTTGGAGGTGCTGGTGGATGAGAAGCTCCACATGATCCAGCAATGTGCAATGGCAGCTCAGAAAGCCAACTGCATCCTGGACTGCATCACACGCAGTGTGGCCAGCAGGAGAAGGGAGGTGATTTCTGCCCCTCTACTCTGCTCTCATGTGACTCCACCTGGAGTACTGTGTCCAGCTTTGGAGCCCCCAACATAAGATGGGCATGGACCATAAAACTCTGGATCAAGTCCAGAGGAGTACCAAAAAAGACGATCAGAGGCTAGAGCACCTCTCTTGTGAGGACAGGCAGAGAGAGTTGGCGTTGCTCAGCCTGGAGAAGAGAAGGCTCCAGGGAGCAACCAGGTCTAGTGGGAGGTGTCCCTGCCCATGGCAGAGAGGTTGGGACTAATTCCCTTCACACTCTAACCATTCTACGATTCTAAAACTGATTTTATACAGACATTCCAGCCAGTGGATGCACCTCACTGTCCAAGAGCCCTCAAGCTGCCACTCCTTCCTCACCCTCATGGAAATTATTCTCTGGCATCCTTTTCCCAGCTATCAGATGGTCCTTTTATCATTACTAGTGCTTCTAACCTCCTTGATTTTGCATCAACATCCAGAGGCCATCAGCAGCCATTTCCTTTTCTTTGTTGCAGAGCAAGTTATCTTGCAACTCAAGGTCTTGGCTGAGGTCAGGGGCTTACCACACATACATTTCCTGATTGCTTGAGTACTCTATGTTTAAGGTGAATTCAGCACAGTCCTCTGCAGGACACAAAGTAGCAATGGGCATATACTACTCAAGAAAATATATCAATAATGAAACCCTAAAACACAGAGTCAAGAAAGAGAAGGGAACATCTCACAAGAGTCACCTAAAGGATAGTTATGAGTCACTAGCCCATTCTAAGCCTCACTGCTCTCGGAATATGCTCTTCTCATCCTGTTTCCTACCTTCCACCAGACCATTTACTGTTAAGACTGGGATACAGGCTGACAACACCAGTAGGATTCATTGTACCTATATGCACGAGCCTATGTCCAAGTATCCACTACAGCCTGTAGAGTCAAGCGAACAATTCCTCTGATTAAACACAGGTATCTATTTGGACCTGCATATAGACAACTAAAATTATGCAAACTACCTCTCAGACATTATTTCAGTCCTTTCAGCACCCCTTTAAATGGCTACAAAACCATACAGCTCATTGCAGGGCTTCTACCATATTCTAGGACCTCAGGCCCTATTCTAGGACATCAGGCCCTTGGACTAAACTGTTACAAAAAGGCCACTCTACTTAACCCCTCAGTATGGCAGTCTCCAACTGGGAGGTTACAGTAATTCCTTAAACTGATCTCAGGACTGCCAACACAAACCAGTTATGTCCTGACGAGAGAAGCCACTTGGAAAAGGGCCCCCTGTATCTGTGAGTAGTTACATAGCACACAGAAGGCTCCCTTTGAAGTTTCCTTTAAATATCCTGATTATTTTGGATTTATCCTGAAAAGACTCTTGCAGCACAATCCTCCAGAGATAATTAAAACACAAAAAAACCACCTCAACAACACACAGCCTTCCCACTAACCAGAAATCAATACTCAAAAAACCAAGGCAACACACACCCTCAACCAAAAATACCCTTCAACTACAAATTCAATCTTTTACTCAGCAAGTGTATAAGATGCTGTTGCTCTAAACAAAATCTGCTTTCCAAGGATATGGTAAAGACTAACCCTTCCCAAGAAAATGCTCCAGGACCAAGGCACGAGTGGTTCAGTCTCAGGATCGGTGACAAGGTCAGAACAAGAAAATGTGCTCTGAACCCAGAGCAAAGGACCAAACTGAGAGCCAGCGACCTACGATGAACTCAGCCAGGGCCAAGGCTGTCATCCACAGGCTTCAAATGTTGACAAGGCAAAACCATGACTACTGCGACTGCCTTTCAGGAGCGCTTGTGTAGTCAAGCCTGCAACGCCTGCAGCACAACTCAATGGGTTACTTGACCTATAAATGGTTACTAGGTCTCATCTGATTTAATAATGGGTGAGGAAGTCTACAATCACCAAACTCTCAAAGTCCACTCAACTTGCTTAGGAGGACTGGAGTTACAACGATCTCAAGAAAAAACTAACATATATAAAACAGACACGAACAGAGAAGCCAATTGAGTGGAAGTCAACCAGCCCCAATTCTAAATCATCTGAAGATCTGCCAAACCCCACTTAAAGCAATTCTGACAGAGTGAGACCAAAACAGACCTCAAGACTGATAAAGCACCTTCCTTGTCCCAAGTTCCCTCTTGGAACCATAAACGGCTTTTGAGACCAAGTGAAGGTGAAGAGACCACAAAATTTTGTGTGGCTTCCAGCAAGGTTTCTAAAACAGAGGAAGGACAAGTGTAACCAAAACTTCAGTTCAAGAACCTTGGACACCTGGAATAAATTAAAGCTTGGATTACTCCTGACAAAAGAGTATACACACGTTCAAGAATCACCACTTGTACTCGAAGCTCAATGCAGGAGCTGCCAACTCTGTTTTGCTAATAAATCTCAGTTTACTAATAATAAGTCTCAGCAAAAGTCACATGGTTTCAGTAATGCCCAAATTTTATCTAGTCAAAGCACGAAAAATATCTGCAAGTAAAGAATGATGACTAAAAAGAATACTTCTTCAAGTCCAAAGTTTTGATAAAAAGCATAAGGACTCCCTGTCCATTCCTTTCCCCACAAGTAAGAACAAAAATAAAATTACTGTCAGGCAGCCAAAATTTACTGACTTGGAGCGACAGGGAAATGAACTACAACAGGCCAGCTGCAGAGAACCAACATCTTCATTTGTCAAAGCTTTGTCAGACAGCATATAGGAGGACAGGAGGAAAGGAATTCAAAGAATACATTACACTAGTCTAAAATTAGAAATTGGCTCAATGCTGGAAGTATGCCAGCGCTTAGAACTACAAGGTTCAAGCAGATGCCCAGCCAGAAACAGTCACAATGGGAGGACAAATTACACAAAAAACCTTCTGGCAGCTGAACCTCAGCATCACATAAATATGCCACACACCTGCTCGAGCAGTATCCATCCATTCATAGCAAAGCTTGGACTCTCCAGCTTGCATGCTACGGGTCAGATTCAGAAAGGTCTGGGATGAAGAAAAAAGTGCTACTACAATCGTTACAGTTGTATGATCATTTTAAGGTACAATGCCTTTTTCATCTATAACTTGATCCTATGCTGTCCATTTCCTTTGGCCAACAGACATATTTATATATTTTTTCCAGATTACTTCACGCACCATACAGCTCACATATGTAGTTCCACACCAACATAAAGCAGAGCAAGAGGACAGAAGCACAGAAAGCTTCCCTGAAAGGTACGCACTTTTGGGAGGGGGGGTCAGAAATGATTGTAAATGAAAGCTCACAAGATGCAACTCAGCTCGCACAAGGCCAAATTCCCAGCTCTGCTCAGAAGTTCCCTGCTCAGCTGGGAATTAGAATTTCTCATTGTTATTTACGCCCTTTAGGAAGTTATGTAATTTCTCAGGGCTTTCAAGTAGGGTAATAACCTAACTGCAGTATTGAAGACTACTGTGAGCCAACATTATAAAATACAAAATGCTATTTCTCTAGTTGGAAGCAGTTGTTGTTGACAATATAGCTGCACATTTCTATATTTTCTAAGGTAGAGTTAGTGGGTAAAACTCCTAGTAGTCCCCAGTCACAGATTCATGCAACAATGAAGTCACTGAATCCCACACTTAGTGCCTCTACCAAATTTAAAATTAGTTTAAAATGTTCCCCTATAAGCATAACTGAGCATATTTTAGGCTTTATTTGGAGTTTTAGGTGTTTTTAAAAGTTCTGCTGTTTCCAAGAACAAAGTGATTTTCTTTAGACTGTGTTAAAAAAAACGCTCCCATAATTTACAGAAATTTTAGCACTCCTGTCTATGAAGGAGAAACTTGAAGTTTGATGAACAGTAGGAATGGTACAAGCCAAAGCAAGCTAGGGAAAAGGAGAACGAAGAAGAATGAGCAACATGCACCTGAAGCAATGGCTGAGCATCAGGACAGCATCTAAATTCAGTTTCGCAATGAACATGCACCAATCTGACCAAACCCTAGGCTCTGAGGAGATTTCCGTTTGTGCAGGGAGGGTCAGATAAAAGCTGCATGCAGTATTTTCTGAAAAGTCCATAAGCACAGAGCATTTTTCAAGACCTATATGTCAGTTAACCTGCACAAGTATCATCCTGCCAAAACAAGTATGCATGCTCCAGCCCAGAGAACTGCAAGAGCACAGCAAGACTTTCCTTCAGCTGTGCCAGTAAGCTTTGGGAGGAGGATAGGGGTTGTCTCCATTTTGGTATCTAATCACTGAGAAAACTGAGATTCTCCATCTGCTTTCAGGAAGCACGGAGAAATGAAGAGCAGTTTGAATTGCTTTATATATAAATAGGCTGTTCAGGGATAGGCCAGACAGAAAAGTGAAGGGCGTGGAGAAAGCAGGAGCAAAGAGCTAGGATGGAGTGGCAGGCAATGGGGGATTAACGAGAACAGGGCAAGGTGGGGGCAACAAAGGGCTACAGATACAAGACCAGTCCAACGGAAGGATAATATATTATCTGAAGTGGGCTGTCGAAAATAACCTATCCATAGGTTGGAACTTAAGTGAGTTCGGAGTCCTAGCTCTCTGGTCCTCTGCTCTTCACAGCCCACAGGGCAGCTGTACCACAGCTAGTTAGCATAGAGAAATTACTTAGTGTTACTATTACAAATCACTTGTTGTTCAGCCTAGCAAGGCTTGGGCTGTGAGTTTAACGATTCAGACACTGCTGGTAATCCAAATTAAAAAGGGACCCAATGGCACACATGGGATATATTTTTTTTTCCCCAGCTTTTAAAAGAAAGGCTTTTCAAGCCTGAAAGCTAAAACACTCAGAAAACACATACAGAATTTTGAGAAGTATAAAGGTACATGACCCCTTCAGGTGTTATATTCTAGTTTCTTTAACTGAGGTGATAATATAATGCTATTTCCCCCACCATCCTGGAAACCTCACTTTAGGACTAAAAACAAAGTCTCATACGTAAGAGGAACTGCACCCTCAGAACAAATCTGATGGTAATAAAACACATGTCTAGAGGATGAGATTCTCCCCATGTTTCTACCACGGCATTCTTGCATGATTCTGGTCAAGCTGCTGAAGTCTGCCCACAAGTCATCACTAATCACATGTTCATCTGCTGGGTGCTTAAGGCAGGACAGGCAGGTCCAATCTGTAGAAGTGATGAGTGTGCCTAGATGCCTGTGATGTCTAGAGGAGTTGTGCTTTGGTCATAAATATTAAGCACTCTGTAAAAAAATAATAAAAATCAAGATCTGACTACATTTGAAAGCCTATCTGTAAAAGCAAGCTAATAGTTCTCTCTTAATCACCTTGTAAAAGCATGAATAATATATATATACATATATATATATATGACACAGATACTACAGCAATGGCAAACAGAGCTGAATTTACATGGCAAACTCATGCCATGAATTTAAATGGATAGTTAGATGGGCAGCTATACAATGAATACATGAAAGATGAAACAGCTACTAGTTCAGTGTACTTCATCCAGTTTGCACAACAGATGAGACAGCTGTCCCATGAAGAACTAAAACTTTTAACATGTGACAATATGATTTTAAAAAGTATTCTAATAAATTTACACAGAAGTTGTACCAACAAGCTAATTATGGAATCTGTCTTTTGAAGTAGTTGACATTCCAACCTGTAACATTTGCTTTTACATTATTTTATTGTGATACAATTTATTTATAGGCACATCTGTAGTATTGTCTACCACAGTAACTTGAAATCTAAGTTTCCTAGTTAAAGATGACTCAGCCTGCTGCAACAGCTCAATGCTACCTAAAAATCCTTGGCAGGTTTAGTCTTCTAAAAATACCAGATGTTCTAAAAAACACTAGAGCAATATTAACCATCTTATCAGTATCTTACCAACATGCCAAACCATACATTGCTTGCCAGAACCCAGGATTAAATAGACATGTTTCTATGCTACTACAAGAAAAGGAGATCTGTTTGGGCTACCAAAGGAAGTACAAATTTGGAGCTACTCACCACTTTCCAGCGATCTTTGACCACGTAATTGGCCGGAAGAATGTCGACCTGCTCCCCTCCTCCACTCATGTTTGGTTCGTCCTTGATGACTGCTGCTAGGCACTGCATTTGCCAGCCAGAGAGTATTTTAGTAGCTCCCAATTTAAATGAGCCATTTATCTGGGGAAAAAGGGGGCGGGGCGAAGGAATGACAAAATTAGTACAGGTCATGGCAGAAGTACAGGCTACATTTCCACAGGTTTTGCTTATGACAAAATCAGAACCGGTATCTTAGGAAAGAAGACAAACTCACCTTGCAAACACCTGAGCTCATTCCATGCATAAAATTGGCAGACACAACCATGCTTCAAGTCAGCGGCACAAACTAAATGGGTGACAATTACTGGCTACACCATGCAGGAGTCCAGTGCTCAGGGGCCTGACAGCCAACAAGTCAAAGAGAATCTAATGCCAAATGCTGCAAGAGCTGTTACTGTTACCAGGCAAAAAAGGTCTTTTATGGTTTCCTTTGGACGACATCCAACACAAATCAGAAAGGTTTGCCAGGTATTGCATTCAATAAGCCTAAAAGCATCTAAATAGCGTAGAAGGGCCTTTACAGAGCCAGGATTACAGACACTATCACTGTGATGAACAGCCAAGCAAAGATGGGGACGGTTAGAAAGGGCTTCAGCCATGTATAAATTAGTCCTCTTTATAGCATACACGCAGTGCTAAAAATAAGCAAATTAAAATACAGAGAGATATCTTGTTCCTATGGTGTTTGCGTTCTACCTCATGCCCCTTTTTCCAGCTTTTATAGGGAGCTCCAGATAGCCTATACTGAAAATAATTTTATTTTTAAGGTTTTGGTTATAATTTTTCTACAAAAATGACGTGCATATACACATTAACTCCATCTTCCTGGAAGAAAATGAATTGAAACAGGACAAATAAAAGATCTTCCTATTGCATCCCTGTAAGGTATTTTTCTGGTTGTAGAAGTAGGCCAGACCTTTTATTAAGCATGGATCTTTTATCAAGCTTTCTTGGTAGTTCTATCATCCTTTCCCCAAAATAAGTAATATTTTCCTTCCTAAAAATAAGTGTTACTGTAGTACTCTGACTGCAGACTTAAATAAGACTACAATATAAATACCAAATTAGGAAAAAAGACTTAGAGCTGGTCATTCAATCATCACACTTCTTTAGGCCCCAAAAAAGGAAAAAAAAGTCAGTGAATTATGAGTTTAAGTAGAGAAACGAGCTCATTTCCTGGTGATAAAAGGACTGAGAAGGAAGGATTGGAAGTGACCAGCATGTAGTGCACACAAGGAAGCAGCAGACATAAGTATGTCAAAAGTGCAAGACGGAGGATGATCAAACAAAGCACGAGCAAAAGATCTCAAAAGATCTTCACAAAAGAAGATTTTATTCCCGATATAGAAGATAACTACATGAAAAAAAGGGAGCAGCAGAACAATACAGAAAGAGGAATGTTCATACAATCTAACATCTGCTAAAGTACAATCAAAATGACAGAAGAGAAATAAGAAGAGACTTAATATTAAAGAAATTCAGAAGAAAGGTGCTGCAAAATGCTTAGAATTCTCATGCAGAGTCCTGCATCCATATGGGGCAGCAGCCCCTTCAATTGTCAGGTATTGAAAGAAGAAACTGAAAAGCTCTCCAATGAGACAGTACATGCTGTGTTTGGCAGTACCGCATTTGTGCTGCTTCTTCCTAATCAGCAAGCCTAATGCCATTTCCAGGCTCTTTTAATGCTCACCGGAACATCTGAACTGACCACCCCTAAGCTGCCAGTGAGCCCTGCATATGCTGAGACCCCAAGCTCCCTGCACATCACTGCAGACTGCACAGGAGAGAGAATCCTCACAAAAACCTCTTCTAAAGCTGGCTTTTTTTCCTGTTATTTAAAGAAAAGTAATTTAATTATAGTGTGTACCAAACCCTTAACATTAGAAAAAACATAGGCACACCCCCCCCCAATATTAACACACAGGTAGAGAGGGAAGTACCCCCTCTCTACTATTGAAGGTCTGTTAGCATTACTCCATGAAGACAAGTACAGCACAAAGCAGGCTCTAGATTGCACAGGATACAAGGGCAGCTGGAGATCCAGGACGTGAAGTGATAGCAGCAACAAAGAGAGGTAGAAAGAAGTTTAGGAGCTTTCCAGAAAAAGTCAGCCTTGCACTATTTTTCACTTTGAAGCAAAACACCTAAAAAGTATGGTACATGATGTACACATTAGCAATGTAAACGCATAACAATATTTCAGTCAAGTGACCAGTGGTGGAAAATAATCCCGAAGTATAATTTTAGAGGAGAGACAGAACACAAAAGCCTATGAGCGCTCAAAGTTTGGCAAGGTAGAACTGTTTTCCCTGGTGCACAGTTCCACTTTACTTTAACAATGTTATAATACATATTCATAATGGTAACACGTTTATTATTTACAGGAGTCACATAAATCTTCACTGGCTTTGAAACAGAACAAAATCCTCTTGGTCGCTACCATGAATAGCAGCCCTTTGGCAATACAGAACTAAGTTCACGGATATGCTCTGGTTATATGCGGGTATAACCAGAGTGATGCAGCTAAACCAAAAGCCAATTTAATTATGGGCTGAGACAAATTTCAAGCTGTTTTAGATCAAAGCAGCAGCACAAAGTAGTGTTAAGATACCAAAAAAATTTGGTCCTGAGGCAGTACTAATACTGCAGAAACATGCTCAGGGCTATGGACCAAGGGTTACCAGACTAGGACTGAAACACTGCCTACACCTGTGACAAGACATACATATGTTAACCTAGATCTTCAGCAGAATCATCACAAAGAAAGGGCAAAAGAAGGGATGAAGTTACTTTTGTGCAGAAAATGTAAGGACATTATTTAAATGATGCCTTTTAACTTATGTGCGATTGCAATTCTTTCTAAATCAATAAAATATAGTGTAAATATTATTTGAATAGCATCAAAGCTTGTAGCCAGCCTCACGGCTAGAGCTGAATTCGCTAATGTAGCTAGAAGAGGGAGGTGGTGAAGGGTGGTTACTGGGGGAGAAGTATAGCACTTTCATATCTTCCCAACACACAGCAGAGAGCATAATTTCTGCATTAAATGTGAAGTGGTGTTACAGCAAACTGGAGGAGAAACTGAAGAATTATATCTCTATTGAACTTCAGTAAAGCTGTACCTGACAAAGAGTGACCAAGCTTATGAACTTTTTGACATATCTGCATTACATTCAGCTTTTAAATTTACTGACTGTAGAATCTAAAGATAGATAATTTTGAAGATAGTTGAGAAGATGAGAACTTTGAGATTGTCTTTTCCTGTAGAAAGTGTACAGAATGTCAAGGAAAGACTGCAGTCCTGTCCCATGAAGACAGAAAAGAGAGCTGAGCAGTCCTAAGATACTGTAAAAGTGCCTTCCTAGAAATAGCAAGTGAGGCAGAAATTAAAGCAGATGTGAAAAAGAAATAGTGATAACAGCACCAAGTCTCGTTTCTTGGCCAACCTCAGCATGAAGAAGTGTGAAATCAGTCTTGTAGACTGCTATCTCTTCTATAGCCCATGCTGGAGAATCTTTATAGTTTTATAAATTTAGACTTGGCCTTTAACAAAAAAAGAAATTAAAAAAACATGCTTTAACAGGCTAATAAGCCCCGCTATGTATTCTGACACGCTGCTCTGCCAGCCATTCCTTCCATTTGGCATCAAGACAGTTCCAGTCAACAGCACTCGTGGGTAAATGGTCTCCTTGTTTTTAAGGCAGCTTACAAAAATCTGATGCATTACAGCAGCAACTATTTAGGCAACATGAAAATCAAGACCCAGCAGAGAAGCATGACTGGGATAGGCAACAATGACAAAATTAAGAGGAAAGTCTACAAGAATTTCAGTGCAAGGCCTGATGTTGCAATTAGAGTGGCAGAGTCTTACATCAAACGCATCTGCCTTGTTCACACGTGTGTTCATCAGGAGGCAAACCAGACCAAGCAAAAGTAGCTTCATACAAGTTGTTAAGTGGAAGAAATCGTCGTTGCAGATGCTAACAGCTTACATAGATTCAAAAAGTAACTTGACAAATTCACTAAAAATCATAAAAAAAAATTCCATTAAACAGTTACATACAAACATTTCATGTTTAACTTAGGAAGCCTTCAATTCACAAATCACTGAATGCAAGAGCATTCTGTGGAGTTATTTTATACAATTTCTTTTATTCTCTACCCTAGATATCTACTCTTGGACAACTTAGGATGGGATACTAGCCCAAATGACCTGTGATATGACTCAGTATGGCTAGATTTGTGCTTTTATCAGAGGAATTAGAATCTGTTTAATATATATATGTCTCCTTTATCCCTTCCAGGAGGCCAAAATTCCCTTCCAAACACCAAAAAAAAAATAATCAAAAGGCTCAAATAGACAACACAATTTCCTATCTTACAATGTTCTTACAATGTTCTCTTTATGCAAGCAACATTTTAAACAACTGCAGTGAAAAAAAAATACCCTGATTTTACAGGATCATAGCACTATTAAAATTAAACTTAAATACAGAGCATTCCCTGTGGAAATTCCTAACATATATGAGATCTTTCCTATGTCCCAGTACAGTGTGGCAGCAGTGCTCAAAATACAGCCAAACTCAAACAAACATAAAGTTGAAAACTCGTCAGACACAAGGTGGTTATTAAACAGCAGAACAAAGCTATGGAGGTCTGTCTCTCACCATCTTACTAAAGGTGCTGGATAATCTTAGTGTCTTAATCTCACTGTGGAGTAATTGCAATATCCCAGTTTATTTCAGGACACATCCTCACCTCTGGAAGCCTACAAATTAGAACAATTAGAACAAGTGAAGTTTATTTAGACTGCTGTAGCCCATAATCCTCTTTACTTGATCAAATTCCCAACTGTGTACATGAGATCCACCTTAAGAGCAGATCCCACTGGTGTTTCAGAAAGCTGATGCAAACTGTAGCTTTTTAGCTGAGACAAAGCTGGACATTGGCAAAATACAATAGTAACCCCAGGAAACTGCAGTCCAGATCAGATCAATCTCCCTGTCCAATACTTGCATGGGAGGAACAAACAAAAACTAGTTGTAAATAGAATTTAAGCATAATTTAGCTGTTCCCAACATGAACTGTAGTGGCATTAAGCAAAATGAACCAGATGGGGTAGGGAATAATAGAAGAATAAAACAAGTAGGACTCAGAGTGTTTAGATGTAAGAAAGAAAACCAGTGAGATTCCAAATGCAACTGAACAGCAGAACTGGTGCTCAGTTAATGGCAGAACTAACTGCACGCACTTGGTGTCCCCTCACTGTTTTACAAATGTCATCTGCTTCCAACACACAAAACCAATCATAAAAATGAAATCCCTCACATTGAAACAAACAAACAAAAAAATCCTTAAATCTTTGTACAAATCAGTTGTACCATGCACTAGCATTCTATTATTAGAGTAGAAATGCATATGACAGTACAGGAAACACGGTGATTAAAAGGAAATACAGTGCACGGGACTAACAGCCCCTCAGCCCTGGAATACATCATACCTCCTGCTGAACTTGAAACAGCAATTAAAAACAAGTCATACGCTGTTAGGGTGGGTCTGATAGCAGGAGATCGAAAGGTTCTGAATTGTTCCTTGAAGACACATATCTTCCTTCATTGCCTGCCTCTGCTGTAGCAAACCCTGCTTAGAGGGCAGGCTCAGCTCCTAGCAGCTGCGGCTTAAAGTCTCCTCTGTGACATATTCTTCTCATAGGCATGCAAGAGCATCAGCCTTAGAAATTCTGGATTTGCTATTCACAGCATTTCATTTCTGCAAAAAACAAAACATCTAAAGGTGAGGTTGCAAGATATTGGGACTGTTCTTCACCTTTGACAGGTTTATGACCATTAAGGAGTGATGTAGCCGTGACTGGGAAAAACAAAACCCAAAAAGCCAAACCAACCAACCAGCAAAAAAAAAAAACATCCAAAAAAAAGCTGCAATCAAGACAGATAGGCCCAGATTCTCTAACACGAAGCTGCACTGCACAGGACGTACATAAATATATTCAATATAGCAGATGCACCTTGACAGCATTATTATGGCTACCTGGCTGCACAGCCAAGTGAGTGTAGTATTGCCTGCACAGAGGCACAACCAAGTACCACCGTATGACATAAGCAAACCAAATAAAACCCCCAAGCACAGAATTTCATACTGCCAGAGACTCTATTCACGTACACTAGAGCACATGGACACATACACTTCAGACACACCAGAGATTTCTCTGCCAAACCCACCTATCTACAGGGAGATTCAGTATGGTTAATTATGACAACAAATCATTAGGAAAGCACACCAGATAAAAGAGTTTGAGGAAAGTTGGTTACCTTCTACCAGCCTCCCTGACAAAATTGCTCCAATTTTTGATTCAAGCAGAAAATTTAATCCAATGCAAGGCAATCCCTCTAATATCATAACCAGCTTAACCTCTACTAATTTAACAGGCAAACATTATGATCTGTTTAAAATTAACATTTAACTGCAGCTTAAATGTATCTACCTGCAAAGTAAATATAGATCACTACTTGCAAAGCTTGTGGTATATATCTGAATAAAAGCAAGAACTAAGTAGAGTTATTATATTATCTATACTATGGTATCAGACTTAATCTACACCTGACACCACTGGAAACACCACACAGAGGTATGTTTTCATCACCTGATTCTGTGACCAGTTTGTTTAATTGATCCTTAGGCAAGCCCTCTCCCTTCTCCCTGCAGAGTTCTTTTTGTGGGGAGCCTATAGCTCATCCTCCTTCAAATGTCACCACTTCAATCCGCTTTTCATAGCTGGGGTCAACAGTACTTTCCTTGAGCCCTTATTCTTGGAGAACAGTATTTTACCTTGAAAAATTGAGTCAGCCATTCAGAAAACTGCTAACATCTGTTGCTCAATGGTCTTATATATAATCTATTATATTAGGTTATTAAAAGGCCCACAGCCTGAGATCAATCATTTTAAACTTGCATTCCAGGCAAAACAGTGCTCATCTTACGCATTCAAATAATTTTATGATAGGTGCAGTCACCATAATTATCAAGGATTAAATAAACTTGTCAAAAAACTATTGAGAGGTTAGGAAGATAACAGGAAGCTCCTGTTCAGAGATTTAGTATTTTCATTCAAACTCTGGAAGACAGGGTATTTTGCAGGGAAAAAGCATCTATTTATAGGTTTGCTACGCAGACTTCATGTTGCCAAGCACTTTCTGAAATTTAATAAAAATCAGCATAGCTGGAGTAACTGCCACATGCTGCACTGAAACATCGTATTAGACTACATGAGACTACGCGGGACAAAAATGTTGCAGTTTTCAAGCCCACTTCTGAATACAGCAGAGATTCTGTTTGTAATTCCACAGAAGACACTTCCCAGGATTGACAAAAAGTTGGCATGTCTTATCATGCCAACTGTTAGTCATTTAAATCATCTCTCTACAGCCTTTCTGTAACCATTTTTCCTATTTTTGTCAGGAACTCTCTCCCCTGCTTGGAGCGTACTCAGGGGAGCATGTTCAGCCTTCCTGCAAATCTCCTGCAAAAAGTTTCATTCTCTGATCTGCAGTTTCACATTATTTTAGTTTTCAGACAGCTGGTGACTTGCCCGAAGGTGATGTCCTCATGGCTGACCCACATTTTCTTCTACCCTTGGGGAATCCCAGTGCATTCTCAACCTAAAGTTCCCAGAGGTGTAAAAGTTGGGTTTAGATTGGAAGCTCAAATTTCATTGTTATTTGGAGGATCTACAGTTCCAGGGGAATTTGTTTCCTTTGTAGTTAATATCTAAGGACAGTATTAACAAAGAAAACAATAATATCAAGGCAGATGATGGCTGTGGCCTTCCCCTGTCACACTCTTTGCCTCACCATGTTAGAAAAATCTATGAAAACTCTTGTATATGCAAACACGGTCTGTTTAATTTCTTTCTGTGTTGCTGTGTCACTTTCCAAGGAGAAATGGTGTTATTAAGATTATGGAAGATTTTCACAAGTTAGTCTGTATGGCAACTATGTAAGCCACTACCACACATATCAAGGATGCCATCTAGTCCAAACCTCTCAGTATCTGCTTATACTCTCCCAGCCCATGCAAACAATCGTTCCCCATCCATAAGTCTTCCTATCTGTTGCGTTAAGCTGTTCTATGACTTAGCCATGTGTCTTCTCATTCTGCTTTTTGTGCACCAGCTTTTTGTGCTTGACAGAAAAATCCCTTGAATGTTATTCTCTGGGAAGAAAAAAAACCCAATTCTTTAAAATGTGTTCTTCAGGGTAGATTCATTGTAATAAACCATAGTTGTACTTTGACCATTAATTTGCCAGTGCAACACCAGGTAACTGGGTCCTGATAATTTCCTATTATGGACCACAGATGGCCAGAATTTGTTTCTATAAAAAAGCATCATAAACCTCATGTCATATTTGAACGTTAAAATAATTTCAATTCTATTCATAGCTGTAATACAGTAATGGAAAACTAAATTTTGTGCCTAAGGTGGCCAAAGCTCATAATTTTTCAAACTGATCTCAACCTGAAATGGGTAACTGTGCATTCTTTGCTCAACTTGCCAGGGTAAGCTGCCTACCAGTGAATATACTCCACAGATAGAACAATCACTGGTTCAAGTCCACCCTAGGATGTTTGGAGGGGGAAAAAATGTATATCATTTCACCACAATCAGAAGCACACAGCAAGGTTAAAGAAAATCTGTTTCACAAGAGAAGCAACAACCACACTAAAAATAACAGCTGCTGAGTTTCCATTAAACTTGAAAATAGGCTGCAGAGACCCCCGCGACCAGATAGCCCTGAGTTCTAGAAGCCAAAGGCCTCCTGCCTGTTTGCCCACATCAACTGTCAATCTGTCAAGAGTGAGAAAATAGCTGACTACCTGCTCTGGGCATCTGCACCATTTACATTTTCTTTTTTTGCCTGTTAGCTCAACGGACAAAGCCCCTTAAGCCTCATCTCTACTTGATAAGGAAGTGCTCCTGATTCTTTCTAGACATAGAGAACAGCAGAAAGAAAAATTGCATCTTCCACGAAATGCTTCTTGATGCAACAAACTCATGCTCAGACATTTATGAATAAGTCATACAGGTCATGCATACAGAGCACAGCATTGCTACAGAGTGAAACAGACAAGGGAGGAAATTCTGTACTTGTCTACAACTGGGAAGAGAGTAGAGTCTGGTGAAGGGCCACCATCCATGCCTCACGGTCACTAAAAAAACTGGAACTGAAAAAATGCTGACAGATGCCTTCCAGCCATCTGGAAAACTAAACTCTTTAAAATGCATATATCTTATCCAAAAGACATACTGAAAAGTAAATGAATGTAGTGTAGAAGTATTTCACTAGGATGAAAATTTAAGAAACAGAAGGGTCCTTTCATTTTAGCTCATCTTCTGCTACAAGGTGAAGCCTGACAACTGCAAATTAGTTTTTCATGGGAGTTTTTCTTAAGGGCAAGACCTAGAACAAAGGAGATGGTGTATTCTAGATCTCTTGCTCTTTCCAGATCAAGGCTTGGCACATTTAAAAAGGCATGCTTTAGCTACCAATAATTTTACTAAATTACCAAAAACAACAGCAAACCCAAAAATCACATTTTTGGGTGCTTAGACACTAACAAATCAAAGTTGAGAATCAATGTGGAAGCACTGTTACACCAGATTACCTGCCTTCTCTCCTCCATAAAGCCCACAAACAGACGCCGACCTAAAAATCTTAGCCAACCTAAAAATCTACCTTCAATGAAGATAAACAGTTCCCAGCTCTCCTGCCAGCTCTGAATTCCTGCACACAGGATTCCACCATGGGCCAGTTCAGTGACTTGTACCAGCAGAAAAACTATTTCTCTTCCTAATAAATAAGGTTATTTCCTTGGCTTAGAGCTCCTCAAAATGTAGGGTCAGTGAAAGGCAAGTGCCAGCACAATGGAGGAGCGCTATCCCAGATCCATTTCAGCTTCAGTCAAGCTGTGCTCTGTGTTCACCTCTACAGCAGGAAGACCTTGGCCTTCCATGAGATCACAGGATTCAGCTACTTCGGCTTCAAAGCAGTGGAGTAACTCTACCTGAAGCCAACATTCTGTTTTCAAGGAAAGCAAAATTTAAAGAAATCAGTCAGTTTTGGTAACTTACTTGCGTAATGTCTAAACTAGTCAATTTTAGTCTAATGCAGCTACATTCTGTTTAAATAATTCAAGACATAATTAAACCACATAGCTTGAAGTCTCTTAACACAATGTTGCCACAAAGGCGACTTCTGTTCTCTGAGTGAAGTATTTCAGCAGGCAGTGAGCAACTTTCTCCATGAAATGAGGGAAACAAACCAAATGATTTCTGGAGTATCCAACCAGAAGAAGCATTGTGCTGATGTCTATATGAAGGGAAAAGTATGAGAGCTACACTCTCCCCTTGTTTGAGTGAGCAGAATACGTATCAAGAATTTAAGCTACACGTCAAGAAGACTACAAAGTTCCCAGTTCTACCTGTAGAAGTGAAATAAAGAGAGGACACAACTCAACTCCCTACTGACTGCTCTCCACTTCTTAAAAAGGCTGGTAGCTGGGAAGCAGGTAGCAGCACAGCAGAAAGGTGAGACAGCTCTAGGCTCCTTCAAGTGCTGCATGTACAGCTACCTACCTCTGACCTCATGGTCCTCATAAGCAACCTACTGCTTTTTCACATCGGGGGTGGATGAACTGTACAAACAGGGGTTGAAGAGTGGGAAGAGAAGAACTTCAGTTATGTTCCTACCTTCAGGCTATGCTCCTCCCCACCAAGGAGGTGAAAACACCTTGTGGCACTAGGTCTTAGGGTGACTTGCAAAGATCCTGTTGGTGAAACCTCCACACTGGATGGCAGTATCCCATCCTCTTGCACCAGGAATAGCCATCTGCTGGGCAGAGGAAAAAGAAGGCTGCAGAGGCAACTCAGCTGTCAGGCACACAGATGAATTTCTGAGGTTAAAGGACAGCCTGGTGACCTCTCCATCAGGTGCAAGAGTGGCACACCAGGTGCTGGGAGGCAGATTCTTACGAAGAACAACAAGTTCAGGTGCAGTGTGACTGACATCTACCCAACCAAGATCCCTAGGGAGAAGATGAACAAGAAATGACCGTTCCTCGCTTTTTCCAATGTGCTGAGGAAGCAGCAGCAGGCAACTCTAGCAGGTGGCATGTTGGAAACAAATGCAAAGCACAGAGGAGTTGTGCAATGCCCTGCTGCAGGACACAATGGAGGTTAGCATTTGCACTGAGTCCAAAGAACTGGACAAATTCATAGGAAAAAACAAATATGAAAGACCAAAGCCAAACAACCAGCCAGTGGAAGACAACCGAGTACAATGACAAAAGTCTTTGACCAAAAATCACTGAATGCAAAGCAACAATTTTCTCCTGCTGGGAAAGCACTCCAGGGAAATGGTACTGCCCACCAGATCCAACCTCCATCTCTCCCCTGAGCATTTGGTGTTGGTCATGGTCACAGGTAACACACTGGGTAGTCTATCCAGACAGCCGTTTCTATATCATTCCTGAAAGAAGCTGGCAAGCATGATCCATATGGCTTCCAATGGTACAAAGGTCAGGAATGATAGCCTGGGTGAAATCCCAAGTTCTGTATCTTCTGATGCAGGGTAGGGAAAAAATGAGCAGAATTTTAGAAGAAACACCCCTGCTCCCAAAGAGCAGTTTTGGGAGTATATAATATTTCAATGGGACTCAAAATATCAAAGAGATGAAATAGGTCTTGGAAGTAAGGTGGAGAACTAGAATGTATGGAGAACATGGAGGTAACATGAACCCCAGGCATCTGTTAACAGTGTGCCATTCTCTAGCATGCCAGGGAACAAGGTACACAGAAAAAGGCTAGGTCAAGAGGAGGAATAGTACTACATATTAAAGAAAAAGATAGACTCAAAGGAGAGAGATAAATAAATTGTATAAAGCCCAATTGGAAAAACTGTAGTAGTAAAATGACCTTGTTGGACCAGAACAAAGCAGCAACAGTGGAATGCCATGGGAGAACAGAACGGCTGTGCCTTTGAGGAACAGGCAGCAATGGGGAACTTCAGATAAAATTTTAAATAGTAACTTTATAACTCAACAGGAACTCAACTTTAAAATTAAAATTGCTTGATTTTAATTCTAATTGACTTACTGTACAAACAAGAAGTCTTTTGAAAATAGAATATGTACACAAAAGAAAACAGCACATTTTTTTCAAATTATATATGTTATTTTTTTCTTAATGATTAAAAAGAGATTAAGCAAATTTCTACAGATAAAAACTATGTATTTTCCACACATATCTGACCAGAGGCCAGCCAGCCAGTCTGCTGGATGACAGAAAGGCAAGTACAGAAACACTGAAAAGAGAAAAAGAAGATGCCAAGTATTTTGGGCTGTTGTTTATATTAGAGCTCTGCAGAGGATCTGGAAAATCAGAGTCTTACTTCTGCCCCAGACGTGTCTAGAAAACTGAAACTGAAAAATAAAACTAATTGGCAGGCAGAGGAGAGAAATCATGATTTATACACCTATTATGAAAGGCTAGGTGCTTTTAGGAAGACTCAACAAGCACACAGATACGGCTGTCTCACTAATAACAATGTCTCTGGATAGCCAAAACGTTCTAGTGTGGCATCAGACTAAAGAGCTCAAAAATTAAGATGTCCCAGGATAAAACTGAAGTTTCTCTAAAACTACTAACTGGCTAAAAAGAGGAAAACACAGAGAAATGTGTAGCTAGGTTTCACAACAGAGTGCTGTTACCAGTGGAACGACACACCTGGTGTGTACATACACAATTATTCAGGCTAATAAGTAAGAACACTGAAAAACTGTAGACTGAAACACCAAGAAGGGTACAACTGGGGCAAGTACGTTATACATGTCCTCTTAGCCTTTCCTTAGGCTTCATCTCTTGGTCACTGGTAGAAAAAGGACTGGAGCAATACAGGGGTTTGGCCTGAGCAGTTGGCTTTATAATCCTATGATCAAAACCTTTTCACTAGACATCAGCTTCTCCTTATCCCTTTTGCAATCTCTCAATATCTGATTGGTAGGCCACCAAAGCTTTCTACACACACAGCCTCCGGGCTGAGAGTGAGCCTCCTGATATTTACTGTCGCATGGATACTGAGGAATCCACTTCCATCTGTCACAGCTGACACTAGATCTCTCTCTTAAGGCTAGGCTGCCCTGCTTCTCCCAAGAAGAGGAAATCTGCACCTACAAGCATTGTCTCTGCTCCCCATTGCGCCGGTTCGGCTGGAGACAGCCCATGATCTGCAGTTTGTTCCTTTCATACTGTTACCAAATTAAAGATGATACAGCTTGACACCAAAAGGAAAGGGTTTCCAAGCACATCGCATTTGATTACATCTACAGTCCATCATGCTGTCAACATCTTCCTTCTCAACTGCAAAAAAGACCCTTTCCCACATTTCTCCTGAGTAGTGAAGAAGACTTGAAGGGAAACAATGTGGAACTAAGTAAGACCACAAGGGATTGCAAGTCTAATGAAAAAAGCTAATGTAGCAACTTCCCCACAACCCCATAAAGTCTAATATGTTGATCTATCTGTTGGTCTCCAAAAATGGAAAAGTTCATGTGAAAAAACACTTGATACATTGAGTTCCAAGTCACATTGCTATTGCTGGATTACTTCCCATGTTTTCTGAGATAACTGTTGTGGGTACCAACGGTATGATACGCATGCTATATGTGGGCACTGTTGTGGAGAAGACCAAGAGTTGGTCCTGCACGACACAGAGGACTGCCATTGCTCAGTTTGTCGCTGGTGAGACTCTTGTGGGCAAGGGAGTCTCAATTCAGGTTCAGACACATGGTGTAAAAATCACATCGTCTCCCTCACCTCCCATCTCTTCTTCCTAACGCTTCAATAAACATCCAACATATTTTCCCATTCTTCCTCTGCACTAGGGAGGGAGGCCTCAGAGCTGGGTTTCCTTATTCCTCTCTCCCAAAGCAATCTTAACATTTGTTCCAATGGAATGATGTCCCACAATGACGTTTAGGAGGTTTTCAGGATGTTTCAGAAGAATACTCACTTTTTGGTTATTTTTGATGGCAGAAGGGGACAGAAGCACTACTGATGCTATTCTGTACCCTACTTGATAAACTAGCAGAGGTTAAACACCCTTTTAGCAAATGCTTCCACAGTCACTCCAGCAAATACTGGCCTGTGCCTTACAACGTTCAAAGGAAAGGATACCAACAAAACCAACAAACTCGTAAAATGAAGGAACAGTTTACAAAGCCCTTGAGGACTTTAGAGAGACATATTCCTCTATAAGGCCCCATTTTCCATCTTCAGCTGTTTTCAGAGTGAATCAATGTTACTGGAAGGTCATTATAGAGCTCTGGCAAATTAATCTGATCTAGGGCCTTCCCAGGATTGGGAATCATTTCTGCAGAGTTTATTTTGACCCTGCACATTGATACATCCATAAATAAGGCCAAGGCAGAAAACGGACAGGACACGACTGAAGAGGTGAGCCCACAAGAGAGTAGTGGGCTACCTAATAAGTTATAAAATGATACGGCAGTCTTACTGAAAAGGAGAGCAAGAAACAGCATGAAGGGATCCCAGCACTAAAGTTATAGAAGAAAAAGAGATTTGGCTCTTCCAGGATCTCTCTGATCACTCCCACTTTGGAAAACAATGAGCACCAACCGCTTCCTACAGAGGAGAGCTCCATACTTCCTGTTGTGATGTAGAGATACACTTGCCTTCACCTACAAACACTGGGGTTGGGATGGAGAGGGAAGGGGAAGGAAGGTTGACATGGGCCACAAGCACCACTTCATTAGCATCAACCCTGGCAGCTAATGAAATAGATTTCCTAACACCAGAGACACTCCTTTCTGGTGGATCAAGAGCACTGACGGGGACCTGACTAACTATTGCTTACTTGTTAACTATTCCAAGGGAAAGAGGTTAGGCAGGTATCCCCAAGATCAATCTTGGTAAAATTGTCCTACAGGGCAATGATAATTCCAGTGTTTTTCTTTGCCAGTCAAAGAGGAACTTTGCCCATCCCTGAAGGAATGAGATTATCATGAAGCATGCAAAAGCACACAGAACACAAAAGAAACAGTGGACACCACACACACCATTCATGAGTGTCATATCTCAACAGTTTCTGATCCCACATACATCGGCATTAGAATGCTTGTGACTAGCTGGATGATCACTGGCACACAAAGGAAAAAAAGCCAAAACATTAACACGTTAATTCTTACCCTGTCTCTCTCATACTGAGAGACAGCTTCAAAAGAAGCTGATATACTGAAACGTGGTGAATAACTACTAGTGAGACAGGACTGATGTGCACTGCCTTTTAGTCATACCACCTGTATATGCACCTATAAGCATTAGTGTTGAGGGAGCATTAGCACACCCTGTCTCACACACAAGAAGAGGTTAAAATTCACTCACACAAGAAATTTCTCAGGCTGAAAACCTCTATTGTGACTCGCTGAGAAGTTTTTTGCTAAAAGATAGCATTTTCAGTGACAGTACAAGGAATATGAAGAAATTCATGTGCAATGGTAAAATTAGGAAACCTTTCCTTCTGTCACTCAAATTGTCTATACTTCCTCTTCGGAAGCCTAAGGAAATTCAAAAACATAGAAGAAAGATTTTAATAGGCAGCTGGTTTGGACTGCTCAGAAACAAGATATCAACAGCTATTGAAATCCCCACCTCCCAAAAACCACAGGGGGTCTTGAACTTGGCGTGCAAGTAGTTCAGCAACACTGATGGAGTGCCAGTGTCACTCTGGCGCTTGCTCGTTAAATACAAGATGCACTTCAAGGTCACGGAGTTCATCCTGAAAGTTCTGAGTGGGTCAGACCCAGCCTACTGGATACCTCCTGTCCGGTTAGGCAGGGAAAGCACAATGGCTACAGTCACATTCACAAAACGCAAACTTGGGCACCACAAGCAGGAAGGACATAATGGCAGGAGACTTCAGGCTAAGAAGCTGCAGAAGACACGGCAACGCACACAGGAGTACAGTCTCCCACCCCACAAAAGGTACCCAGGGGAAACCCTCAGCCTCCCGCCTCAGAGCCAAGCAGCAAAGCATTACCCCGAAATAACACAATAAAACCGCCTCCCTCCCCCAAAAAGCCCCTAGAAAATGGGCTTGGCTTTCCAGCCTTCGGTTAAACAGGTGCCTAGCGATGGCTGGGGGGATGCCGGTGCCC
>VZRU01013711.1:0-35297 GCA_013398155.1 Pedionomus torquatus | reverse complement strand
CAAAACACGAGGATTTGGGTTGGGCGGCACTCGGAGAAAGTCTGCCGGGCGTTGCGATGTGCTGAGAAGCGGGGAGAAGGCTCCCGGCCAAGGGATGAGCCTGGCTGAGCCCTCTCTCCCCAGCGCGGCTTCCCCCAGCGCCTCCCATTGATTCTGCCAAAAGTCGGTCGCAGCCCCGATGTGGTCCTCGGGTCCCAGCCGGGCAAAGGTGAGCGAGGGCCTGCCGAAGGGCTGGTGTGCGACAGGCATCCTTGGTGCCATGCCGGCAGGGATGGCTTGACCTTGGCTGTGCCACTCTCAACCCCGGCAGCCTGGTGCTGTTTAGTCCTGTGGTGGGCTCCGCAGTAACGGTGAGAAGGAGAACCAAAAGTGGGGGATGTTGTGAATCCCAATCTTTTATGGTGAACGCTGCAGCATCTTTTCTGTCTTAAACAAGGAGGTGGGTCTTTTCCTCCAACTTCAGGGAGAAGGCAGAGGAAAATCTGCCCTGACAGTCCTGACTACTACCGAGTTTCTCCCTGGACCCTCTTCTGTGATGTGACCCTGCTTCATCCAGTGGGTGTAAGCCCCAGCCCCATTCTAGGTGGTGAAGTCTTTTAACAGGGATTTAAGTTTCTTACCTTCATTTCCCGTCCCTGGGAGAGTGCTTGAATCACTGGTTCAGTAGTACAGAACTGCAACATCTCTTGCCACACTTTTTCACAGCAAAAGTGCAAACCATCTTCAAGTCTTCCAGGGAACATAGGGAAGCATGTCCTTCCAGGAGGTGATTCTCAGTGGTCGATCCCAAGTTGAGGGAGGTGTGTGTACAGCCCTGTTTCCAGCACCCAGCAATCAGAGGAATTTTAGGCAGACTTCTTTTTTCATTGATTCGTGTTGAAAGGAGGGTCTTGGCTGAGCACAGAGACTTTGAGGGATCTGTTTCTTTCCTCTGTAGAGTGGGATCAGCACCTTCTTCTGGATCCCATGTGGGTCAGGTGTCTGAAATTCAGATATTGCTAGGCCTGATATTAGGTTGTGTCTTGGGTCTGGTTCTTCAGCAGGCACTAAATGCCACTTAGTGCATTTTTAGTTTTATTTGCATATGTGAAAAGAAATCGTAGACCTCTGAAACATGGATGCACAGGATTAAACAGTTTTGCTGTTGCTGGTTTTCTTCTTTTAAAGCATGATGAAGATGGTACTTGGCCACAGCTCAGTGCTGGTTCTCGCCTAGGAGGCTCTCATTTTTTCCCTTGATCTCTTGATTTGAAATCTGGTTACAGAAACATGGCAACAGGTCAGGTCCCTGTTCCAGAGCATCCTGTGTACCCGTCTCCCACCACATCTGGACTATGGCAACTGAGTCATCTGCTGCTTTTTGCTCGGGGAGACCTTGCAGTAGGATCTGGGGAAACTCTGAGTTTCAGCGCTTTTGGGTTTGTTGCACTGTAGCTCCTGGCCAAGAAGAGTAACTGAGCAAACCTCTGCACTTCTGACCAGGGCATTGTGTTCTTGGGAAACATCTTACCAAAATGCATCCTTTTGAAGTATTGTGGAGGCAAGAAAATGCCTGGAGAAACCATTAAGGTGTAATAGTAAGGAGAAGGTCACTAAATCCTATTTTTTAAAATGAGCAAAAGGCTCTTGTACGAACAAGACCAGGAAGGAAGTAATAGCATTTGGCCCTGGTTCACCTGCCTGTTCTTTAGCTCTGTGCAAAGAACTAAAGCTATGGCTTGGCTCAGCTGGGGCTTGCTGCAGCAGAAATTCTCTCTGAAGGCTAGTACAGCTGCTCACGAGTAAGAAAGGCTGCTTGGGCAATGAATCCCCGTTAATGTGATTTACTGTAGTGTGGCGCAATACATGAGGGTGTTGCTACAATGAGCTTGGAGGTGGGAATTGCTAAGGGTCATGGACCAAGCCGCAGCAGATCGAGTTACCTATGGACAGAGGGTGGAGGAAACCAGTGTTTAACTGCTTAAAGCTTTCCCTGTTAGACCTTTTGTCCTTCTGTATCGTATTAGGATGGCCTAATAAATTGCTCTTTATCTCCTTTATTTTTATAGTATTGCTGCATGGATTTACCTTAAAAAAATAAAAGGCTTTGAACAGCTGAAGAATGCTTTTTCATGTTTTGGAGATGGACAGTTGTTCTTGTAATGAAATACTCCAAATTCTGAGGAATTTCTCTGTGCACCTTTAGTGGCTTGTTTCACCCTCCATGTGGTGGTGTAAATCTGCTGTGATCACAGAACAGCTGGAGCTTACTCTTGGGCTGCAGTTTTCTTAAACTTCACAAATTTATACAGCAATAGGCAGCTTTTGTTGCACTTAATTTATCTGCAGAAATGAAATCCTTCCTCACCTCGGTTAATGTTTGCAGGAAATATGATCAGAAGTGCCCCTTCAGAAGGTAATTTTATACCTTTAAGTTTGAGGAGCTGTAGTACACAGCTTGAGACATGTTCCTCTTTCCCCGATGTCTGGTAATGTGTAGATCTCTGTGCTCTGTGAATTTACCCTAGATCCTACAGTTTGGGATTTTCATCTAGCTGAGATTCAGCTCTTCTGCTATACCCTGGAATAAAAATGTTTCACATGAGCTTTAATTAGAAAATTGAAATGATGCAGTGCTAAAAATGCAAGCTGGGGAAGATAGTCTGTCAGATTTATGTAGTGAAGTGCTCTGGGGAGCAAAAACATCAAAAGAGGGTCTTGTCTTTGTGCTGCTGGGAGCAGGGGAGAGGTTTGGGCTGGTTTAAGCTTAGCCAGTGGAGCTGAGCTGAATCATCTGAGGCCTCTTGTGGGGATGTCATCTCTAAGGCAGTTGTACCAATTAACTCTAGTATTAGTAGTATTTGTGTACTACAGATATGGCAAAGCTTTACCAATGCTACAAATGCTGTCACTCCCTGTGTTATAAATGAGTCTGTGCTAGCTAGGTGAGAAATTTGTCTTACTGTAGTTTGCTGATACGCTTGACCACGCTAAGTTTACAAAGCACCTGGAATATGATCAGGCTTCATTTAAACCTCTGTTTTCTTACAGTAAATTGCTTGGATCGACATGTTGAAAAGTCTCCAAACAGAGTGGCTTTGATCTGGGAGAGAGACGAACCTGGCACTGCAGTGTATGTCACTTACAGGTATGGCACCTTCTCATGAGGCTTTATGATACTGGGCAGTGTGGTGGAGTGGGGAGAAGAGCTGCTGCTCTGAAATTGGGCTTGTGTGAAACTCAGCTGTCTTCCAAACTCTTTTTTCTCCAGCACGTAGGACAGGCAGCCGTGGAGCTGCAGTGGGGTTGTTGTGTCATAATGAGAGAGCGTGGAGGCATGTTACCACCAAGAAATGATATGGGCTCTTCATGGAGAGGGCTACCTGGTCTTAGGCATTTGTATAATAAACATCCTACAGGAGTTTGGATGCTGTGTGTGCTGCTGTGAGCAGCCAGCTGAATTTATTGGCAGAAAGGTCCAACCCAGCTGGGAGTGTTTTGTACTGCTCTGAGGAGGTTGTCAAGGCCCAGGAGCTTTGAAACCTTGCAGAAGAATTTCCCAACACGTTGCTGAGCCTGGGTTTTAAAGGGCACTAGGTAATATAGTTCCTTGTATAAGCTGGCAGAGTTGGTGGCTAGAGCTGTTGGGTTACAGTCACTGTCAGCTCAGCAACAGGAAATGGTAAAGAGGGCAACTAAAGTTATGCCAGACCTTCCCCTGTCTGACATGAGGTTATTTATTCTCTCTGGTGTTCCCTTGTTTACCACGGTCTCTGCAATTTAGCTACCTGTGAGCCAGTGTTTCCTACTACTGCAGAATCCCATGGGTATTGCCAAAGGCAGCTGTGCAGAGCACTCGGCAGCAGTATGTGTCAGCTAACCTGTTTTTTGCAAAGAATGTCAGGCTGGGTCTCAGCAGAAGGGTTTTAGTTTATGAAGGAGCTTACTCCGGTGCAGAAAATATGGCAGGCAGAGGGAATATCCAAAATGCAAAATACAAAGTAGGAAGAAAAAAGCAGAAGCTGAGGGGCCAGAAATTAGGTAGATTTTTGTAGGGTGCTAGGTAGGTGGGGGAGAAATGGTTGGACATCTTCGTTAGCCACATCATAGCTATGCCTTTAGCAAGCCAATGGATGGTGGTTCCTCAGCCCAAGCTGAAATAGTTGAAATTGTATTAGAGATCATAGTGACGACTGCAGCTAGAAGCCATGTGGGTTCTTACCAGTCTGTGCAATGTGGAAAGTGTTTCTCATTGACAAGAAACTCTTCTCCTTCTTTTCCAGCATTGGGTTCCTAAGTTGAAGTTGCATGTAAATCTTTCCCAGGTTTTCATCTTTCCCTATCCAAGGCAGACCAGGGTCTTTTCACTTTCTTAGATGTAAAAGGTCACAAGGGGTTTTCCTTGCCTTGGGTTCAGGATGTTTTCAGGAAGACTGGACAATTGTGCTTGGCTTAGCAATTGAACCTACAGCAAAAAAGCCTCTTGTTGAGCTTTATATTCTTCAGTTATTCTCACTAAAATGGAAAAAATGTTGCGTTTTCCTTTTGGTGAAAAAAAGGAAGCACATTTTCTCTATTTTGCAAGAAGTGAGAGAAAAGGAGGGTTCAGCTGAGGCTGTCAGAGATTGTCAGAGAAGCTGCAGCGAGGTGTGAATAGATTTGTGCATTATGCTTGTGGCCAGAACGCAGACCCAGGAGGGAGAGATGGGTGTGAAGACCCACTGTGTTCCAGGGAACGGGAACCCACCCATGATGCTGTGATTGTTAGGTATAGAAGCAGGCTTCCAACTCGGCCGTTCTGCAGTAGCTCATGTAGAGCAACAGATAGAAGGTCAGATCGGAGGTCAGAGTGTTGGGTTGAAAGATTTGTGTTTTGGGTGGTTTTTTTTTGTTTTGTTTACACTAACCTGTTTGGGGGCATCTGACCTGAATATTTGAATAGGGTCAGCCTGATCCAAGCTATGGTTCCAGGCAATAAACTGATCACTGCAAGAAATACTCAACCCAGCTTTAGAGCTGAGACAGCACAGAGCGTGGCTTGTGCTGAACCACTTAAACAGGCCCTGTCAAAGCCCACAGACAGCACTGAATATATCAGAAAAATGTCTAGAAATCCTTTGCAAGAGGCTGCTTCCCAGAGAAGGTCTTGATGCTATTTTTTTTTGATGTAAAAAGAACTGCCTGCCTTTGTTTAGAAAGCTGCAGGCTGTCTTGCTGTGGTGAAAGATAGCATCAGGCTTCTTGGGAAAATACTTCTGCCAGGCATCCCTGAAATGCGTCAGAGAAATGCCATGTGTTGGTGATGGGTTTTATATGAGTTGTCGTTCCAGACAATGAGCGATGGGCTTTGGAAACACATGCACCGCTGTATCTGGGAGAAATAGGGTCTGGTGGTTTCTGAATAGAGATGTAAAGATAGGGAGAGAAGCACTGTTAGATTAAACAGAAGTACTGGCCAGAATGATGATCTGCTGGATCTGCTGAGGGGACATCCTTGCAGGTCTTGTGCTTAGAAGTGATGCCGTGATAGCTGAGGAGATGCCTGCATAAAGGGTGATGGATCTGTAGCAGAGAACAGTGTTAATGCTCAAAGTCTTGTTTGTGGTCAAAAGGGAAGCGTACCTTACATAGAGAGAGCCAAGAGCTCCATCTCTTGTCCCACGCCTGTTCTCCTTCACACCACATCCTGTGCCTACCTTTCTCAAGGCCTCTTACCATACCAAGCCTGTATTTCTTTATACTACCTCATTATGCCAGGGTTGTAAACCCATAATAGTAGCATAAAAAGACAAAAGAAGTGTAAAAAAAAAAAGAAAAAGAGCCATGGTTACCTGGTCAAATAAAAGAATTGCTGTTGCAGCTAAACCAAGCAAAACAGATCTTCACGTAGGTGAAGAAGAGCTCAGTCAGAGTGAGCATTGCAGGCAAACTCATGGAATCATGGAATTGTCAGAGTTGGAAGGGACCTCCAGAGATCATCTAGTCCAATTCCCCTGCTAAAGCAGGATTGCGTAGAGCACATTACTCAGGACTGCATCCAGGTGGGTCTTGAAGATCTCCAGAGAAATGGAACTCCACAACCTCCCTGGGCAGCCTGTTCTAGTGCTCTGTCACCCTCACTGTAAAGAAGTTTTCCCTCATATATGAATGAAACTTCCTGTGTTCCAGCTTGTGCCCATTGCCTGTCACTGGGANTTTCCTCATAAGGGGGATGCTCCAATCCCTTTCTCATCTTTGTTGCCCTTTGCTGGACTCTCTCCAGTAGTTGCCTGTCTCTCTTGAACTGGGGAGCCCAGAACTGAATGCAGTATTCCAGTTGTGGCCTTACCAGTGCAGAGTAGAGGGGGAGAACTCACTGCAAAGTTTGTGACGTTGCTTGCCACAGCAGTTACAGGCCTGCAGGGACACAATGGGAGCAGACTGCTCCATCCCTGAAAGGAGATGGTTTTCCAGCAGGTCATGACATGAAGCAGCTATGTGAAGGGCTTGCTCTTATGTATGTGGAGGGGTGCGATTTACGTGCAACCCAGCCTCTACTTGCGTTTCCTGCTGGCACAGGGAGATAGCTATTGTGCATGGAATTTAAAGCCTGTCTGTGTGTCACCTGCACATGTAAGCATGTCATTGGGGTAAGATGGTGCTTCTCTGATTTTGGACGTGCAGGGTTGAGATAGTTGAACTCAGGGGAAATCTGTCTTCAGCAGTTATTGACCCTCACAGTGGTGGTACCAGATAACATTTTCTGAAAGCAAGTCCAGAATCTCCTCTGTGTCATAATTTTTCACCTTCCCTGCTCATGTTCATTAATGTGCCCACCATCTCCCTGCCTTGCTTTGTTTTAAAAGCACATACTGTAGATACTGTTCTTTTTCTTGTGCAAATGGCCTCACCGCCTGGGGTCCAACTGGTTGCTGCTTCCCCATTTCTCAGCTCCACTCTGATATTTTACCCACTGGAGTGGCCTCTTGCTGCCTCTTATTTGCCCACAGCTCTTAGGATGTGCTTTTGCAGAGGTGCAACAGGCTGTTGCGCCATAGACTGACTTTGCAGTTTCTCGGCTGTCTTCATCCAGAGGGGCTGGGTGCTTCCTTTCTTTGTGGCAGTTTCCTTCAGTGGCTCTGCTGAGATCTTCCTGTTGTCTGCCTGGCTTAGGTGTGGGGGACTGGAGAAGCTAAATGAAGATGCCTTCTTTTGCACTGTCTCATCAGTTACAGGGTGACAGTGTCTAGCTCTGTTCAGGGTCTGATGTTCAAGTTACACCAGGGGAGGTTTAGACTGAATATTAGGAAAAATTGCTTTACCAAACGGATTATCAAACATTTGAAGGGGCTGCCCAGGGAAGTGGTGGAATCAATGTCCCTGGAGGTATTTAAAAGACAGGTAGATGTGGTGCTAAGGGACGTGGTTTAGTGGTGGTTTTTGGCAGTGTTAGGTTGATGGCTGGACTTGATCTGAAAGGGCCCTTCCAACCTAGATGATTCTGTGATTGATTCTATGATGTATATTCTAGATGTGCCTTGCTACCAATACACCTCCTGGGTGTGGACAGGAGGCAGATCCTTCCCTGTGCATAGCCCACCAGTGTTGGATGGCATTGCCGCTGTGCCAAGGGTGGAGCGGTGCTGGCCTTGAGGCCAGAATTGGTCTTGGCTCTTCTGACCTTGTGTGATGGAGGGACCACAATGCCAAGTTTAGTAGTGGTAGCGCGTCGGGAAGGTAATGGCCATGGTTTTCTACTGCTTGGTTCAATTAGGTCTGTCCCACTCAGTTCTGCAGGGCAGTGACCCTGCAGGGTGCCTGTTCCTCCCTGAGGTGTAGGTTAAGTACTGGAAATGTGAACCTTCTGTCAGGTACTGATTTCCAAAAAGTCTGTGAAGGAGTGAAGGAGTCAAGGGAAGGATTCCTGACGCAGCATTTCAGCTAACTCCTTTCTTTAACTGAAGAGGAAGCCTGAGTTGCTGGTACAAGAGCCAGAAGACATACCTGATGCACAGAAATTTGAGGATTTCTTTGCTGGGGTTCTTGGCTCAACTTTCTGTATGCCTTTAAGCCCCTTCCCCCATGTGCTGCACTGCGAAGGGAGCTCCCAAGGCCTTCCAAGGTAGAAAGCAAAGTTAATAGATCTGAGGGTAAAGACAGGGCCTTTATTGTCTATCAGTGCTCATGCACTCTCATTAAGCAAATGTTAAATTGGAGTTAATTGTAGAAAAAATAATAATGAGAACTTCTGCCATTATGGTCACGGACTTCTGAATAAGCAAGTGAACCAAGGAGTTGTGCAGAAAGGACGCCCTAGACAGAGTTCTTCTGGCATTTCTATTCAGGAGAAAGAGGCTGCAGCTCTGAAAGCACTTGGGGAGTTTTCCATCACAGATAAGTGGTTTTTATTTTGCTTTCTCACAAGCGCCTTTTTGGGTCTTATTTTGCATCCTGTGCTCTGCAGCTGAGCAGCTCAGTTTTGTTTTGGCTATTTAATATTTATCGACATTGAAATTTTTCTCTAATGCGGCATTGGATGAATTCTGGACCAGGGAATGTGACCTTTTAGGGCAAGGCATAATAAAAAAAAAGGTTGGGTGGGAATTCATTACTGCATGGAGTCATGCAGTTCATTAACTTAGTAAAAGTAAGGAAAATCATACATCTAACAGACTGTGCGTTTATGTAGATAGCAGGAATGTGCATGGTCATAAAGCATTTAGGAAAAGATATTGGATGTTGTGCTTCAAAGGTTAGGCTGATCTCTAGCTGTAAGCAATTAGGAGGAAATTAAGTCCGGGATAAAGCCACTCCGTATCTGCTTTTTGCAGTGTTGTGGTGTCTCTGCGGTGGCAGCTCCCGCCAGAGAGCAGGCACTGATCACATCTGGCCACCTCTCTGAGCCCCTGTGACTCAGGAGTGCTCTATTCACTTGACGCTACAGGAAAAGTCTTAAGATAAGTAACATGAAGTGCTGTGGCTGGGATTCGAGTCTTGTTTTCATGTCTTCCAAAGATGGCAGGGCAGTGGTGTCCCTCCAGCCATCTCTGTGTATGTCCTCGTACTTTCTCTGTGGCTGTGCCGCCTCACTGCCCTCACAGAGTTTTATCCTAAAGTAGTAAGATGTCAGCCCATGGTTTTGTTATGACATTTCCTAAGTGGAGCACTTGGGCTTTGCCTATTTCCAACTTGCATTGGTTTAAAAAAAGAAACTAAACAATTTTTGATGAATCAGAAACAGCATTTCATTTTATCTGCAGCTTAGCCACTGGCTGAAAACTGGCTTTGTTTCTTTGTGTTTTCACAGCTATTGCCAGTTCTGGGAGAAAACAATACATTGGTAGATTCATGCTTTACAGCTTATGGAATGCAGACTGCTGAAATTCTTCTGTATGTTAAGGGTTTTTGGAGTCCCTGGTGATGTTGCTTACAGACCCCTAAGGGCTCACAGGTGACAGGCTGAAGATTTGCGTGCTAGGAAATAGAAGATTCCAGTCTCCTCTGGGCCTCGATACTTAGCGAGTTCCTGAGAGGACAATTTTATTCCTGGCAGACTCTGGGAGTCTTCTCTGAGCTGATGATTGGCATCAGTAAAGGGTGTTCTGCTGCCCCTCATGAGGGTCACCTCTTTCCTTGACATGGGACCACTCCTCACCTGGCACAGTTACCTGTCTTCTCAAAGCCTTTCCACTGCCAGCACGCAGAGCTAAAGCTGTTCAGGTCATGACGGCATCTTGGTCCCAGACACACCTGCAGTCACGTTGTCCCGTTTGCAGGCATCAGAACAAGTGTACATGCAAGTTCTTGCCTCACAAACTGCTTTTTCATTCCTTAGAGGAACATTTCTGCTATTAAGTCAGCATGTTACAGTGGCAGACCCTGTGAAAAGAGCCTTTGTTCCTGTTCTCAGTGTTCCCAAGTTTCTCTAGGCAAGAGTGGCCGCAGTTCTACTTGAAGCAGTGTCTCTGATCTGCGGGGCTGTTGCGCTCTGTGGTGAACTGACAGCAAAGGAATTCAGGCTGTGGGTGATCCAGCTTTGATAGGAGCCTTTTAAAATCTGCCACTTGGGACCTCTCCTTTTCTTCTGTATGCGTGCAAATGTGTTGTTTACGCTTGCAATTTAAAAAGAAGCTACTTGTTTGGAAGCACTTCCAGCAGTTCCTCAACATAAACAGTGCTGGGAGTCTTTGGACAAGGCTTCCATTTCATCTTTATATCATTCATTTATTCATCTTTCATATTTATCCCACAGGTGTATCCCACCTATAGCTTGTGCCTATAGGTGAAAAAGGCATCAAGGATGGCTAAAATGGACACTGACTTCTGGAGGCAGCGGGACAGCTGCTGGCTGCTCTACCCACACCAGAGCCTGGCAGCTCTGGGCAGAGCCTGCAGCTCTTGCTTGCTCGTTCTTCTTCTCTCCCCAATGGCAGGAGCAGTCTGGCACTCACCACACCACAGGCCACCCTTCTTTAAGATGCAAAAGCTGGCATGCCCCATGCTGCTGAGATGACAAGGTCCAGAGGTGGTTGCGATGCCTTTCTTGCTTCAAGTTCATCTTTTTTTCACTCCCCTGCCAGGTAAAACAGGTTATGTGGTTGCGTGACAAAGTTGCTTCTGTGCCATAGGGAACTTCTGGATCTGACTTGTCGTCTTGCCAACACCCTGAAGAAATATGGGATACAGAAAGGGGACAAGGTGGCCATCTACATGTCCGTGTCTCCCTTGTCCGTGGCAGCCATGCTGGCCTGTGCTAGGATTGGTGCCGTTCACACTGTGGTCTTCGCTGGATTCAGTGCAGAGTCCTTGGCTGGGAGGATCAGGGACTGTAAGTAGATGCAGACTGGGGAACAAACCCCTTGGGACGGTGCTTCAAAACATATCCCGATTCTGTGTTTTCTTGGCAGAAAGAGAAAAGATTCACTCTCTGCTGGCAGGATAGTTCACTCTCCTTTGCAAAGAGCCTTTTCCTTAGTGGCAGATGCAGTATCCTCTGGCCTTAAAATACTTCATAAATCGCTTAACATTCAGTTTGTGCTGGGTTACTGCCAGACAACAGTGAAGCTGGAGGGGAAACCAGAGCTTAGGCATGGGGCCTGGTTTCTTCTTTCGCAGCATAATCACAGTGTTTCTTTGATACTCCTGCACAGTGCTAATTCTGCAGTCCCCATTGTGGTACTGTGATTTATGTGTAGCACTGGAAGTGCTGGCAGGTTGCCCCCGCTCTGTTAGCTGCTGTACCAACAGAGAGAGATGTTCTTAGCCCACAGCACTTGTAGTGTGATTAGGTAAAAAGTAATGCTAAAAATACTAGCAGAAGAACAAAGTAGGAAGTGGCTCGTGTCCTAGCAGTCACATCGGTTTCTTTATGGCTAGTGCGAGGGAATAAGTCTTACAGCAATTTTCATGCTTTTTTTCCTGTTTTAGTAGAGTTAATTTATAGAGAGCAAGTATGTTTTAGTTATCCCTCCCTTTTGGCCGCTTGCGTGGAGGTGATGGGCTAAAGAGCCATTTCTCTGCAGCCACAGCTCTGTAATTAACATAGTGTGGTACAGTTTGAAGTGCTCTGCCAGAGGGCTGCTACATGCTGCAGCATCCAGGAGGCTTCTCCTCAAGGTGCGGGTGAATTTTAGAAGGCTGCAGGTATCTTGGGGCAGGGTAACGCCTCTGACAGCCTGCTGGTTTGGTGCTGTTCCCTTCAGTTTGTCACGGACAGTTGTTATGTGCAGACCCAGAGAGAGGATGAGAAAGGGTAAAGAAAGTGCTTATTTGTCAGAAGGGGTTTGGGAAGGGAGCAGACCCTGGCTTGGGAGGAGATGGCCTAGATAACCTATGGAAGTTTCTGCTACCTCTAATGTCTGTGATCTCAGGTTTTAAAGTGATTTCATCAGTGATGCTGACTGTTTTTGATTGATAGGAATTCTGTGTACTTGTCACACATGTTGTGCTGTACATTATCCCCAAAAGTAATGAAAGCAGAGTCCATGTGCTAGTCCGAAAAACAGGCTGGTATGTCTGCTGATTTTTTCTCTTCTTAGCTGGATGCAAAGCAGTTATCACCTACAACCAGGGAGTCAGGGGAGGCCGAATCATTGAGCTGAAGACAACTGTGGATGAAGCTGTGAAGACCTGTTCAAGCATCAAACATGTCTTTGTGGCTCAGAGGACAGATAACAAAGTCCAGATGGGTGACCGTGATATTTCCCTTGAGGAGGTATGTTGGTGGTGTTAAAACTTGCCTATGTCTCCTGATATTTCTTCAAGTATGTGACATTCACTGTGCTGGCAGAGAGAGATAGATGAGCTAATAAACGTAGGGACCAGCTCACTCAGACATGTCTGACAGACCTGATGCAAGGCTGTGCAAAACATGCGCGTGAGAGTCTTGCTGAACGGGTAGATCATGCACACTCTGATATTTGGCTTTGGTCTTTGATCTGCTGTGGGCTACACTGGGAATTGGCAAGCAAGGAAGACCGGGCAGTCGCCATGCTTTCCTTGTGTATGTGAGCCAAATGAAAAGCCATGAAACAGCTGCTGCGCTGTCTCTTAGCACTTTAGTGTAGACACACCAGACCTGCCAGCAATGACTAGCCTTTACACCGCTTCTGGAGCAGGTTTTCAGCATGAGCTGCTCTTCCGATGCTGCCACAGTACCTTGGTGGGCTGATGGATGCAGCTGTGTTGCAGTGACAGCATCTGTATGGCTCTGCAGTCACCTGGCTCTGCGGACACCCACTGGCACTCTGGATGACTCCTTGTAGGTCTGAGGGTTGGCTAGATCATGCTTCTCCCCATCTGTGCTTTTTAGACCTGAGTTCTGTAGATTAAAAAGGAGATGCCCTTTACAGCATCTGAATCTTCATCCTCAAATGGATTGCCTGTATTTACAGTCTGCTGGAACTGTGAGTCCAAGCATCTAAGTCAGTGTCTGATTCGTCTCAGCATGGGCAGGGACTATGCTCCTCTGTTTTCGTAATCTTGCAAACAGTGCTGAGCTTTAAGAAATGGGTGTTTCCTGAGACCCAGAGTGCGCTGACACCGCTGCTGCTGCTGTTATAGTGTGTTCAGATACTCTGTTCTGGTTTGTCATGTGTACTGTTGGACTGGACGTTGTTGGAAGACAGTGCAAAAACAATCAAGCTCCCGGAGGGACTTAATACAGCCTATGAACAGTGTCCTGGTTACCTTGTGATGGGAGGACAGCGGTGGCTTGGGAATATTTAGAACCTTTGCTTCCTGGGGAAGAAAACAGCAGTCATTTTAATGTGTTTAGCTAGTACACATGGGACGGAAGCCTAATGCAGAAGTAGTTTTATCAGTTTGCCAGCAGCAGTAAACAGAAAGTACTCTCTCGCAATAATGCCTGGAAATCCCCAGTCTGGAACCAAGATAATTACTCAGGAGTCCCTGTGCTGGTCAGATGAGATAAGAGCAACTACTAGGGTAAGTTAAACAGAGAAGGCAGAAATTGTCTTACTACTTCTTACTCCACAAAGTACATTCTGGTGATTTTCCTTAGTCTGCAAACGGCCTGAGGTGATGGAGAGATGAGCCCAGACCATTGTCAGATGTAAGGTCTGAAACAGCAAGAATTAAACCATTAATGCTGTTAATTTTGTCATTGTTGATCTTTGTGGCAGTTGTGCTTTCCAGCTGTTGTGCAATGGCTTATTCCAAAATTCAAGCTCGTGTTGTAATGGGAACTCCTTAGTTGCAAAAAACTGTCAAGTCAGCCTGAATTGTCACAACAAAGACCTGAGATGAGCAGGAGTGCTGTATTTCAGAGACTACGAATTACATCTGACCCTATCAGCTCTTCATATTTTACTAAGCTTTGTTTGTCGGGCACTTGTGAACAATTGGACTTGCTCTTGGTAGCGTTCACTTGTAATTAAAGCGTGTTTACACTGTATACTTGTAAAAAGGCAGTACCTAGATATGCCTTCAAATAGCCACCTAATTACCCTTGAAGGAATCATTATTCATCGAGGACAGTACAGAGCTTGACAGAAGTGTGCCAGCTGTGCCTTTTTCACAGCCATATGCTGAGCATCTGGAACACACAGTGATTACTGTGTGTAATCAAGTTTGTACACGCGTAAGAAAAATGTTCAGCCTCTTCATGAAAAATCTACAGTCTGGGCAGACAAGCCCTCTGCTGCTACAAGGTTCGGTGACCACAAGCATCTCTTTCAGAGCATATTATTCCTTTTTCTCTACTGGTCTGGGCACACAAGTTGAACCCAAAGTCTGCTCTGACCTAGTAGCGCTTTGCTTCTTTCCCTCCCGTGGTTCTGAGCGTAGGGGTGACGAGAGGATCTCCCCGACCTGGCCAAACAGTGGAGTATGAGGAGAATGACAGAGGTAGGAGAGTAAAGCAGTCTCCTCATGGGTGGAAGTAATTAGAATCTGAGAGTCAAATGGACAGGACAGTCATCCACTGCTGGGGCCGGGAAAGGGAGATGAATGCAGTTTTACTGTAGCACTGCAGTTTTAAAAGGAAAAGGAAGGTCCTAAACAGTAGCCAGTCACCCCTGCTGCTGCTGTCAAGTGTGGTTCGTGTTTGCAGTCACACTTTGGTTTTCTACCAGGAGCTTGAAGAGGCTGGAAATCTAAGCTTGTGATCTACCTTTTTTTTTTTTTTTTCCTGAAATGTTATTTTATCTGGCCAATTCCCCTTGACTTCTGTGCTGAGTGTGGGTATTGGCAGAGGGGCTTGCTGCTATGTGTCCGCAGGAACTTTTCTCTAGGTGAGCACATACAACCTATGATATGCCCATGGATGTTTGTCAGGGGACAGCAGGAACAGTGGATCTTGTCTCTGGATGCTGCAGACCTGCTTACAGATATTGGTCATATTGGTCGGGTTCAAACGTCTAAAGTCATTCTGTCATTACCACATTTTTTTTAACTTAGGAGATGGCCAAGGCAGCTCCTGTGTGTGCTCCGGAAAGCATGGACAGTGAGGACATGCTTTTCATGCTGTATACCTCGGGCAGCACTGGGAAGCCCAAAGGAATCGTTCACACCCAGGCAGGATACTTGCTGTATGCCGCTGTCACGCACAAGGTAACTCCACTGCATCCTCTGGAAAAGGCTCACTCACCTTCTGGCAGCACTAATAAGAGGGACCTGGGTTGTGGGGGTTGTGTTCTGTGTTCATTGCCCAGTTGGCTCACCGGGTGTAAACAAATTGAAAAATGAGAGCATGTAATTAATCTTCAGGATTTGTTCCCAGGGAATACAATACTATGCAAACCAGAGATGAGAGTTATGAAAGGGAGGAAACTGCACTGCTGTTGGTTTTGCATGTAAAATGTGCTAGTGTTGCAGGCCAAAATTTGTAGACATTAAAGTGTTGCAGCTGAGGAGATTCTGGTATCTTACTGGCAGTGGTAATGTGAATATTACTGTATGTTGTGGTTTGTTCTTTTTTATTTCAGAGAGGATCTGGATGTTTAATACAACATCTTTGTATAGCGCTTGTCTGAAGATCAAAAATTACATTCATGCTCTGTGGTTGCACTTTTGCATTGCTTTTCCATGTGATCTAGGCTACATGTTATAACCCCCTTTCTCATGCAAAAAAAAAGTCAAGGCACTGCTTCTTGAAGCTTCTGGTCTCGGCTCTGCATATGAAAAGGTAACAGTGAAATGTGGAGAGGATTGCAGTGAAAGATGTCTATCTGGCTTTAACAGTATCACCCTGTTCGTAATCACACACAATTCAGGCAGGGGTTTTCTTTCTTTAGGCTGACACAGTTGAATTTTTACATGATTCGACTGTGTGAGTATCAGACTTCTCTGCATGAAGGGTATTTGTTGTGCCAACATTTTGAAGTGACTGCACAATCACCAAGGCATCTCTGTCTTACTCCAGAAGGTAGATCCTGCACTCTGATGCAGATGTGCAGGGGACACTGTGCACTTGGAGTCCTTTTAGTGGTATTTCAGAGCCTGACAGGGAAAGACACATACAAAAGTAAGGTGAGAATTGGCTCTTCTAGCTAGAGGGATTAGCAGACCTGTGTGGCCGCTGTGATCTTGACACGCTCATGTGTGACACTCTTGTCACATACTCATAGGGTTTCCTTTTAGTTCTTATCCAATTTCTTTTATTTAAAACATAAAATTGACTCTGCCTATGAGTCAGGACATCTTCACTATACAATTAAAGAATTAGATTCTCAGTGGGAAGCATTTTCCATAACCAAGACAAGATAATGAATTCTCCAAGATATTTATCTTGGATTTGATGAGCAGGGAGAGGGGAGCGTCTGGAAAGCGATACACTGATAGAGAAGCTGAGCAGCTAAGAGCATTTTGCAGAAAATCTTTCATGGGCACATGCCAGTTTCTCCAGCTTTCTCGTGGAAACTGTCAATATCTGTGAGGGATCTGAGCCTCTGAGGCCTGCAGCTTCCCTGCAGCTCACGATCAGCTCTGCCACATGGACTGCCTAGGGTACGCAACCTTAGGTATCATAGAATCATAGAATGGTTTGGGTTGGAAGGGACCTTAAAGATCATCGAGTTCCAACCCACCTGCCGTATGCAGGGACACCTCCCACTAGACCAGGTTGCTCAAAGTCCTATCCAGCCTGGCCTTGAACAATTCCAGGGAAGTGTTCTTCTCTGGGGAACCTCTTCCAGTGTCTCACCACCCTCACAGTAAGGAATTTCTTCCTCATATCTAATCTAAATCTCCCCTCTCAGTTTAAAACCATTACCTCTTGTCCTATCGCTCCATTCCCTGATCAAGAGTCATCTCTCCTGTGGCCCCCTTCAGGTACTGGAAGGCTGTTGTAAGGTCACCTGAAGCCATCTCTTCTGCAGGCTGATCAACCCTAAATCTCTCAGCCTGTATTCATAGGAGAGGTGCTCCAGCCCTCTGTTCATTTTCATGGCCCTCCTCTGGACCCATTCCAACAGGTCCATGTCCTTCCTGTGCTGAGGACTCCAGAGCCGGAGGCAGTACTCCAAGTGGGGTCTCACCAGAGTGGAGTAGAGGAGGAGAACCACCTCCCTTCACCCGCTGGCCACACTTCTTCTGATGCAGCCCAGGATGCAGTTGACTTTCTGGGCTGCAAGCTTTCTGAACTTTGGTTGGAGTTTTCTTGCTCTAATCTGAGAGGCTCCTGGTGCGTACAGGCACACTCCCTGTATGTTTGTAAAAGCAGTCAGGAGCCTAGAAGCCCTGGTACCGGTCCCTCTTGACTTGCTTCCTCACCTTGGTCTGGCCTTTGTACTGCTGTGTCCTGCGTGCCTGGCTATGCTCACCCTCTGTACTCTCATGCTCCCACTTGGATGCTGGGTCTAGCACCTTACCTTTAAGCTCCAAGCCTGCCAACAGAAAGTCAGCTGGCCTTACGTTTATCTTTTCAGTATGTTTTTGACTACCAGCAAGGCGATGTTTTTGGCTGTGTAGCTGACATTGGCTGGATCACGGGACATAGCTATGTTGTGTATGGACCACTCTGCAATGGAGCCACTTCTGTCCTGTTTGAAAGCACTCCAGTGTACCCTGACCCAGGTGAGGAACCGATGGGCAAAGGTTTGACTACACAAAGTGTGACAAAGGAGATTTAGAAACCTGTCCAATGTGATCTGCTTGCTCAGGGGAGGTAAGCTTTGTTTCTTTGGACCATGTGTCTACAACATCCAGGAACATTTGTGAATCTGGGATGAAAAAAAAAAGAAAGTTGCCATTGTTTTTTGCTGTGTATTCACAGTAGTCACAGCTTTAGCTTTGGCCGTTCACCTTCCTGTTGAGCACTTGTGGCAGTATGTTAGTGCTACACAGATAAATAGCCTGTTTGTGATCTTGCAGGTCGTTACTGGGAGGTGGTACAAAGGTTGAAAATTAATCAGTTTTATGGAGCACCTACGGCTATACGTTTGCTGCTGAATTATGGAGAAGAGTGGGTGAAGAAATATGACAGATCTTCCTTAAAGACCTTGGGGTCAGGTAAGGGACACGAAATCTTCTGAAAAAGCAGGGGGTTCTGGCTGGTGAAATGAAGGTACCAGAGGAGCTCAGCTGACCAGATGGGATGTGGTTAAAAATAGATGATAAAGCAGGCTCCCTGTCTGGCTTTTCAGATATTTTCTCAGCAGAAGGAGAAACAAACTGAAGTTGGGGCCATTGAACCTTAGTGTGATTGCCTGTTTCGTGGTTTATTTTTGAAGGACATTCTTTGCTAGAATGTTTATTCAATGGTAAATGACATCACTTTGAATTTTACTGGCATAGGTGACCTAAGCTGCATTTTCCTGCATTATTTAGGATTCTAGAGGCTCTTATACATGACCTGCATTGATCAGTTGCTTTCAGTGATATTTATTGCTTGCCTTTCGGTCTAGTGGGAGAGCCCATCAACAACGAAGCGTGGCAATGGTTCTACAATGTGGTGGGAGAAGGGCGCTGCACCCTTGTGGACACATGGTGGCAGACAGGTAAAAGGCATCCTCTGGGAGTGTGGGCAGGTTGCTGGTGTGTAGAGAAGGATTAACACATTTCAATTCGATCTAACGAGTCTGTCAAAAAAACCCTCCTGGTATTTTGATCAGCTTTAGAAAGTCACTGGGAGCTTCGGCACATAATAGCAACATAACAGAATATAAAATAAATAGCAGTGTTGGTTTGTTTGTTTGTTTGTTTGTTTTTTTCTTTTCTCCTCTCAATGTTTTTTGGTATTTTGGATGCTGGATCTCGGTTTTTGAAACAGGAGGCAGAGATGGAATTTCTGGGCAAAGCTGGGAGTAGGCAGCTTGAAATGCAAACTTCAGTTTTGATTATTTATCCAGCTGTACTGAGACCACTTGGTGTGGTCTTATCGTGAAAAGGCATTTATAGCACCATATAGCCATAGTCTGTATTTAGGTGTGCTTTGTTTCCCTTCCTGGGAATGGCTAGAGAAGGATGGAAAACTAAGCTGTGTAGTCAAAGGTGGAGCCCTGCAGCTCCTTCCCACCTCCTTCCTCACAAAATCACAGAATGATATGGGATTGGAAGGGACCTCTGGAGATCATCTAGTCCAGCCCTCCTGCCAGAGCAAGTCCACCTAGAGCAGGTTGCACGGGAATGTGTCTAGGCAGGTTTTGAATGTTTCCAGAGACGGAGGTGCCACCACCTCTCTGGGCGGTCTGTTCCAGGGCTCTGCCACCCTCAAAGTAAAGAAGTTCATCATGTTTAGATGGAACTTCTTATGTTCAAGTTTGTGCTTGTTTACTCTTATCCTGTCACTGAGCATCACTGAAAAAAGACTGGCCCCATTCTCTTGACACCCAACTTTTTAAGTATTTCTAAGTCTAAGATTCCTCTCAGCCTTCTCTTCTCCTGACTAAAAAGACTCAAGTTCCTCAGCCTTTCCTTATAAGAGAGATGGTTTAGTCCTCTAATCATCTTTGTAGCCTTTTGCTGTACCCTCTCCAGCAGTTCCCTGTCCTCGAACCTAGAACTGGACACAGTATTCCAGATGGGGCCTCACCAGGTCAGAGTAAAAGGGGAGGATGACCTCCCTCGACCTGCTGGCCACACTACTCTGCATCTTCTGGGCAACAGCTTTCAAGAGTTGCTAAACTGCTGAATTGCTATTGTCTTGCAATATGTCCTTCTCACTCATGAGCCACAGTTTGCCACAGAGCCATGGACTTAATGGATGCAGCACAGCTGCTGGCATTCTGCCTCTGCTGAAAAAAAAAAGACCAACCCTGCTCTTAAATTTCTAGCTGCCTTTGGGCAGAATATTCATTCCCTTTCCAGACAAGCTGCTCCTGATTTCATCCTTATTCCCGCCAGCAGGCGGTCTCTTCTCTGTGGCCCACCTCAATCGGATGAATTAGCTTCTGGCACACAGCCAAGTTCCATTTAATCCAGACCAGACTTACAGACTCTTTTTATTTTCAGATTTGAAATAAAACAACTTCAGAATTCAGAGCAGAAATGTTAACTACTGTCTACTTCAATTACCGATCTCTTAAACCATCTGGGTTCTTGCATGCCGAGCAGAAGGAAAGCTGACTGGTTAGAAGCTATATGCTTTCCTCCTTGCTGATTTGAATTAAAACACTATGCAAAAGGAGTTAATTACTGTACAGCGATGGAGTTGAAAATAATCTTTTTTTACCCTGACGTTTTTTTGTTTGTCTTCAGTTAACTGGTGCATGCAGTGCACACAGAGTGTCTCCTATTTCCTCCAAAATACAGGGTTAGATCTTATATTAAACTGCATTTCTCCTGGGTTTTTGGAACAACAACTGTCAGGTGAGAGCTTAAAGGACATTTGCTGGGCAGTTTGTAAGTGCAGAGTGCTTTATCTTCCCTTGAACAAGGCATAGTTTTGCAGGTAAACAATTACCAGCTCCTGGAAGCATAATATAATGATAAATATTCATGAAATTGATTTTGTTAGAAAGTAGAATCAATCTTTCTCCAAAGATGATGAGGAAGCCAAATTAATCTTGGAAACATTATATATTCCATTTAAATGTAAAGGGAGCATGGAAAGAGATCATAGAAACAGTCTGATGGATACTGGTTGTGATCCTGCAGTGTCACCCCTTGTAGACAATTTCAATATAGCTTGTTAATCGTACTGTTATATGCAGTGTCCTCTATGGTACGTTGCTCTCTGAAGCACCAATGTGTTGCCAGCTAATAAAGCCTGGTAGGTGTAAAGAGCAGCAAATGGTGATTTAAAAATCCACTTGAAAGTCTTCAGATCAGCAAATGAGTGAGATAGCAATTGTGAGAAGCAATTTAAGTAGTGTGGTATGTGCAGATGAGAGAGATGGAAAATTCCTATGGGTCTTGCTGCTCAAATATTAGGTAGTGCTGTGCTGTGATTGACAGTAATAGAATCAAAGCTGCATTTGCATTTCAGGTGTAAGTCTTCACGGTGCAGAGCTACTTCACACTAAGTAGTTTTACTTTTGTCACTGGTTTTGTATAAAAAGTACAGCTGTTGTATGCAGCTGTGAACAAAAGCTGGTTTTGAAAGACATCTCCGAATAGGCCCTGGAAGCCTTTGTTCTTGGCATCATCTTACAGCGATTTAGACTGGACCGGTGTTTCTGAGATGGGTTCCCCCAAAGCAGTCAGTCCAACCTATCTGTGGCGGAGAAGACCCCGGGGGCAGAGAGTCGGTGCTCCAGCCTTCTGCCAGAGGTGATTCACCCATGGCAGAGGGAACCTGTTCCCATGTGTCACCCTCCCTGCTCAAGCTCTGCTGTCCTTGCGTATAGCCTGGATGGATTTGCACCAGGGTGACAGCAGGGGCACATGGAAGCATGGCTTTTCTTCTGCCAGCTTTGCCTGTAAAGACACAGACTTCATAAGGGCAGGGTAGAGCCCAGAAGTCATGCTAGTTGTCATCTGTCAGTGGCTAAAATTGATGCTTTTAAACCAGTTTAAAATAGGTCTTTTCTATGCAAATAATTTATAGAGCACCCTTGCCACTGTGCAGCTCCCTTTGGAATGCAATTTTACTGCCTTATGGGCAGCTGGCTGCAGGATGTGTAAAATGTGGCAAAACCCATGTTGAAACATATCTTGCAGTGATGTCTTCAAAATGAGGACTGGGTTAGGAAGAGCAACCATCAATTTAATCAAGTTCCCTGCTCTGATGCAGATTTTGTAAGTGCAAACAGGGAACAGCATGTGTCTGTGCTTTTTACTTTTTTTTTTTTTTAAAAAAATATTTTTTTTTGCAGGTTTGAAGCTTAGGTTCCTCAAAGAGACCCTTCCTCATAGCTATGTCAGGGCAACTGGATGCAAATTCAGGGTCAAATTCAGCCTTTCCAACCCTTGGTTTCAGTTTTCACAACCTCAGCTAAGCCAGTAGAGGAATGCACTCTCCAAGTGGCAGAACATACCTTTGTAGAGCCATATTTTTAAAAGCCTAATGCTCCTTTGCTTTTGTTTCTCTCTTGTGTTTCTGAATTAGTTTTAGAATAGAAAAGGTCTGATTAAGGTTGGAATCTGATTTAAAGCTCATCCCAGCAGTAATAAAAAAGGATGATTAAAAGGTTCAATTTTGAATAGAAGATAAGCTCAACCTACCTGTAAGGGGTGGGTTAATCTCATACTCTGTAATAATAGTAATTCAACCTCCTGAAGGGCTTTTCATGCTAACCTTCCACAGCTGTTAAAACAGTACCAGGAGATAAATCCCCTGATATGCTTATATTTTCCCTGTAAAATCACTTCTAGGGTAGGAAATGGGGTTGGTGAGTACTGCCCACCAAGCAGCCCTGTTAGTCTGAGAAGGACCTGCAAGTGTAAGGTGCATTAGAGCTGCCCATATTCCTCGCTGGCTGGTAGCTGAAGGAATGGGCTTACTTGGCTTAGGGCCAGATGTAGGGAACAGAGCGTGTGGGCTCAATCAATGGGGTCTTCATTGTGCCTGCTTCATTTGCAGTGGATTGACTGTGGGAAGGATGTTGAACGCAGACATCATGGCTGCAGCGTCCCCAGGCCGTCTGGTGCAAAGCCAGCTGCTGTAGAACCATGTGTTGCTCTCCTCCTGAGTCTTTGAAGAGCTAAGCTGGACGCCAGCTATCCTCATGCTCTGGTGCGTGGCAAGCTGCTCTTCCCCCGTGGTGGTTGCTTGGCCACACTGTGTGGTTTGTCACCAGCGTACACAGGAGGGCAGTGATTTTTGCAGCCAGCACTGACAGAGGGAGGCACCATGCAAACAGGGAGTAGGAGCAGCTCTCAGTCTGAGCTCATCAAGGGGAGACCTGCCTGCAGCTCTTCCCCAGCTCTCCAACTGCTGCAATGTCCCCTGTAGACAGAACAGGCCTTGGTGGTGTCATCAGACGTTGCCAGACGTTTTTCTATTTTTAAGCTTTCCTTGTATTCACAAAGAGCTCTTGGTTTATCAGGTCTGTGCTGCTTTCAGATGGCTGTGCTATGTGGTGTTGCATAATTCCTTCCTAGTTGGCTTTTCTTGCAAGGTGGCTTCACTATTCTTTAACTTAGAAGAGCTGGCATTTGCTTTCATCCAGCACTGCATGGACCCTACATATTTTGTTTTTCATTATTCTTCCAGAAACTGGTGGCATCTGCATTGCCCCACGGCCTTCAGAGGAGAAAGCTGAGATCGTTCCGGCTATGGCTATGAGACCTTTCATTGGGATTGTGCCCGTGCTGATGGATGACAATGTGAGTTGAGGCTGTGCTGGGTGCCCAAATGAGAAGCTGGTGTATGTTTCTGCCTTAGTCACCTTTGTGATGGCAGAGGAGCTGGATCCAGAAAGACGTTTGTTCCTCCATTAAAATGGTAGAATAGATGAGCAGTTTATATATTGAGCGTATCTCAGATGTCCGTGCAGATTGCCAGCTGGGGATTGGAAACTGTCTGGAAATCTCTAGAAGAACATTGCACTTTCAGCACCACTTTTATGGTCTTAACACTGCTTCTGATTAAGAGCTGCTGCCTCCATTTTTGAGAGAAGTCAGAAGTCACACTGCTCCTGGGAACCAGGGGTTGAACAGTTGGATACAACGTCCAGTGACATGGCAAGACTGGAGCAGCCGATGGGACTGTTGGAGTTTTCCAAGGGATATGCAAGGCATGAGGCCCTGCAACTGTGCATGTCTGTGAGAAAACCAGTGCTGGTCTGTGAAGCTATGTGAGCGATCTCCATCTGTGCTGCAGTGCTCTGTTAAACAGTAAAGCCTGTAATCTCCTCCATATGCAGTTTGTTAAGGGAATGTGGCAGCTAATGAAAGGGAAAGTGGCAGGCAGGGGTCCAGGCGTTTCCCTGCTAGCCACATCCCTGGCATCCTCTGGCTGCTTGGCACATCTCTGCTGTCATCTTTGCTGGCATTGACCTCTGGAGAATCACTGGACTCACTTTTAGTCTTACCTGCTGTGCTGTTGGCCTCAAGGGGTGAGGAAGGCAGGAAACAGAGGGGATTCATTCTCTCCATCTGTGGCCCTCCAGTGGCAGCCTTCCATGGCAACAGTGTGACTCTTGCCGGACCAATGACACAGAAGCCCTTACTATTCCTACTTTGTTCACCTGATCATCCTTCCTGTGCTTGAACCCGCAGGGGAAGGTAATAGAGGGCAATGATGTGTCCGGTGCGCTCTGCATTGCCCAGCCATGGCCTGGCATGGCAAGAACAATCTATGGAGATCACCAGCGATTTGTTGATGCCTACTTCAAAACCTACCCAGGTAAGGAAAGTGCCAAGGGAAGGCAGTTTGCACTACAATATAAGCATACTGAGTATTTTCAGCAGCACTTTATTTCTGTACCAGCCACATCTTGGTTGCTTGGGGTTGTGGGTGACGTGTTGCAAGCATACACAAATGGTCTTAGATAATGTTGACCTTTCTAGCTGTCAAAAGGGGATGTATTTTTAAAGTCCAAGTACCTTTTCTTTGGGGCTGTTCGTGTCTCACTTGGAAACAGGCATACTGGATGGGAAAATACGTTCTGCATCACTGAATCTCATCCCTGATGTCACAGGCTGTGTTACATCCTTCCTTTACAGAACATGGTCAAGTTGTATCTGGCAAGTAATTAGAAGTGACAGGGAAGTGTTTTTTTTGTAGGACATTGGAAAAGAACACCGTCTTCACTCAGGGGAGCAACTGAAGGGGGTTTGAAAGCTACGAGGTAGACAAGAATTAGAGACAATCCTGCAAATTGTACAAAATGGGTTGGAAAATAAGAATGAGAAACTGGTAGAAGTTGAATGAGTGCATAGTCCCTTATTACTCACTACGTGTTCCCATCTGAAATCTTGTTGATATTTAGTTGGTTGTGGATTAATTGATTTAGAAGGGCAGGAGGCATGACTGAAAGTCTATGAATTTGCCAATAATGGGTCCTGGCAAGAACCACCTTCAGATTTCACAGCACTACACTAGCTGCCTGCTGCTGCTCAGAAGTGCCACAGGAACAATTCAGATGCGAATATGGCTTTGATGAAGAGCCAACATAGTCTGTGTCACCAGATGTGTCCTCAGTGACACTGGAGTTTCCTGGAACTATTGGGGTTTTTGTCAGTTTCCATCAAACGTTTTAGATCTTCCAAACACCATGCTTATCATGGAGGTTTTTTTCCCAGCTAATCTGATAGCAGTACTGCTGCCATGCTCACGTGCTGGAGACAGAATGTTATCTGGGATTTGAATATTTGTTAGCCAGGAAGGAAAATGGCTCTTCATCCCTTCCAGTGTTAATGATTAGAGAAATTGGCAGTGTTCCCATGTACAAAATGTGATAGAACTGCTCCCTTTCAGCTGCACAGTTGTAGCTTTCCGTGAGGGCTGAGATGTAGCTAGCATGATGGCAAATGGCATATGAAGTGGTTTTATCTTAGTGCTGTCTGCACCAGGCCTGAGCACACACTTGCTGTGCAGCTGTAGGCACGTAAAGCCTTGGGAGATCAGAGAAACCCCCTTGGTTTTGTACATCCAACAAAGCATCGCTGTGTTGTGTTGCTGGACTTGGTTTACTACAGGGACACGAGCAGCTGGTTGCTGCTGACTGACTGCAGTGATTCTGCCCGTCTGGGCAGAGATCTGAGTTCTGCTGTCTTGGTGCTGCTCAGGTGCTTACTGGGAGCCTGCACTGCCCTGGCGGATCAGATGGAGGTTGGGGATGGCAGAGAGAAGTGGAGAATGATGTTTGGCAGGTCACACGGCTGTCAGCTTAAGATGCCCTGTGAGCTGCCCGATCCTCTGTACCCTGCTTGCCATCCTGGAGCTGCATCCAAGCCCAAAGCAATAGGGGCTGGCACGATTCGGGCTGCTGACCACCCACCTGTCTTTTCTGTAGGTTACTACTTCACAGGGGACGGTGCTTACAGGACCAAGAAAGGCTATTACCAGATAACAGGGCGCATGGATGATGTCATTAACATCAGTGGACACAGGCTTGGGACAGCAGAGATAGAAGATGCAATGGTAAGTTCCAAGCAGGTAGAGGTCCCTTGACAGGGCGTATCTGTGGGGCAGGGTGGCCCTTTTGAAGAAGTTTTATGAATTTAAACAAGGGCAGGGTCACTTGCCTTCAAAGCCCTGCCCCTGCCTACACCCAGCTTGATGGGTAATAAATAGCAAATGTACAGAAGGAAACAGCTCCCGTATTAAGGACACAACGAACAGGCAAGTAAGAGAGGAGTCACACTGTGGGCAGTCGAACTGTCAGAGCTGTGTTTCCTCTCTGTGATGTTCTGCTTTGCAGTTGTTATTTTGGATGCTGGCGGAGTCTCCACAAAGGATTGTCTCTCCTGTTTGTTCCTTCCTCTCTGCTAACACCTAACCTCTCCTTCCCAAATCTGTAGTTCTTGGTCATCCCAACTAGCTGGCTATGCCTGACAATTCATCAGTGTTAAATATGAAGCAACCTTGATTCATGTCAGCTGCAAAGCTAGCCTGTCATTTTGAGAGAAAATAATATTAGCTCAGGGAATAGAAAACAGAAAGTCCTCACAGCATTTATCGTCCGAGCTTGACCTGAATATTTATTTCTGTATTATGTGCCTTGCCTGTAAATGGCACTTAAATGTAACATTTGATAAACCTGAGCTGTATTTGCTGGCACATGGGATCCTACTTTCTCCTCTGTGAGTGATTTTTTTAATATGTGTGAGTTTATGATTGTAGATATAGGATCCAGTTCCTCTCCCACTCTATGTATGTGTATACATGTGTTTATGCAAATATATTTTAATGGTTAGATTACTCTGTGATATTTTCTTTCATATTTTAATCTAATTTAAAGTAGTATAATCCAGTCTTTGGTGTGGGATTCAGATATGTGATTTCTTCCAGTCTGTACACCCAAATTGTCTTCTTACTGCAGAAGGATGTTAAATTAAACTCTGAAAAGTGACAGAATAAGTCACTGTTGTGTAGTACAATAATGATTAAAAAAAACCCCAAAACATTTATCAAAAGAGCCCTTTTCCCCTTCTGGGAAGATGAAGAAGCCTGATCTTTCTGGCTTCTGGTGTGACTTGGGCACTGTTAACACCAGTCAGAAGTGGACTGTGATGTTGGCAACAGTTCCCTGTGGCACAGAGCAATGCAGGACTGTTTTTGCTTGTGATTTGGCCATGGCCATTTGGTCCCAAGTCAATACTTGGGACCATGGTGCACACATAAGAGCACAGAGAAAGGAAGGAAAAGAAAGCAGGTTTCCAGCTGGTGCACATTCAGCTTGGTGTGCAGTGTCTTAGCAGTAAAAGTACTTATTTGTGTGTTTAAAAGCAGCAGTAAGAAAATGCTGCTCCCAGAGAGCTGGCAATGCCCATGGCCACCAGCTGACCGTGCAGCAGGAAGGTGGCATTTGGCTTTCCTGTTGTGCTTTCAGCAGGATCTGCCAAGGGGAGGGTGAGCTACGGCAAGGTGATTTGTTCCTAGATCAACTGGCACAAACCCTGCAGGCCTCAGAGCAGTTCTTACTCTCGGTGTATTTTTGTCTCATTTTTCATGAAGGCTGATCACCCTGAAGTCCCTGAGACTGCTGTGATTGGCTACCCACACAAGATCAAAGGAGAAGGTATGTGAAAAGCAGTGTCCTGACATGAGACCTACATACACTTTCCTTAATTTCTAACCTGGGCTCTGTGGCAGGTGGTGCCAAGAGAATGAAGGGGGAGGGGGGGGGCAGTAATCCTTAGGCTGACTGGTGTTGTATCCTCAAGAGGCAAAGACAGCCATAAAAATAACTGCATATTCCTAAACTGGGTGCAGGTATTACTCCCCTAAACTATTTTCACACATAGTGCTTATGTATGTGATAGAGCTTCCTTAAAAAGGACTGTGCTCAGAGATGTCCTTTGAACAGAACGGGAGTAACGGATTTGCATTGGCCAGTTTCTGATCCCAGTGACGCTGTGGTAATTTACGTTGAGCTGTCATTGTCTCTGAGATCAGTCTTGCCAAGACAAGGCAGGACCATTTGAGGGCTGGAGTCTGATTCCATTTTGTAAACAAGATCTGTGGTTTTCTTGGCAGCCTCTAGATTGTGCATAGGAATGATTTGAAACCTGCCTTGGTGCTTGAATGAGTGTCCCTGGTCTTGCCAACCAGGAGCTAATATGAGGTATGTGGCTACTGCTCGTTTGTCTTCCAGGTGCCTTTGCTTTCATAGTGCTAAAGGAGCAGACAGCTCATACAGACCGTGTCAAAGAAGAGCTCAAAACCATAGTGGCTTCCAAGATAGCAAAATATGCTGTGCCTGACCACATTCTGGTAAGTGGGAGCCTGTAACTGGGATGAGGAGCGGGAATGGTCACATCAAGAAGCAAGCCTTGCCTTCCTGTCTGCAGTGTTGCTGTTGTCCCTCTCTAGCAGGATGAAGAAGCAGAAAAACAGAACTATCTGGAGAGATCCTTAGATAGGAGGGCAAGTGTGATGGTCTGCATGTGCTCCTTCTCCATACCTGAGGACCAGCAGTGACCCAGGCGGTCACTGGGATATTACAGCTGCTCCAGTCTGAAGAGCAGCTTCTTGGAGGGGTTGCTACAGAGCATGTTTTAGCATTACCCTGAGCCTGTTCCATTTGGATCAAGTGCTGAACAATCCTTTAAATAAGATGCGCAGAGAGTGTTGAGAGCACCATGCTTGGCAAGAGCTCTGGGGAGCCACAGGCTAACTCTGTGCCTCGAGATGCACTTCATGTCCATGAAGCTCCAAAAAGCTGTGTCCCCTGCAGCAACCAGCCTGGAGATACAAAGCAAAGTAAATGGGGAACAAAGTCCATTAAAATCATCATAAAATTTATAGCACAAGGAATTGATGCTAGTAAAACTCCTTTCCTTGGACATAAACTTTTGTGCTCAATGGTCTAGTATTTTCCAGGAGCTTCAAAGGAGCTGTGGCCATGAGACAGAGCGCCAGGCTTAGGACAGTTCAGCCAAATTTCCTTGTGTTTTCCAGCAGGACCCAGGTTCTAACATATGTGTGTCTTTTCCTTCTCTGCAGGTGGTGAAACGTCTTCCTAAAACCCGATCGGGGAAGATCATGAGAAGGCTGCTGAGGAAGGTAGTCACTGACCAATCAAGCAACATGGGAGATGTCACCACACTTGATGATCCAACTGTTGTCAAGGAGATATTGGATGCTTACAAGAAATACAAAGAGAAGGGTTCCTCATAACAGGCAGCTCTGGAATCTGTCTCCTCCTGGAATTTCCTCCTGGAAATGTGGAAGGTCTCAAATAGTCAGGCAAACAACATAGCTCTCCCTTCCTACCCTTCTAGGGGAACAAGATTTTCTGCTCCACAATGTATTTTGAGATGCACAGAGCTAGAAGCAATCTACAGTTTTGCACAGTCAGTGAGCTCCCTTTCATTGCTTCTGGGGCTGTTGTAGAGCAACCACTGGTGGTTTCCACTAGCTATCATGAAATTTAATAGCAGTTCAAGCAAGATGCAGATGTCAGTGTTTCTCATTTTAATGCTACTGGACAGGGAAATGTTTTTATACAATACTTTTGCTGTTTTAAAAGAAACCCATTTTCAGTTTTCAGCTTGGATATCCAAGTTCAAGTAGCTGTATTTCACTGCAACTCAGAGTCACAGAATTGTCATGGTTGGAAAGGACCTCTGAGATCTCAGAGTCCAGCCGTACACACAAAAAACCTCTACAATCATGGCCACTCAAGCATGCCACTAGAGCATGCCCTGAAGTGCACATCTACGCACTTCTTAAATACCTCCAGGATGGTGACTCAACCTGGTGCCTTTTCAGCAATGCTGGGTAATCTTGTAGATGTTTCACATGTGTTATTAGTGAAATGAGAAGGACATGACTAGTCCGATAATTATTTCTTGTGTTTACCCATTTATTCTAATACCTCCTTCAGCTTTCCTCATAAGGATTTGTTCCTACCACTGTATGTTATGGAACTTGCCAGAGGTGGTGAACCTGTGTCCTTTCATGTCCTTTCACCTAAGCAACCCAACACTAGCACTTCCAGCCACAAAACTGAGCCACAAAACCTACCACTGTGCTTCCTACATGTTCTTAATGTCTTGCCAGTTGTGTAAGAGGGGCTTAGTCCCATTTGTTTTTATTCTGACTTGAGAAACTGAGATCACCAACTGGGTTTTTAAAGTAACTGTCCGCTTCCTCATTGGTGATGGCACCTGGATCAGTGCTGTCCATCATGATTCACTTCTGTGTAATTATGAGCAGTGGTCTACAACTGGTAGATCTTTGTTACCAGTTGGTGATTTGTGTAAGAGCCCTTGTGTCTTGATGTCACTATGAAAAAGGACCATATTTGCTTGCTGTCTGTCAGAGAAGCATTTGGAAACAAAATCCTCAGGTGCTCAAGAGAGGTTTGAAGCTGAGAGAGGTGTTCTGGAGTGTTCATTGTCACTTGCTGGGCTGTGTTATTTCTGACCAAGGAGTGGTTATTTTAGCCCACTCCCAAATGGCCTGTAATCTTGCTTGCTCCAACAAAGACAGGCACCCAGTTTTGGATGTAGGTTGGTTCTCCTGTCAGAAGGCTTAATCCTTATTGTTTGAAGTTGGGCCCTGCCACATCCACCCCCTCCACATTGGGCCATGCTCATCTTCCAAAGAGTTAAATGACAAGTGGGTGCCTGCAAATTGCAATCTACAAAGAAGAAAGTGCCTCTTAGATGCCTTTTGGAAAGCAATGGTAGCATTCCAGACCAGCAGCCTCAGAATAGCAGGGAACAATGCCTTTGTCTTTCATCTGCTTTCAAAATTGCAACTAATATATCCAGTGTTTTATTTCTGGTCTTGTTTTAGCAATAACACATTTTGATTGAAGCACTCCTTTATTTTGGGCCATTCAGAAGAATGTGCTAGTAAGTCTCCTATCCTCCACTATGCCACTGAAGGGTATGGAGAGAGCCTGTAGGTGCCCAGTGCATTTGAGAGTTCCGCCACTGCTAAATTTAGTCTAAGCTGGCTGAGGGGTGCCAAGTGGTTGGAGGGGCCAGAGAGCATGCCAGGAAGGCATGGTAGAGGACTCCTCCCCTCTCCTTGGGTGCAAAAGCTCAAGGTATACACCAGTGTAGCGTGCACAGTGCTGATCCTGGGAGTGTGAGCCACAAGGGCTCAGGCAGAGCTTCTCCACCTTAACTGACCTAAGCCAAGTGCTAACCCCCATTCTGGTGCTGTGGCTGGGGTCACTCCATCAAACCTTGCTGTCCTGCCTCTGTCTTTGTCAGATGACTGCTTACTTTCATGAAGCCATGTGTTTTGACCTGTAACCAACCCCTGAGTAATCGGTGGGATTGACAATTTTTGATGTAGTTTTACTGGGGTTACTTACTGCTGAATTTAAGGGGAGCAGCACTGGAGAGACAATCTACACCTCACTAGAGACAGGAAAGGCAGGAAGGAAATAGCTAGGTGATCCCATAGGACTGGCAGAGGAGTGGTGAGTTCTTTGGCCAGCAGTGATTCTGGTACCAAATGGGCAAGCAGGCTACTGGCAGTGAAATGTATTCTCAAAGACAGGCGTGTTGTCTTAAATCCCAGAGTTCCTCTGAGTACACTAGCTGCATTTGCTGTTGGTTGTTTTTTTTTAAAGTTTATTTTAAACATCTCTAGGGACTGGGCAATACAGTAGGGAATATTGTGCTTTGTTAAAATTTCTGTTCTTCTGATGGCAAACCGGTTTTGCTTTAGGTAAGTAGATACCCTCTGGACTTCGTGTGAAGTCAAAGATCAGAAGGTTTCATAGAGTTGATAGGATGTTCATATTTTAGGAGATGGCAACTACATATATGTTCTATTGCCATTACAAAAGAAAAAAAACCCAGACACTACTTCCTTAAGTGATTTTCAAGTAGGAAGCAGCTAGAAGTTAATGCTTTTCACAGAAAAAGTAGACTCCCTTGTTTAAATAAGTTGTCTCCACACAGTCTGAGATACAGTATAGAGGAAGAAGAATGACTTTTGAACAAGATTACATACTTTCCATTTAGTCAATAAAGCGTTTCCTATATTAGGGGTATAGAATTTCCTTGTCCTGTTGACCTGACATTTCCATGCCAAGGTGCGACCCAGTGGTCTAATTCATCTGAACTGTCTCACAAAGACTAGCTATGTGAGAAGCAAGGTGAATTGAGATGTGCGCGTTTCCACAGCAGAGTTGTGGGCCTTGACATGTCCATCTGCTCGGAGGCTTCCTTGGGGTGTTCAAAGAGAGAACGTGTTACTGTTGTGCTGCCCACGTGCAGTTCTGCTGTGGGAAGCTTCAGCCCCCAGCTCTCCTGGTAGAACTGCACTTCTGCAGGCATACCAGATTCAGCTCTTGGAGCTGACACACATCTCTTACCACCCTGAGAAATAGAGTTAGGCAGGGCTTGGAAGTGGTACTTCTTACAAAAAGAATATTGTGCTTTACTGGGTAGGCTATTCATAGAAAGCTTTGCCAAACAGCTGAAATCTTCCAGGCAGAGAAATCCCCCTTACTTCATTTTTTCCCTGTGATCTCTGCTAACTGCAGTGGTTCTATATTCAGTGCCAGCCCGATTGGAGCTTTGCATTGTCGTTATTCCCTGGATGTCGTGAACATCAGCCCTGGTGCAGGGCAGCAGTGCTTTCTGTTTCCCATGCAGCAATTTCACACACACACAGCCCACCCCAGGCTTGTGATTCAACGCAGTGATCAGCAGAACTGGCACTGATGTCTTCAGTTCCTGAAATGCCAGGAAGGAGGTAGCTCCGAAAGGCCCTGGGCCTGCCGTCTTAAGAGCTGATCTTTACTAATCAGTGAAGGTGAATGGAATACTTTACAGTGGAATTTTGGGATGAGCTTGGGTATAATTGCTTCATTTAGAAAAGCAGAACTGTTTTAAACCTTTGTGTGTCTCTGAGTAACGTGCGGGTCATTTGCCAGATTGTAGCTTCATCAAAGATCCAGAGTAAATTTTACCGGTTGCAATTTGTTGCAAAGTACAAATGTACTTGCTTTTTTTTCCCCACTTAGTTTTGCCAGTGAGACCTAGTCATGGTCTGTTTCCCCTCTGGAGACACAGGCCATGGTTTTCTTAATCTTGGGAATGGAAAGTCCCTCTTTCTAGAGTTGAGGTGTGTATTGTACAGTCTAATGTTAAGCTTTTCATTTCATTTTATATTCTTGTAATCATGCTTTACGCACATTTATTGTCCTTGACCAAAAACATTTTTTCAATGATGTCTGTATTCATATTTTCATTAAAGGAAGTATCTTTTTTTCCGTGTGATGGGTTGTCTTTGCATCGTAGGGGTCTAGCTCCCTATGCTCTAAAGGGTCTGGGACTTTTTCAGTTCTTTTGACCTGCTTCTGCCTGTCCTGATTATTTTAATCTGCCAGCACAGACTGAAGAAAGGCAAAGGAGTTTGAGATCAGGATGAGTCATCTTGTGGTCCAAACTGCTGTTCTGCTTTGCTGCTTTTCTTTAAACAGTAGCTCACAGGAAATGAGCTGTTGCCAGAAAACCATCACTGCAAAACAACTCTAAAAGTTGAAGAACTAGCGTTTGCACGTCAGCAAGCTGCATGCCTCCTGTAAATCCTGAGGTCCCAGAAAATTAGTCTACACTAATTTTCCTGTGTGATACAAGTGGAGAACAAATAATTACCATCAGTTGATATTGACATCTCAGCTACTAATCTGTCTTTCGCACACAGAAAAGGAGTGAAAGCAGGATACGTGTTGCATGTAGAGAGTGAGTGTGTAGCTGCTCCAGAGCCGAGCAGGTAAGAAATCTGTTTCCAGATGCCATGGATAGTTGGTAAGTGCCAGGAACGCATGCTCTGCAAGGTACCTTGTCCATTAAGAAATGAGGAAGATTGTGTTTCACCCTCTGCGTACCACATGGATAACACCACATCCTCATTAGCTGCTTCTCCAGTTACCTCCAGCAGCTGCTTCTGGAAAGCCTCCCACGCCACCCTTAGTCTTGTAACCCTCTGGCAAGCGTCTCTGACGAGTCATGAAATGGGCTAGATACCCATCTCCTCACTTTCTGTTTTGCTACTGCAGCTGCCCTAATTTATTTTCCGAGAATCTAGTAGTAAAATTGAAACTGTTTTCCAGCCTAACACAATTATGTTCAGGGGCTGTCTCAGTGGCCCGTTAAAGCCACAGAAACTGATTTCAGCACCAAGTTTCTGGTTTTGAACTAAGCAGGAACAGGTTTTTCAACTTGAAAAAACAGTTCTAGACAAGGAATTGTCTTCTGGCTGTGTCTAGAGGTGCAGCATGTTTTTCATGGCAGTGAGCCTAGCCCTGCTTTGTCCTTGATAGAACGATCTGGGGATGTATCCACCTTTTGGGGTGGAAATGGTCATGGCTAGGCAAAACTACCAGCCTGTCAACACTGGTAATGAATGATCTGCTGCAGCAGCTTTTTCACTTTCGCTTCTTCTCCTTTGTAGCTGGTGTGTATGTATGTACATGGACTCCCAGTGTCTGTAGTAATAAAGCCTAATTCAGCTTTTTGGTCTGTTGAAGCTGGGAAACAGTGCTCTTTAGTTAGTGCTCATCCTGCACCTGGGATGCAGAAAACTCAATTTAATTTCCTTCTCTACCTATTGAGCCTTAGGGATGTCGTTTTACTCCTCCCTGCCCCAGCCCTCTGCACCCCCAGGAACAAGAGCAGCCTCACGGCAGAGTTGGGAGGGCAGGTTGTACAATACTACTCACACAGTCCTGGGGTGAGATGGTTGTTCAGGAAAGCGGGTGCCTTTAGGGAACAGTGCTACTAAGCTTTTTTACAGCCACTGTGCCTGTTGCCTGAATTCAACTCCAACAGAGAAAAGCCCCCCTCATTCCCCCTTTTCTTCGCTGTAGCCCCTCTCTGTGGAAAATTCACATGTTTTGTTACTAGGCATCATGCCAAATAGCCTTTCCTATCCTTGGCACCACGCAGCTGGGGTGGTCCACTGTTCCAGCCCTTGTCTGTCGAGCTGCACTTGTGAAATGCTGTTTTTTTTTGCAGTGTTGACAAAACCATGGGTCCCATCCTGGAGTTGTCACCTATGGTCCTTTCTTTGATGCTGCTGCTCCTAGAGCAAGGCAGAGAAGCCAAAAAAGCCTCAGCACATTGCATTGCCCAAAAAGATCAAGAGAGGAGCAAAATGGATGTTCTGAGGGTCTACCGGCTGACAAAGGCAGGGGCCGCGGGTGCCACCCCGGGCTCTGGGTTAAGTCATCCTGTGGGTACACAAGCTGCTGAGGGGGACTTAAGAGACATCGAGAGGGACCCCGGCACGTTCGTCAGCTCAGAGACTCCTAACCACCCTCCGGGAGCCAGCAAGGATTTGCCTTCCTCACCCCAGAGCCCTCTCCAGGCGGCTCTCTGATGATTAGAGGGATGGAGCACCTCTCCTA
>VZRU01013710.1:732003-792536 GCA_013398155.1 Pedionomus torquatus | reverse complement strand
AGGCACAGGCAAGATGAACTCCCAACCATTTCACAGCAGCATCTTCAAAACTTCAAAGCACTTAGGCTCAGCGGCTTTATTTACTCAATAGTTCCAAGTTTCACTTCCTATCAGTGTGGCCTTAGACAAATCCCTTCATTATTTTAAGAAAAAATAAAGATGGAAACTTTTCATGTAGACTCCATTTAGCTTACTGTAGCAAGGAACAGCATTTTTACCACCCCGCAAACACAGAGGCTTTGTTAAAATGTGGCCAGACAAAGGCAAGACAAGAGAGTGCTCGCTCGCCAGAGCTATTCGGGCTGGCAGCAGCCTTTGACTGATCAGGCAGAGGCTTCTCCAAAGACAAGACACTTGTAATGCGCCAAGGGCCTCTCACACAAAAGACACTACTTTACAATGCCCATCAGCTCTCCCATTTTTTTCCTCCTCCTCCTCAAGGATCCTAAGTCAAGCCAACATTTATGCTTACCAGAGAAGGCCAAAGACTATTCTTTTCTTTTGGAGGCAATTACCCTAAAATATGTTCTCCAAAAGAAATCCGCTGTAAGGCAACTGGAAAGATCCCAGGGAGCCAGCTGTGCTACCACCCACAAGGGACAGCAAAAGCTGGTATCAAACATCAGAGCAGACACTGGGACTCAAAACAACATCTATGCCATACTATATATTTTTTCAAGCTCTCAGTCATCAGTCATGGAAACTGAAAAGATCCTTCAATCAGAAATTCTACAAAGCTTTGTCTCAAACAAAAATCTTGGGAGTGAGGAGGCATCAAATCTCTTTCTAGGCCTCACCTTGCTTAGATAGCTTAGTCCAAATATCAAGAAATTTTACTTTTTAGAAATTATGCAGGAAACTTTAACCTTCCTTGAGAAACTGACTAGGCAATCCTGAACTACCTTTATTTTGTGAGCTGGCACCACATCCCACATGGTGCTCTCATTTCAAAGGAACTTAAGACTCCCCCATGCACTGTGTAAAAAGTAGTTCTGGTTGCTAGAGTACCTTAAAAATTACTCTATTTCTGCAATTTTATATGGAATTGAGGAAGTCTGCCATTGTATGCAAGCCCAGCCACACACAAGGTCTGCAGCCAACCCATAGAGCCTCGGCTTTCCCCCATGGGTTCCCCCATTGCCACAAGGCCACTCTTATAGGTGTTGTCTTCTTTCCCTTCACCTCATCCTTTTCCATATCATCTCAGTATCTCAGCTGGTCTCCCATCACCTTTATCTTAATCTGATTAAAAGCTTCCTGAAATCCCTAAAAACATCATCCACCGATGTCAGTGATTTAGAGGCTCAGCTATCCTTTCATGGAAGCCCATATTTGCCTTCTTATTTACAAGTTTTATTGCCGTTGTTTCAGTTGGGATAGAGTTCACTTTCATACTTGCAGCTGGTATAGTGCTGTGTTTGGGAATTGGGGCAGGAAGAGTGTGATAATACACTTGTGGTTTTGGTTGCTGCTAAGCAGTCAAGGCCTTTTCTGCTCATCGCACCACCCTGCCAGTAAGCAGGCAGGGAGGGCACAAAATTTGGGAGGAGACAGCTGGGACAACTGACCCCAACTGATCAAAGGGATGTTCCATACCACATAACGTCACGCTCAGCTTATAAAGCTGAGGGAAGGAGGAACGGAAATATGTCCAGAGTGATGGTGTTTGTCTTCACATATAACCATTACACATGGTGGAGCCCTCCCTTTCTGGAGATGGCTGAACACCTGCCTGCCCATGCGCAGCACAGAATGAATTTCTCACTTTGCTTGTGTGCTTTTGTTCTACCTCTTAAGCTGTCTTCACCTCAACCCACAAGTGTTTCCTTGCTTTCAGTCTTCTGATTATCTCCCTCATCTCAGCTGGGGAAAGTGAGTGGCAGCTGTGTGGTCCTAGCTGCCAGCTGGGGTTAAACCACAACATTTATAAACCACTTCAAAAGCACCACATATAGATTTACATTGCACCTCTAAAAGCTCTTTATAACTAAATCTGCATTTCTCTGTCCCAACCTCCATTCTCCTTCTGTCATTAAGTAGCAGAAGCAGACTACAGTCACCTGTGATGCTCTATGTTATACAAGAAAATAGACAGAATAGCTGCAAAACCTTTACCTGCAATGGAACTAGATGCAGGGATCTACACAGAAAGTGGAAGGTAAAAGCAAAGGATATACAGCAGATCACAAAAGAAGACACAGGAAAAGGTCAACCAACATGAAAGAACAATGCAACAGTAGGTAGCTGGACAAAGTATGCAGCTGCATGCAAGACAGGCCTTTGAAAACTTTCTGCATGAAATTGGAACTTTGCAAAATTCATCTACAGTTTAATGGAATACACAATGAAAAATATAATTTTAAAAGAGCTTTTATTCCCACAGAGAGAAAATAACAAAGGTTTTTGGCCACAACACCCCCAAAAGAACAAAGAGTTTTATTAAATCAGAAGTGACTGCCAAGTTACAAGATTTCTAAAAAGAGGGGAATTTTTCAAAAATTAGTTTTAAAATACAACAAGATGGCAATTGTTTTGAAACATAAATCCAGCTGGCTTAGCATCTGATTGAAAGAAAATTATAGATCACTGTAAACATCATGGGTAAAAATAAAAAGTAATCAGAGCCCCTCTAAAAAGGAAAATAAAGTGAAACTAAACAGGCTGCCCATAAAACCAATAATTCTGAGCCACTTCCATGCCAGCTGTAATTGCCACATTGCAAAATACGATTCTCTTAAACATGCTCAACTTCTTTAAGTGTGCCAAACAACTACTGGAAAGCAGAAAGAACAGAATGGGATCGTAAAGAAAATAACTTATAAGTATCATTGTAAAAAGAAGTGTTATCTTAAGGAATTCAAAATATATACCACATCAATGTTAAAAAGTTGCAGCAAAAAATAATACAGGACTGTACTGTCTATACTAAAAATACATAAAAATCCCTAAAGTCAAATTTCAAGCTTGTATCAAGAAATAACGACAGTATTCAAAACATGACCACACTCCGTCTGTTCTTAGCACGGACAGGTCTTCAGAAAGCACCATGTGCAGTCACCTGGGGGTGGAGAAACCAACCCATACGGTACTAACACACTCCACAGTTCCCTCTCCTCCTAGTTTCAATCAGGCATCCTAAATTACATCAGAATCACATATATCAACACAAACACAAAGATGTTTCTTTTTAGAAAGAAGTCTATTGTGCAGAACTAGGCTGAAAGAAAAAACAAAGCATTTTATAGTTTTTGCTTTGTAGCATGATAATTACACAGCACCAAATTTAATTTTTTGAACCAATTTAATACAGAATATAAATCAAACAGCAGTCAGCACTTCTTGGCTTCATGCAATTAAGCTGTGGGCTATATATGACCAGTTACTGAGTTTCTGTATGCTATCATCGGGTAACAAAGGTACGCATTAACGCGTGGCCTGCAAAACGGTGTTCAACAGGTTTCCCTGGCCCTTCACAAAGAAGCTAGTTCCCTGGCTCCTGGCCTACAGCACGTGGCAGTAACCCATGCAAACATCAACAATTACCTGTCACCAAAACTGGAGAAATTATTTCATGCTCTAAGTAACATATATACTCCACACAAGTTTCTAGAATACAAGTTATGCAAAAAAAAACCCCAAACAAAACAGAAAATAAAGCAAAGTACATAAATAGATGTATCTCATTAGGTTTGAGTTAGATTCTACGCACTTTATATTATCTAAATATTTGCTGGACATCTAACTCTCTTTCCCCTGCCCCTAATCTGTCCCCTTCTCCTCTGCCCTGACCTTTCCATAGTATCAAGTTTACAAAACAATTTTAGTGCACTCTTCAGAGTCCATTCCTCTTTGGGAAAGGATATGTAAAATACATCAAGTACGCCTAGAAAAATGTCCTTCTCATATTAGCTTTTTAAAAATCTCTTCTATTGCCAAGATTCTGTTTCTTCTCTACAAACCCATCATGGCTTCTTCCAGAAAGGAGAGGTAAAGGATGGGGTAAAATTAAAAAGGGCAGTAGGGAAAACCAGTGCTGCTGCAAAACCCCCAATCCAGCTCCCATTCAGCTCTTGTATCAAAAGCCTGCTATCGCTCACTTGTTCTGCAGACGTCGCTGCCTCAGACCTCCAGTGGCATCACTCCCTTTTTACAAAACCTGCAGCAGTTTCGTATTAAGCGTTAAAATGGCTTAATCACGCTTCTGCAGATGAGGTATACAACACAGATGAGATAACACACGCAGAGCACTGAGCCTCAAGATTAAGATCTAGATTTTCCATCTCTTCCGAGGTGCTCAAACTCTAGGTTTGGAAAAGCCTATCGAATGGAAACAGCTTCAGATCTCAAACTGGGCTCAGGTTCTCACAGCCGTGAACATCTCCAGCATTTCAGCTGTGACCTGTCCTCAGCTGCAAATGAAACAGCTGGAATTAATCAGCATCTCTTCATATACGAGCCTTCATCCCCATGGAGGAGAAGAAAAAAACCAAAACACAACATGCAGGAAATCCAGCTTTTGTGTTTGTTCGCAAGGCAGATAAAATGAGCTGTCATCCTTTCTCACAGCAGGAAAGAGTAAGGACAGCTCAGATGAAAGCGCTGACAGGCTTGGCGGCGGGCGCCGGGGGGACGCGACTCTGAAAGTGCTGTGTGTTTGCAGAAGACCACCAGCCACCAAAATGAAACATTGTTTAACGTCAGGTACATTTGCAATGATGAAAAACAACCAGTTTACCCAGCACTGCTCAGCTCCAGAAAATTAGTTCATTCCTTTATCGTATACAGTATCACAAAAGAATAACTATGAAAACAAGAAAATAACAACGTTGGTGTTTTACTAAAGTATGCTCTCATTCTTTATATTATCTCATGTTTTAGTGACCAGGAATCAGTTAGAGACTGAACTGCCCTTCTGAGCCACCAGCAAAAAGTATCCCTGTGTCACACTGCTTGTGCACACAGAAGGGTTCCCTGCTGCAGTGCCAACATTGTATCAACTGCAACCAAAAATGAAGTCAAACCAAGGGAAAACATCCCAGAGCAGTAGCTCACAGCACAACATTTTCTGAGCTAGTCAGACTTTACAAGGACTTTTTAGTCAATCATCTGAAGAAACTTAGTTTCTGTGGCTAGAAAGCTTTGAGGAGAATATTCATAACTGATGGTTTGAGAAGTTTGAAAGAAGAAATGATCTTTTACCTCATGATGTGTAATGAGAAAAGAATTACTTGAGTTCCAGAAAGTATCAATAAGTATTTCATAACCATAGGAGGAAAAACCCTAAATCAGCACCTAAGCCTGGATACCAAGATTAAAAAAAAAAAATACAAAAATGAGTAAACTTGCGTGTTAAAAACATGTTGCATTAAAACTCAAACTAAGACTTCCCAGATGATTAAAAACTGCTAACAGTTTTCACTCTATATGAGCAGCACACTGTAGCTTAATTTAGTCCCTTTTTGAGGCTTTTACTCAGTTTAGGCAGATCAGAACTCAAAGCTGCTCATTTAAAAAAGCAAATACAACAACGTATAAACTTACACTCCCACCCAAAGCTGAGATCTCCTGTAGGAAGCTATGATTCCATGAGCTGGGGTTTTAGGAACTTCAGTTCCTTAACATTTCTGACTGAATAACAAGAATAAGCAGGAGAGAAGTTTTTAAAGTTTAAAAAAAAAAAATTGAAACAAAATAAAAAGCACAAAGGAAAATTGTAACTAAAAATGTCAAGAAATGAGAGGTCCTAAGCTTTCAAAATGCAAGAGTACTTGAGTGACCTGGGTCACAAAGTACTTACTGTCCCAAAATACTCTTCAAACTAAACAATGCCTTCACAACAAAAGATAACCAGTAATTTCAACTAGCTTAAAAGGGAAGTTAAACCACAATGAGCTTTTGGGGGTTTATTTAAGGCAAAGAGAAAGAAAACCAACAGAAATATAAAATAAAATATATGACTCTTGAGCTCCTTTGCAATCCAGACTTAATTCATTTCAAAGGACCTTTTACAAAGAAATACAGAAAGTGACAATAAAAGGAATTACACGCACAGTAACTTTTCCTTTAATAAAAAAAAACAAAAAGCTGCAATGCTGAGATGCCCGTTATAACGTCTGCCACCTCCTCTGGCATGCAAATCAATCACTGGAGATCAAGAAGGAGCCTTCCCCTTCCTGTCTTTCACAGCAGATGCGCAGCAATACTTACCAAAACTCTGGGCATGACAGGTACTGATGCTTTTAAGTCCACATTGCCTTCTGCTTCGCTGTAAACATGGGCTCAATTACTGACGCACTACTGAGAAGTGCAGTGTCACTCAAGTTATAAGCTCTGCATCTTGGCTGTCCCACTTAAAGGTAAAATTTGTCAAATCTACAGTATCTGGCAACAATCTGGTGTGCTATTTTCACAGCCAACATGCAAGACTATAAGCCAGTTTTGATCCAAAACACGTATTACCCTAACTGTACAAAAACTTAAAAGCCCGCAACCTATAGAGTATAATTAATAGAGTACCCACTTCTGCAAATGCTTTATATTATTACAGATCATAGATTTAACACACTGATCCTCCCAAGAGCTTTCCCAATGAGACACTTGACAGCATCTACAGAAAATGACTATGCAAGGACTGTGGCTTTCTGAATAAAGGCAGAAAGAGATCACCCAAAAGTTTATCCTGTGGAGCTGTCTACAAAAAGCCAGTATTTGCAATCTTGAGCTTCATCCATGTGTAAGTATGTAAAATGTAAGCACATCTTTGGTGGATGCTTCACTGTAACTGCTGATGTATAGACTCTGCAGGCAATCTTTCTTGAGTATGTTAAAGCTTAGGAGTGTAGCAGGGTCAAAGACCCTCCTTCTTGACTTCTGGACTGCAGCAGTTAAGTAGACCCAGATAAAAAACAGCTTCATAACCTGATTTTGAGTGGGGAGCACGGAGCAAGAGCAGCTCCTGCCACATCAGCTGGAAATCCTACAGGGCACACAACACCAGCCACCAAACCACCACTTCACTCCTCCCAACTTTCCTGCCACCCAACACAGAGAGGTAACAGGCAGGATGGGTGGGATTGAAACAGAGCAGTTGTCCCACCCACCCTTTCAATCCCAGAAGAAGGAATTTGCAGCAGAGAGTACTTCAGATCTAAGGGGAAACATGGTTTTCAGAGCAGAGATCAAACACACAGGCTGCTACTTGGGTTGTGCGCTGGATCTCAGTGTCTTGTCCTGACAGCGTGAACACTGATTAAAATCAGTAAGTTGAAAGGATGTGGTAAAGCTATGAAAGCCAACAATTTGACCTTGAAATTAGTCGGTGGGAACTTGAAACTTTCACCTATTTTTTTAAGTCTTCTCAGTAAGATGATCTAATATTTGCTTACAAAGTTTCTAGTGTATATTTGTTTTATTCCTGTAGGAAGCTTGGGCCCGCAACTTGGAAGATCAGGATTCTTGCGCATTTCATAAGAAACCTACCTCCACAATCTTCTTTGCATCTCCCTAGAATTTTCTGCCTTCTGATCCTAACAAAAGCAATAAATCATCATTAATTTAATTAGCAGCTTGCTCTTGAGAGGATGATGAAACATTCTGCATGGTACACATAAAAGAGCCACAAGCTACTCTCACCCCTAAGCCAGCCAAGGAGGGAACTGGCCACAATGCATCCAGCTGCAGCAAAATCAAGCTCGTACACTTCAGGTGGTTATTGCAGGGTACAATTTGAAACCTACCTCTAAATATGTAATTTTTGATCCCCACCCATTTCCCTTATTTTTTTAATAAAGGAATCAAATGTTTGATGTACAAAGGTTGACATTACTTTCAGAAGTAGCAGACTGCACAAGTTATCCGTGCTTTCTCCCTTCCTGGAGTTTATGCACAACTTCCAAACTGCATTAGGGACAGAAAGGAGTAAATAAATATACCTGAACTACTTCCAATGCTTAATTCAGTTTTAGTGTTTTCTTCTGAGGTTTTTCTCACTGGCTGACCTGAGACCTATTTCCCTCTGGAGCTTGTGTCGCAGTGCCAGCCTTTTTATTACAGCAGGTCCACATCTAGCGTTCAGAGCAGAGGAGGAGGAACTGCAAGTTCCCAGCTGCCACATTTGGTTGGCAACCTCTTCCTCCTCCTCCCACTCTTCAGCAGATGTTTCTGCTGTTTTACCGCAACAGGATCTTTTTATACCCTCTCAATTTCTAAAGCAAACAGCAGCCAAAATCTAAGAACCCATCTCCAGAGACCCACAACAAAAGCACTGACCCACACAACCACCACAATACAACTGGAATAAAATCATTGGCCTTAGGAGAAGGGGAGGTTGAACAGGGCCGGTGACTAATGTTTGGCAGCTCATGTGAGAAAGTCTTGAAGTAGCTGTAGTGACAGAGAGCATGAAAACAAATGGATGATTCAGACGTGAATAATGTTCTTCAGAACTGATATTATCAGAAGCACACATAAACCATTATCCCATCTTTTTGCCACTCAGGGAAGTCAATGGCATTTACAGCCGTCTTCCAGATGTGTATTTTCAGTTACACATGTGTCCGCGTGCATGTACACGAAGTCTGTGAGATCAAAACAGGTGGGCTTTCTAGCATCTCCATTTTTAAACAAATTCCTTGACACCACTAAACTTATATCCCACAGGGTGGGAAAAATCAAGCTTCAGACAGTTCACTCTGTGTGAGACTTTTGTAGCTGACACCGAGACCACACTAGCAATTTTCTTGCAGTAACTGAACCAGATCACAGGACTGAAGCTATTACTGATGTTCCTCAAGTGTCTGTGGATGGCCAGGGAATAAGGAGGTTCATTCAGATTTAAGTGTAGCCATGTATGCCAACAAGTTCAGGTAGAACCCCGGTAAATCTCTGATGCAGGTAGGCATACAAGGCTCTGTATCAAGGTACTCTGAGAGGTAATTAAGTTAGTTTCTCCCTATTACCTGCCCTCCCTCCCTAAAACCTTCTTAATTAAGCCTTAAATCAGGTAATAAGTAAGCTTTAGTCGTACTTGTACACATAGAAATAGACATCACGTTGCTTCGCCTTTTTCATTTGTTGGACGCAATTGATCTGTGGCATTCCTGCAGCAAACGTAGCAAATCCCACATCACGTATCACTGTCATGTATTTACTGTCAGAAGGCATTTGCACCATCCAGTTCAGATAATAAGCAAAGCCACAGCTGGGACCGAGCTAAGATCTTTGCTTGCTTTGTGCTGCTACTACTGCTTGCTTTGAAGAAACCACATGTGAAATGCTATGAGGTGATGCGAACATTAACCAGACCTTCCATCTGGTTTCAAATGCTCCTACAGCTGAGTGCATGCACATGTCTGCTTGCATGCAGATGTTCAAAAAAAACTGCACAACTTTCCTGTTTTTTGTTTTTCACAACATATGCAAAGCAACAACACTACACCCAGGAGCATTACCTGAACCACCTCTCTCTCTCCCTCCAAACCAGAAGCCCACTTGTTCTAACACCTGTGCTTGCTGTTGCTTATCCACACTTGCTTACTTAGATATCCTGCCTTTCCTCATACTTCCTTAAGTACCTGCTTCACTTGGACACCCAGGCTTTCATCTGTCACAATAGAAAATAATTGTCTTGTTTAGGGAAGAAAAGCAACGTTTAAGATGCTCTTTAAGGAGAGAGCTTCTGGATGCAAAAACCCTCTGCAGGGTGACTGCACATCAAAAGCACTAGTTTCCTCCTGCTCTTTAGCCTGTAGATGGCTTAAGGGAAAATAAATTAATGACCTTGTTCCAACAGCATACTGGAACTACTGTGTAAATGAAGCCATCTTTGGTGGCTTCTTGGTAAAATAACCATGGTGATGCCATTGACCGAGCAGCAGCAGCGGAGCTTTTCACAGCTTCTTTTGAATTGTTCCACAAACCCAGTACTGCAAACTCTTCCCCACATTTCCAGCCATCTTCCATGGCCGGTATTTGATGTCATCAGTTAAAAGTACCTGAAAAGACTCTCAAATGAGTTGTTTTTTACATGATGACTGAAGCCAAGTTACCAATTTTTGAAGCATCAAACTTGTAAAATAATAATGAAAACACTAGGTTTAGTTATGACGTAATATCATGGGTGATTAGGGGGGAGAAGACTTATTCAAACACAGTCAAGAGAAATGAGCTTCTATCAGCTGTGTTGCATAGAGATGCTAGTGAGGATTTTGATGGAATTTTGTGAAAACAAAACACATTTTGAGTATTATTTTGAGAACTTTTGAAAGCAAATGCAATTATTTACACCATAAAAGCACTTTAATGACTCTTATTCTGGAGAACAGATCACAGTAACACCTAATTTATGGGGTTTATTAGAGGTCAACACCACAGCTTGAAATTTGAAATACTGCTCTCCGCATTGGATTTTCCACAAAACGTTGGAGAACAAGCACTAGCTGCAGGACTGACAAATAATATGGTGTTGGAAGAGACCTCTGGCAATCATCTAGTCCAACCCCCCTGGAATTACACAGACCCTACATGCAGTAAGTAGGTGAAAATAAATACAATTTGAAACATTGAAGATTATTGTAGTGAGAACTGATTTTTATTGAATATTTTTTTCCAGAGGATGTGTAAGTGTATTAGTGGGACAAAAGCATGTCCACTGCTAATAGAAGATAAAAAGTAATCAGAAAATTAAAAAATTACTGGAGGACTCATTAACTCATGGAGAAATTACAAGTGACCTGCTAAATGATAATGAAAACAATAGTTTGCAATCAAGCTATATGCTAGCAAGTAGAAATTCTTTCTTCCGGCTTCTTTGGAAATCTTGTGTTCTCAAGACAGGAAAGCTCAACCTTAGATCCAAGGATTACTGGAACATAAAAATGGAAACCTACATGTGTATTGGGCATGGCATGGAACTTCAGAACATAGCTGAGATCATTTACCTGGGATGCCTGAACTTAGATCGGCTTCTGTTTTGCTGAAAAGACTTTCAGTATTTTAACTTACATTATAAAATTTGTTTCAACGGTCTAGATTGTTGACAGAGCTAGAAAATGAAGTGAAATTTTCAGGTACCTCAGTTTTCTCCTGAAAAGCCTCACTGGAATAAGTCTCTCGAAAGCAAAATCCTTAAACTTTCTGAAAATGAAGTGTATATGAGTTCTCAAGAAATTTTTCATGCGCTCATTTATTAGTGCTTTTGCTGTTATTTTTTCTTTCAGTGCAGCATATTATTCAAAGAAGTGTTTGCAGAGAACAATAACAGAGCAACGGACTCAATTAAGAAACCCAAAGAAACATAGAGGAAATACAAATGCTTCTTCAGGCCTAAAATAGAAGTAACAAACTTCCAAGATAAACAGCTTGAGAATAACTGCTTCAAGTTTAATTTGATAAACAACATTACAAAATGACTTAATAATGCTCAGCAGCTCGACAGCATTGGAGATATCTGGAAACAAGGAAAATTTAAGCCTCTCATGAGAAACCTTCCTGCTGTTTAACATTTTAAATGAACAAAAAATAGGGAAAGAGACCCTAATACTATACCTTACATTCCATTTTGGATCCCCTACCCTGCTTCAGCAATGATTAGCAAACTGTGGTCAAGAGAATACGCAGTAATGATTTTACAGAGTTGCTAAATTGCATTAAACATTGTGTAAATTAATAAAACTCTTCACGGTTGTTGTAAATAGTGAATTCTTGAGACTCAAGCCTGTATATCCATTGCTATGCAGTCATCAGATCAACCTTCCCTTTCTCCATATTAAGTTATGGTAACATACAGCCCATGTTTCATCTCTTGCATCATAATATTAAAGTTACTTAATCATGCTGTGTTCTAAAGAGATGCCAAAATTTCCTCTAAATGTATGTGCTTTGTTGCCTATAGTTATATCCCTAATTTTTTTTTTAAATCATACTCTTCTAGAGCATATTTTTCTTAATACATCAAAACACCACCACAGATCACTTCTGTAGATAATGTTAAACTTGAAATTATCAGTAATTAAAGAATCTGTATTTCTTCTAGTCCTGAATCAGGCAAAAACTTGACACATACACAGCTCCTCCACAGACTAAAAGAAGATTAGAAGGTAGACAACTCAGCCACAGTACAACTCAAATGAGTTGCCCAGTGCTCGTGTAATGAAGAGACTTGGGAAAATCCATCCAGATCAATTCTGGCACCACTGATACCAAGAGTGAACATGTGCACTGGGTCTTGTCTTCTCTGCATCTCAGACACAAAACTCAGGAACTGATGGTAGTTTATCTGAAAACATCTCAAGTACATTACATTTAAGAGGTATTAACCACAAGCTTTTCAGTAACTTCATCAAGAAATAGATCTCAGACCCAAGACAGAGGAGCCCATGGTTTCATTATATATAGATAAGCTCATCATTAGTTATGAAAATAATTGCAGCCCAGCCTAAAAGGGCTGACACAAAGCTGCAGCTGGATTTGGATACCGTCTAGAGTGAAGAGGGGCGTTCTGTGTCTCAACCGCTCTTAAATCCTGCCACCTAGCACATCCCAGCTCATTCTTCGAGGGCACACCTGCTGCCAATACCTCTGCTATCACATACTTTCAAGAATACATTCCTTGAAAGTAAAGAGACCAGTTCAAAAAAGCTGCTAAGTTTAAATATTTTTTTCAATAAATCATTATTAATGGTTGCATTTATTAAAATATTACTTAAAAAAGTAATTGCATCATCAGCCTTCCGTCTCTATGTATTCATTACTGAGTAGCCAAAACTCACTGCAGCACATTTTCCAAGTAAGAACCAAAGAACATTATCACCTGGATCATGGGGGGGAGGAATCGATTATATTTTAGAGAAAGTAAAAGAAGGGATCTGAATGATGAAATGTCTTAACTTGTGATGAGGTCAGGCATCTTTGTTGCCTGGACCTCAGAAGACAGAACAAGTGAAAGCACAAAGAATACACAGAACTAGAAAATGCACTGTCACAAAGAATTAAGGCACACCCAGAGCTATATAATGAGTGATGCATGGAACACGTGAAATGTACCCAGAGACAATAGCAAGACTGCATTTTTTGAGCCATTCATCTACTTAAGACATAAGCCAATTTCTTTAGGACTTCTCTGCTGTTCATTATTTTAGCTTTTTCTTTTCTATGCCTACCTACCACTCACTGAGCAGCAAACAAATACAATAGCACACAGGGAGCAGCAAACAAAGGTCCTTTTAACACTCACTCACACCATTTGCAGCACATGTCAGGGCTGCCCAGAGTTTACTAGTTTACACTCAAAAGCAACTTTCTGCAAAACATAGCAGAATTTCAACTCATTTTGAAAGTCAAGAAAGTGGATAACTTAAACCTTGAGGGTATAAGAGAGAACATCAAAACAGAAGTACTGCCATATCTGCTTCTCTTCATTTTCTTTATTTCAACATTCTCAGCATTTCACAGGCAATTAACAACCATTTGCTCTATAGTCTGTTCAATGGTGGTATTCTACTAATACTGCCATTTCTTGCTATTTAATCATTCTTGCAGATGAAGAGCTAACACAGATTGCCTGTTTGCTTTCTAGGCTGAGCTCAAGCAAAACTCAAAATCCAGCCACACAAAATACTCCTTTTTCTTTACACACAGAAGAAATGCACTGACAGGTATATTTAGCTAGAACACAGAGTGGCCTGGATATCCATTTGCAAGAGTTTTCACAAATTTGGTGTAATTGCTTACTAAAATAACATAATTCCTTCTGGAAATTTAACTAAAGCTTAAAAGTAGCATTTTATTTTTCAGTTTCTCTCAAAGCAGCAGCATGGCCAATCAGTACTGCACACTCTCCCAACAAACACTGGCAAAAACTTCATTAAAGTGCATCACAAAAGGCTGAATTTCAGCAAGTATGATTTGAAAGCATTTACCCCTTTCAAGCTAGCCCAAAAAGTTCTCCGGCTGCCTATATGCAAAAGCAACAATTAAGGTAGTTCATTAACAACTTAACAACTGAAGGTAGTTAATACAGCCAGCACCTGATTTGGCTGCTGTCCTATGCCAAATGCCTCACCCCTGCCAGGTTCCAGCTACGCAAGGTGTCCTGCCCCTCGCAGAAAAACACATCAGAGTCAGGGACACAAACTGTCCCACTCTTGCTGGGTGAAGTTACAAACAGAAAAAAAGGCATTTGTTACCTGTTCTTTAAGAATTGTTTTAGCATGTTTTTGAAAGGAAGGAAAACAAGAAAACAAGTTCTTTTATTTTTTGTAGGAGGTACGGCATATATGTCTCTCCAAGCCCCTATATGAACATCTAGGAAGTGAGCTACAGACAAGCAGTTCAAGCTTGGCTGCATGGATGCTGTACCACCCCAGGCTAGTATCACTGGAAACCTCCTGCTTCATCACTCCAATACCAAGGTAAGGACCAGGCTAATGGCATCTTTGCCAACCTCTGACAGACTTACAGAAACAAATAATAGTACAGAGTTCAATTCCCACTGAAAAGATTTATGGAAAATTAAGGGATTTGTAGCAGACGGCAAGGACCATTCTCCAGACCACTGGAAAGCCAGCTGCATTGCAAGCACCCCGAATCCACAGAAAGTCAAGGCAAAGTTGCCTGACGTGCAATACTTTTTCAAGAAATACAAAAAGAACTCAGGAAAAGAAATTGCAAAGAGAACAAATCTCAAAATTCACATGCTTCCTTATGAAGGGCAACTGCCAATGCAGATATGAGAAAGGTGAACTTGTCTTCGAAGCATTATGGCTTGTTCAGTAAATTATTTTCTCCACTTCCATTTAACATAGAATCAATGTCAGCTTGTGATTCTCAAAACATTTTTTGTATGTTTCGAGACAATGCTTTTCCAAGTCAAACTGCAAAGAAAAGCACAGATCCCAGCTGAACCAACCCACCCGAATGCTTCCACACCAGTAGGTGAGTAGTGAGGAGGATGAACAACCAGCATGCTTACAGCAGCTCTTTCCTTCTCCTTGTAATGTAAGTATACGCAGTTAGAGAAATAACAGGAAGAATCATGAAATATTACCTGGGATTTTGTAAGTACACTCTAACAAGCTGCTAAACAGTGCCAAGAGATGATTCCATAGGTCTCGCATACACATAAGTTACTATACTAAGAATCTGCCCTTAAGTTAGTGCTTGTGTTTTGTCCCGTAGTCTCTACAAAGATGTTAGAGCACTGGAGTTTATGTTTTCAAACTGCAATTCTGTTAATTTCAGGAGTCAGAGTCATTTGTCCATCACATACTGTAAATTCCAACTACTGTCAGGTTTTTCAGTGGACGCTTTTTTTCTGATCAGTTGTCCAGCCGTGGGATAAAGGGGTTCTCGGTGCACTGGGTGAAGAACTGTCTGAAGGGCAGCACTCAAAGCTTTGTAGCAAATGGGGCTACGTCTGGCTGGCAACCCATCACCAGTGGCATTCCTCCAGGTTCAATTTNTATGTTTTCAAACTGCAATTCTGTTAATTTCAGGAGTCAGAGTCATTTGTCCATCACATACTGTAAATTCCAACTACTGTCAGGTTTTTCAGTGGACGCTTTTTTTCTGATCAGTTGTCCAGCCGTGGGATAAAGGGGTTCTCGGTGCACTGGGTGAAGAACTGTCTGAAGGGCAGCACTCAAAGCTTTGTAGCAAATGGGGCTACGTCTGGCTGGCAACCCATCACCAGTGGCATTCCTCCAGGTTCAATTTTGGGGCCAGTTCTGTTCAATATATTTATCAATGATCTGGATACAGGAGTTGAATGCACCATTAGCAAGTATGCTGATGATACCAAACTGGAAGGGGTGATATTAACTCACTTGAGGGATGAGAGGCCTTGCAGAAGGATCTAGGAGACTGAAGCATTTAGTTATGATTGATGGGATGAAATTTACACCAGATTCTGCACATAGTATGAAATAATTCTAGACACAAGTATGAACTGGGAGAGGAGTGGCTGAAAAACACCCCTGCAGAAACCAAAACTTCCCAAGGTTGGTTGTCTTTTTTTTTTTTCTNCCACTCTTGCTGGGTGAAGTTACAAACAGAAAAAAAGGCATTTGTTACCTGTTCTTTAAGAATTGTTTTAGCATGTTTTTGAAAGGAAGGAAAACAAGAAAACAAGTTCTTTTATTTTTTGTAGGAGGTACGGCATATATGTCTCTCCAAGCCCCTATATGAACATCTAGGAAGTGAGCTACAGACAAGCAGTTCAAGCTTGGCTGCATGGATGCTGTACCACCCCAGGCTAGTATCACTGGAAACCTCCTGCTTCATCACTCCAATACCAAGGTAAGGACCAGGCTAATGGCATCTTTGCCAACCTCTGACAGACTTACAGAAACAAATAATAGTACAGAGTTCAATTCCCACTGAAAAGATTTATGGAAAATTAAGGGATTTGTAGCAGACGGCAAGGACCATTCTCCAGACCACTGGAAAGCCAGCTGCATTGCAAGCACCCCGAATCCACAGAAAGTCAAGGCAAAGTTGCCTGACGTGCAATACTTTTTCAAGAAATACAAAAAGAACTCAGGAAAAGAAATTGCAAAGAGAACAAATCTCAAAATTCACATGCTTCCTTATGAAGGGCAACTGCCAATGCAGATATGAGAAAGGTGAACTTGTCTTCGAAGCATTATGGCTTGTTCAGTAAATTATTTTCTCCACTTCCATTTAACATAGAATCAATGTCAGCTTGTGATTCTCAAAACATTTTTTGTATGTTTCGAGACAATGCTTTTCCAAGTCAAACTGCAAAGAAAAGCACAGATCCCAGCTGAACCAACCCACCCGAATGCTTCCACACCAGTAGGTGAGTAGTGAGGAGGATGAACAACCAGCATGCTTACAGCAGCTCTTTCCTTCTCCTTGTAATGTAAGTATACGCAGTTAGAGAAATAACAGGAAGAATCATGAAATATTACCTGGGATTTTGTAAGTACACTCTAACAAGCTGCTAAACAGTGCCAAGAGATGATTCCATAGGTCTCGCATACACATAAGTTACTATACTAAGAATCTGCCCTTAAGTTAGTGCTTGTGTTTTGTCCCGTAGTCTCTAGAAAGATGTTAGAGCACTGGAGTTTATGTTTTCAAACTGCAATTCTGTTAATTTCAGGAGTCAGAGTCATTTGTCCATCACATACTGTAAATTCCAACTACTGTCAGGTTTTTCAGTGGACGCTTTTTTTCTGATCAGTTGTCCAGCCGTGGGATAAAGGGGTTCTCGGTGCACTGGGTGAAGAACTGTCTGAAGGGCAGCACTCAAAGCTTTGTAGCAAATGGGGCTACGTCTGGCTGGCAACCCATCACCAGTGGCATTCCTCCAGGTTCAATTTTAGGGCCAGTTCTGTTCAATATATTTATCAATGATCTGGATACAGGAGTTGAAAGCACCATTAGCAAGTATGCTGATGATACCAAACTGGAAGGGGTGATATTAACTCACTTGAGGGATGAGAGGCCTTGCAGAAAGATCTAGGAGACTGAAGCATTTAGTTATGATTGATGGGATGAAATTTACACCAGATTCTGCACATAGTATGAAATAATTCTAGACACAAGTATGAACTGGGAGAGGAGTGGCTGAAAAACACCCCTGCAGAAACCAAAACTTCCCAAGGTTGGTTGTCTTTTTTTTTTTTTCTGGTTGGTTTTTGGTTTTCTTTTTAAATAAAAAAAGGCAAATAGGAGGCAGAAATGAGAAGAGGAAGATAAAAAGACCTATTTGAAAATACTATGAAGGCTATACATATAGGAGAGAGGATGGAGTGATGCTTATGGTACAGGAAAAAACTACTCTTGAACATGCAGTCTGTATTCCACCAGTTGACCTGTGAAAAAGGATGCTTTTTTTCCATGAAGCATCCACATGATTTCAGAATCCGTTGGTATAAAAGCTCTGAAGACTCGGGTTTGATCCTGCGTTTATGAAAGGGAGAACACGAGAAACTGGAATACATAAACAGGCCTAAAATTATCTTATTTCATTATCTCTCCCTTCCCTAGGAACACAAACTACATCCTACGCTTCATTGTTGACCTTCTGTCTTCACTGTAACCTCCTCTCACAAGCTTATGCTGAAATAAAAACACATAAACAGCATCCACATTTCTCTAAGAAGGATTTGTCACATGGAAACTTTGGTTAATGATACATCCAAGTTAAAAAGAGACCAATCTGCTCTCACCAAAAACGTGACCATTCCCACAGGAATAGGAAGAAATCCTTCCTATTGAAATAAGAACAGGAAAATAAAATGGAATTTATTCTTATTTCTGGCAGGAAAGGCATTTTCAAATCCCACTTGGTGTTGTAATTCTAACAATAGCTTCTTCTTTCAACACTAAACAGAAGTACATTTTTCATCTTTCCAAAATTCTGGCTTCCTCTTTAACACATTTATACATGTATTTAACATAAGAACATCTGTCCACCCATCCACACAAACATCTTCCCCCTCCTCTTTCTTGTACACTCTATTTAAGTTTGCCAAAGAAAGAAATGGAACTAAATACTAAAATAAACTGGGAATTCAAAGAGCCCTTAAAACTGTGAAATAAAATCTGTTACTACTTGATCAAATAACACTCGTGACCTAACATTTCGATCTCCACCCTTATCTAACTGATGCTAATTTTACACTGGCATCCAAGAAGGTCATGATTTCAGTTAGAAATCACCTAAGAAGATTTTCATTTTTTCTAGGAACTGAAGACACTTAACTCCTTTCTGACTAGTAGAAATGTCTTGAAGTTGTTCCTACCTTTAGCATCAGTGCAATTTCAGCTGACCATTATTGGCCAGCACTCAAAGAACATTCAGCACAAATACCATGATTTTTCATCCTTTCTGAACTTTGGAGTGAATGGGAGGACCTTTGCAAAGTGGGGCTCAACAAAGGATTAGGAATTAAAATCAGCAAGCAATATTATGGAGTTGCCACCTACAAACTGTTGCAATTTTTATTTTTTATTTTGTAATTACATTAATATTGTCATAGAAACAGTATAAAATGGAATGTATGGCTAAATTTTCTTTCATTTTGCCCTCTGAGACTACTAGAGCTTCACAATACTTACCAATGAGATGACTACTCAGAGAACAGATAGAACATTTTTATCTACAGCTGATTTCAACTGCTTACAACACTGGCTTACAGAACAATTTCCAGCCCATATGTTTTTGTCATTTCAACGGTTTCCAAAGATAATAAATGCTCTTCAGTATCATGCCTGGCATAACTAAGCCTGTGAGCAGGCTGCTAAAATTATACAGAGAATGTAGAAAGGAGCTCTTCAAGCAGTTCTCTGATGACTTCAACCCAAGAGCAGCACTGCAGCGCAACGGAGGGATTTGGGCAGGAATGCAAGCTATACAATAGCCTGCCGTAAATAGAAACCAAACTTCGTCACAGCAAACATCCGAAGCGTGTCCTCACATTGAGCTGCACAATGCAGGCTATACCTCATCCAGCTCTAGCCAGCGCTGTGCTGCGATCCCTTGTATTTACATCCTGCTGCAAGAGCTCTGTGCTCTTTTCAGTTAAGCATAAAATAACATGAAAGTATAAAATAAATGTTACGAATCCAGGTTTACTACAAACAAAAATTTGGAATCATCGAAGGTTGATAAACTTTTACATACAAAACCTGTAGTCTGAGGCAAGATTACAAAGGTAGCTAAAACTAACAGCACAACATTGCACACCACTGAATCATAGTATTCTACTCTTGAGAGAATATTTTTTCTTGGAAGATCCAATTCCTGTAATCCAGAAACTGCATTCTAATTTTTGGCTTTCAATTCTACAAAACACATTTTAGCTTAAAAGAAAAGTTCAAAAAAAATCTCTTCAATCTCTGAAATCCTAAGACTGAAGATGTTTTATCTACTTCTCACAAGGCTACAAATCACCCAGCTCTTCTGGAAAATGCCCAAGCAGGCTTATGTACAATTCTATGTGCAACTTACGCTAGAAGCCTTACATTGGGTGTCTAAGGGCCACTCCAGTCCCGTGAGAGGTCTCATCTCAGGGCTGAATTTAAGCCACCATTGACCAAGGATTCAGAAATGGCTTTTTCCTCTGACAGCGTGGTCTCCTTGACAATTTCTTAAGAGGATCCAGAAATGCAACTTCTTGCATTTCAGCTCAGATACAACCTTTCTGAAAGCTGATTTTGGAGGGTCTGATCCAATGCTTGGGGAAGGAAGTAGAAAGACACCAACTAACTTCAATAGCATTTGGACTAGGTTCTACATCTACAACAGCAACAGTTAATCCTCAGTAGATGTTATATTGAATACAGCACATGTCATAAGCAAGCATGTATAATCTTACTGACCAAAATGACAGTCTTAAAAGATCTTAAAACAAAACTGCTACTCAGCTGCCTACTTCCCCTGACATTTAAAGCATACAAAATACATAATACTTTTTTTCCTTTGTTTCCCCTCTTCCTTGGCAAGCACCTCCCCTCTTATTGCTTCTTCAAAAATTCCACCCCACCCCCCAAAAAAAAACCTAACACAAACCAAACAACCCCAAAACAAACAACAACAACCAAACCCCAAATCAAAGTATTTGTTTAAATGATGTTAACAGTTATGAAAAAGCCAGTACTGTACTTTCCACAACTGAAATCACTTGAAGTTGAGGTGAGGTCCTAAAACACAGAGGGCAATATTTGAAAACACTGACAAAGTTAAATTTCCTTCAGCTTTTCCAGAGAATTATCAAGGATGCTCTTAGGCATCAAATGATCTAAGCAACCCATCAGAAAAATATTACTAAAAGACAGCAGCAGTGCCAAAACCCCATTTAAGTTGCTACAGTTTACTGAAATGCTCCTAAGGCCTTTTCCACCTGCAGTCTAAGAAAAAAAAACTCTTAAAAATGCGTGGGCTTAATTTGCCTTTGCCTCCTTCCAAAGAAATCAAGTGGAACAAAATTAAGACCTCATCCCACCACACATAGCTGTAAACATGATACTACTGATACCCTTCCTTCATGCAAAAATTTTATACAAAAATGATCAAGTAAACCACAACCAGGACCTATAGTACTGAGAAACACCTTCTTACTGCCACTTACTCAGAAAGAGCTACAAATACTTGCTCCTCTTTATTCATTATTCTTCAGTGCTAACCCAAAAGCACTGAACAAGGAAACTGCACAGGAAGATACATGCTTCATCTGCAGCACAGTCAACACTGTCCCTTAACTAACATAAACAAATGGGCTTTTAAGATGGCTTGACTAGAAAAACAGACACCAAAGCAGCCAGAAAGTACAGTTAAGTAGTTGGAACTCAACCCATCGCAGTTCAAACTCAAGAATTCCCAAGTCCCTTAAATTATGTTTTAAAGGCATCTCCCAAAGAGAGAGATACTTGTTCAGATTCAACTGTGATGCATCAGTGTGTCAAGTGGTCAAATGCAAAGCTTATAAAATTTCACTGAAGTGATAAGTTACATCAAACTAGTTTTAGGAAATAAGAACTTGGGTTTTTTCCTTACAGGATTGTACCTCAAGAAAAACTTGAAATATTTAGTATTAATTTCACTCTAGAAATAGAATTAAAAAAGGTGGAAACTATTCTTTTTCAAGCTTTGATGACCACTACTAAAGTACTGAAAGGATATTTTTCACAAGGAACATCCCTAAACCGTGTGAATTGCTGCTAGCCCTGAATCCAGAAACATTTTAATAGTATCATAACATACTCCACCATTGAATAGATTCTGTCTTTTTTTAAAGTCCCCAAAACTTTCTGAGACCTAACTGAAACTTGAAAAAAAAATTGTTTCTAATACACGAGGTAGAATGCCTTGCTGCAGGAAATGTAGACTACAAGTACACTGCAGAAAGGTTAGACTGGAGAAGCACAAACTATATTTTGCACAGGAACAGCTCCTGCTGCAAACCCCAACCAAGCCACCTTTCTTCAGCCTAACCAGATTACTGCAGGATGGATGCTGGAACTCTTCTCTGGTGGACTAAGCAGCTGTGCAGACACGTAAAACTACCTAAATCACAGTTCTGTTATGAAATTTGATTAACACCGCACATTGTACAAAGATAGTAGGTTTTTTAAATGTTTCATCAGCTGAAAACAAACAGTTTTCCTATTTTTTTTTTACCATTCACAGAATGATGAAACTGCCCACTGTATTGTTGTCTCAATTTCAAAATTATTGAAGCACAGTATTTGCAGGTAGGACTACAAAAGAGCAACAGTTTGTTTGCAAACAGAAACCGTTTATAACATCAGCATTAATAAAGCATCTGAACTTCAGGGGAACATTTATACTACCCACTTTCAATCGATTTTATATTGATTTGTTCTCAGTGATGGTGTACAGGTAGAAAAACAGCCTATGTGCTCATCTAAATGCAGTATTTCTCAGGTTGCTACCTTTTTGTCCCCAGTATGGTTTGGTGGCCACTGATGGGCTTTGGGCTTTAGGAAAACAGGGAGCACAAAGCCCTAACAGGGTGCTTGGGGGACTCCTGGCTACCGTTTGACATGCAAGTGGCAGAAAACATCTTTCAATCCCACCTCAAGGAGGACAGATACAGGCAGCTCCCAGAGGAGCTCTGCTCCCAGAATAGCATCCCTGCATCTCTTCAAGATGCTGTCACTGCTGCATGAAGAAATCATCCTGGATGTTATGCAAAAGACGTAAAGAAAACAAGTGATGGGAGTTAGAGAAAGGGACTGCTGGCTACAATTCTTTTTCTCAAGCACAACAACAGAGTATCTTAGAAGTATTGCTTTTGCCCACTTCCCAAATAGCTGAATACAGAAATGCTTTAAATATGTACACATATACACATGTTATTCCAACACCTCCATTTTATTTAGAGACCCCATGGAAATGGTAAAAGGCACATCTAAATTATAGGCTCCAATTCCTTCTTCTATCCATCTGGCTTCATGTGCTAGTGTTTTCCTATCAGTTCCAGTGGAATTCAAGTACTGCAGAGTTATGCAAATTCAGATTCATAAATAATCCCATAGGTTGAAACCAAAAGGTTTCTAGATTTTCCATTCCTATCTTCAATCTGAGTAAGTTTCATCTCCTTTCTAATATAAACACAACCAAAAATCAAACTGCAGGTTTTTTCTCTCCAGTTTAATATAGCAATCTAAAGCCAATATTTTCAAATTGGAGACTGAAAATTTAACCTCTACCTGAAATAAAAGTTGACTAATTTTCAGAGACCCAGAAAATACACAGATGTGTTCCCAAGATTCTTAACTAGAAGAGCACATACTGATCCTCGTTTGAAATTTAAAGCTCTTCTGTTTAGGTTGCTAAATAATGATGTCAATATATTAAATAATGATGGTCTGACGCTTAACTTCAGAAATGCAGGAATACACAGGACAAAATCTAGGATAAGTAAGCTCTGAAAGTTGGAAATAAACTCAGAAAAATACCCAAGCATGAAAAAGAATGAATGATGTGAGGAGAAACAGAGTGCATGAACACTTTCTACCCATCACAGCTCCTATTGGAGAGAAGAGCTTTCAACTATTCTCATTTTCCAGACTTCAAAGCAGTACAAAACCCAGAAAAAAAATGCACATTAACTATAAAACACGAGGAAATTTTGTTTTTTTAATATCACAGTCCAATCATAATTTTTCAGTCATTAGACTGAACGTGACATGCCGCTCTGTAACACTAATGCAAATAATCAGGTGGCAAAATGAGATGTGACTTATTTCTTGGGGTTGAAGACCAAACACAAATTTCAAATATCCCTTTCTTGCTTGCTCCCAAAATATATTGATGAGATATAAAAGTAAATTATACATGTGTAAACGTGTACATCTAACAAAAACTATTGTTTCCAATTACACAGGTAACTTGCACAACACTGCGCACATAGTGTTGTAAGTCACCTTAGCCTTTCCATCACACCCTGATTTTTCTTTTATTTATGCTTCATTTTGGTTATTTTTCATATTACAATTTCTTTCTGGATGTCAAAATCTGAAAGGCAGTAGCAATGCCTCCATTTGCCCAGGGGTTAAAACTTGGAAATAACTCCACAACATGTTAAAGGGAGGAAGTGTGAAATCAGATGCACAGCCAAAGGTTGCACCCTCCTCTGCAGAACCATCAAACTATCAAGCTCTCCATCAGAACCTCCACTCCTACATGGACAAGCCATACACAAAGCAAACTAAAGGTCAACTTATCCACACACTCTAAGAGCCAGAATGAAATAAAATAAATGAGTGCTTCGCCTAGAAGCCAGGAGCCCCAGCAATTATTTATCAGCTCAAAATAAAAAGTTAGCTTAACACACCATCTCTTTAGAAATATATAACTTCCTCTGCCCGTGACATGCTTCTTAAGGTAAAACACAAAATGTAATGATGGCAAATTAAGGAGCAGAAACAGATAACAGTAAAAGAGCCTATACAAGGACTCTGCAGGAATCATCAAGCGATTATGCTTAAGTGAAATGTGCATTAGTGACTTCAACGTACCAGATAAATCTTTCTGAAGACCCTAAAAAGCTCAGCTTAAAAGGAAAGTAGAAACATCAGCTCTTAATCATAATTTTCTCACTGGCTTGACTGGGGAAGCATGGTTTCACTCTAAGGAGTCTCCTGAAATCACAGGCATATGAAATTACCATCTATCAAACATCTGTAGCATGACTTAGGCACCAATAGGCACCACGAAGACACCAATTTAAGTTAAGGGTGCATCTGCTGGAAAGCAGTTCTGAGGGGAAGGATCTTGGGTGCTGGTAGACCATGAGCCAGCAATGTGCCCTTGTCACCAAGAGGGCCAATGGAATTCTGAACTGCATAGGGAAAAGTGTGGTCAGTAAGTCAAGAGAAGTCATTCTCCCCCTCTACTCTGTACTGGTGAGGCCACAACTGGAATACTGCATCCAGTTCTGGGCTCCCCAGTTCAAGAGGGACAGGGAACTACTGGAGAGAGTCCAGCATCAGGCAACAATGTTTAAGGGATTGGAGCATCTCCCTTTCCTTATGAGGAAAGGCTGAGAGAGCTGGGACTCTTTAGCCTGGAGAAGAGAAGGCTGAAGGGAGACCTTATTAATGCTGACAAGTATCTAAGGGTAGGTTGAAGGAGGATGAAGCCAGATTCTTTTCAGTGTTTCCCAGTGACAGTATGAAGGGCAACAGGGACAGGCTGAAACATGGGAAATTCCGTTCAAATACGAGGAAAAACTACTTAACAGTGAGGGTGACAGAGCACTGGAACAGGCTGCCCAGGGAGGCTGTGGAGTCCCCTTCTCCAGGCATCTGCAAGACCCACCTGGGTGCAGTCCTGAGCAATGTGCTCTAGACGATCCTGCTTTAGCAGGGGAATTGGATTAGATGATCTCTAGAGGCCCCTTCCAACTCTGACAATTCTGTGATTCCACTACTTTCCTTCAAATGGCATGGCACTAAGATCACAAACATGTACAGTTTGGAGGCTAAAATCTAACAGAACTTAACTGTTAATTTTGCGTGCAAAAAGCAGACAGCAGACTACACTTCCTTCTCATGCAGCATTTTGGATGTACATATTCCATTTCAAGAACATGTAACTAATTTGAAATACAGTACTGCCAAGCAATTCCGTGTTCACAAGAACAGGCAAGTGACCTAAAGCATGTCAATGCAAGCCAAGTGTGTCATCTTTCCATGGCAATGCTCTTCGTGTCCACTGCAGCAAGTAAGCAAGCTTCCCTACTTTTTGCCTTTGAATGCAGTACCTACATACTTGCTATTAACTGTTGATCAAGATCACTTAGAAGCCATTTTCCCCTTTTGTTTTACACCCCGCATTTCAAAATATTACAAAATTGCTCCCCTGCAAACTACATGAAACCTCTAAATTTTCCTTCTGGCTTGTGCATGGATGAGTGCACATGCCTTGGTATAAGACACAAAACAACACAGCTGGAAGACTCTCCTGGTTTTGGTACAGGTCCTTCAGAGGGATGCAGGAGTCTGGGAGCAAGGAGAAACACCAGCACAGGACTTCACTAGAAATACATCAGGGAGGTGTGAAGGAAACAATCAAATACAGGACAGCCTCCAATGGACTCAACTCTAAACCGGATTTAGCCAGACCAGCTTCACCAGCTTCAAATGACCTGTCCTGATGGATTCTTGCTGAAGACCTGGGCTTCAACAAACTCGGGTCTTTCCATAGATAAAAAAAAAAAAAAAAAAAAAAAGAAAACACTCATTATAATCTTCCTAACAAGTAGAATGTCCCCACAAAGTACTTCCTATATTCTTACTTGTTTTGTGTTCAAAAGCAGAAGGTACAAAAAACCTTTTGCCCAAGAATTTGCAGAAGTCTTCTTGCTTCTCCTAAATATCTCCACCGTGAAATGTGCAACTCTTGATATGTACCTTTAATTACAGTTTTCCCAGCACATGCAACTGGATATACCATAGCATAAACAACTTTTATAATCTTATACAAAGTGAAATCCGCAATTGCCAAGTCCTTACTCAGTAAGAATTTAAGTAGGCTAAATCAGTCCTAAACAGATTCATTATGCACATTTTAGCATCGTTTATTTTAAACGTTAATGAGCAAGAACTGCTATTTCTAAAAGACAGCATAGAAGGCAGAGTCTTAGGGTGCACCTCATGAGCACCAAGCAAACCAAAGCAGCAACTCAAAGCGAGCATAACTATGCCAGATCACACACACGGCAAGTAAGCATCTATCCTCTGTGAATCACACACATCTCAAATTAGCTGATCCACAGCAGACTGCAACAGGTATCTTCAACACTAAAGGCAAAAGGGAAATTTTTATTAAAAAAAAGAAAACAAAACACAACAACAACAACAACAAAAAACCCACAAACCACCAAAAAAACACCATCCCAACAGCAAAAAAAAAACCCCACAACCGAACTGTAGGCACTAGAAACGTAAAGCTCTCTGGTGTAAGCTGTGACAGACAGTCTCTCCAAATGGGAAACAAGGCACTTGAGCTGCTACACAAATCAGTGCATTATGTGAATATATTACAATAGCTGGCTTGTTTTGCTCAGTTCTTTACATCATGAATTATTCATTGTGGTAAATGAAAGCTGGTAGTTAAAAACAGTTTAGTTCATTAACAAAAAATAGGAAGCCTTGCTAAGATATGGTGAAATTATACATGTTAGACAAGCTGCATTAACATAATTACAACACGAAATTCTGAAACAAGTGGACCATAACTGCTGAATTACGAAGCTGAGACAGTCCCCACTCCTACAGACAAGTTGCAGTAAGTTGCAAATGGATGACACAGCTTTATATTTAGTAAAAAAATGTGTTTTGCTTCAAATTTCTGAGGGATTTGAGAAAATAAAGTAGGCAGTCGAAGGACTGCAAGTATCCTGTGCAGGGGGCAAAAAAATAATAAATGGCACCATGAATGACACTTCTTCCCATCTCCAGTCATAACCTCAAGAGTCAGTATACGAGTTAACAAATTCAAGATTGAAGTGTTTAGAGAAATAGCATTACCGAGAAAAAGTAAGGTAAGTAATCGCCAAACAGTATCAAATTGATAAATGCTCAATTGATAAAATGTTTCTGAATATGATGAAAAGGTTTCAGTAAATTACAAACTATTTAAATGCATTGAAGTAATGCAGTAAAAGTAATGAAAGACAAAGAAAAATACCAGGAAGAAATTAAGAACTAAGTGTTTTAAGACATGGATTGCTATCACAAAGGAGGTAGAATCTGTGCCACTGATATTTACAGGACTGGAAAATTAGCAAAAAGGCAAGTGCTAAACCTGGCCTACACTGGAAGAGCGGAGGACCAGAGATTTCTTCTTTCCCAGCTGCTTGTGACAACGTACACTGTATGTCTAGGCAGCAAGAGGAAAAATTAAGTGGGAAAGTTGCATTTAACTCATATTAGTAATTCATATCTCTGACTAACTCTGCACACACATTCATAGTTACACAGTATCACACAAGTAAAGGGTTTTGGTTAGTATGGTTTTGTTAAAACTCTTAGTGTATTTACACAATGCAGAGTTTTTTTATCTTCCCCGATGAAGTGGTTTGGAAGGACAGAAAATAAACCTCCATGTTTTCAGAGAAAATTTCTATCTTCCTCTCAGAGTAGTCCTGGTAAGAATAAAACTATGGAACGGGCCAAGCAGAATATGAACACCTTAGAGACATATGCAGGACCAGATACGAAGTGACACATAAAATCTCACCACAAGTGATCCAATAGGTTCTGATCTCCTCGAAAAAAATACATTAGCCAAAGAAAAATAGGGGATATTTTTACTTTAAACACTCGTGAAAAGGGCAAACAGGTGGCTTTCCTGGAGTCCTCCTTACAGGCTAAGCTTGCCTACTTACAAACCAGATGTCTGCATTACCGCATCAAGAAAAGATCTGTAACTATCTGCTGAATTATATGGTATCTTTCCAATGTAATTTTCACAGTTCAGTTATGAAGAGCAACCAGAGGTATTAACATAAGGAGAATACAGGAAGGTTTCATGTCATAAATTCAAAAGTTCGACAAACTTAATGTTTATTTCCCACTCACCCTGAATTTTAGCATGGTCACAAAGTATGTATACAGTTTGCTCAGCCATGACTTCTCAAAAAACATTATGGAACTTGTATCCTTTGTTCACCTTGGCTACAGCAAATGTAGGTTGGCTAAGGGTTTTCTGCTTGCCTTTTTTCGCATCACATTTCAGCCTCCAGCTTTTCCTAAGTTTCAAGATTGCTGGACCTTGACATCACATCAGCACTGTCAACACAATGCATAAGAAAACCATTCTAGACCTACAAATAAACTTATTAAAATGAGAAATTCAAAGGCCTTGACATTCTGCTGTGGCATTACAGTTCATATGAGTGTATATCCCTAGAAGGGAACAAATCTATGCAAGTCTGAATTCACTGTAGATTTACAGTCACCAAAAAACCAACCAAAAAGACCACCAACCCCCCTCTAAAAAAAAACCAAAAAATTAAAAAAAAATTTCAGTGTGCAAGAACAAAGCAGGTCTAGAACTTAGGGATGGAGTCCTTTTATTCACAACTTCTACTTCATTTTAATACAATCTACAGTTGTGTATTTATATACAGTGCAAACTGCACAGACTAAAAATTAAGATACTGGAAGAGATGCAATGGTGCTTTTATTCAGAAAAAAAGACACAGTGGTTATGAAATACCTGGTACATTGTTTTCTCCTAGGATGTACTCCACTCCACATTATACACATTTGTTTGAAATTACAGGAGGCTTAATGTGACAATTCTCAAAACCTCTGTATTGTTGCACACTCTGTGGAGTTCTGGGGAGTCAAGTACAAATCCTTTACACTCTGAAGTTTTCTGAAGACAAAAAGCCACAGCATATTAAAGAGCTAAGTGCCATATAAAGGGTAGTAGGGTAAATATTTTAATGCATATATTTTATAAATATAACAAATTAGAAACTATCAAGACAACATTCTTCATTATTAACAAGCATGCTACACACCATTAGGGTTTAGGCATTAGTGAATGCTACAAAGCAATACTTCTCTCTTGGGAGGTAAAAAAAACATTGCAGTTTGCCAGCACATTAACTCCTCTGAGACCCCAGACCAGAGAACAGCAATTGCAGTGTAAGAGTCCATCAAATAAAACTCCTCAAGTCAGCTGATCTGCTTAATTACGTATATACACCAGTGACCTGTTGAATTAGACTCATAACATATCATTTGCAATCTCTCTGATTACTCATGCAATGAAATGATGACAACTAGTTCACTTGGAACAGAAATTTTTGGGTATGTTCTCTATAATTAACTGATATTACCGTCTGTCTTGTGGCACAAAAACAAGCATCTCACATCTTGTTCCAATTTTTTAATCCTTTAATAATTAAGACTATGCGAAAACAGAAACACACAAAGTTTAGTGTGCAATTTTATGAGATTTTTGCTGTTGCTCCCATGTTAATACAGAAAAAAATATATGGAAGATCAATGTACATAAATAGAGATCTGCTCTGTTGGATACACATTTAACAAAAACGTGAGGAAAAAACCCAACAGAACAGACAAACATGGGAGTTAACCCTGCCTTCAAGCATCCTCTTTAGTACAGCCAAAATTAACTAGACAACCTAATCAAAATCACTGCAGACAAACTTACAAAGAATATATTGCTATGGCATTACTAAAATAAGCCAGTTCAAAATACTCAATTGCTACTCAAAATTAAAAGCAGAAGTATCAGACTTCTTACTGCTATCATAAAAAGGCATTTCTGACTCAGCAGCCAAGCAGAATGCCAGTGTTCTCAGGTCTGTTCCATTCCCTAGTGCCTGCTGGCTGATGTTAACGTGCTCATAGAGAGTGGGTGCTGATATACACCCAGTTTGCTCTTTCCCGGACAGTAGGCATGCGGGAAACCCCAGTTCTGAAATAACACTCCAGTTTGCGTACTTGCATTTCCAGTCATGTTGCCTACCAAGCAAACACAACCCACTGCCACAAATCACTAGAAGTAACAGTCTGGCACTGAAAGGTACAGGATCTCCTCTTGGCCTGGAGCCTGACAACAGCTGTAGCCAGAAATGTAAATGAGCAGCACTTCTCTATTTCACTTAACGATGGTACCACCTTTAAGACAGCAATATAAGCTTTTCTGGATGTTGGCAAATCATTACCATATACCTAGAAGGAAAGACATGAATGGCTGCACTTTGTTGAACTGCATTTATTTTTAATTTGTTGCAAAAGTGATGTTGCTAGACACGACAGGCTTGATGGAAGGCTACAGCAGAGCATTTCCATCAGTTGAATTTCTGGAACCTGTCTTGACAGCTAAATTAGCCTTTGACAGCAGCTGCAGCTGTTTTGAAAAAACAAAAAATTTAAAAAATTCCCTGCTCATTCCCACTAACCATTCCTTGGTTTGGTTTACAGAGCTGTTTTGGTGCATGTTAATATATTCTCCTTTTGGAGATAAATTAAACTAGAAGCCCTGCTCCAGTCACACACTAATTTCTGTTCCAACTTCTAAGGAGAAGGTGAAAATGTTAAATGTTAAAATCTTCCAAATTAAGTATAGCTTTTGGATGAGTTTTTTGGGGGAGAGGCTAGATACTACCATCACAGTTGCTTTCTTATACAAACCACCATCTATTTTCCAAGGGAGACACTGCTTTTGTTTATTTTAAAAAAATACATAAAGGTACACAAAGCTTGTGAAAATCTCAAGTCCACCACTAGCCCCAGGCCAGGCTGTGCCAGCCTAACAGAATGAAGTCTTCAAGCAGCAAAAAACCGCAAAGAGTCTGTTTCAGACCAAATGCTCTTTACCATGAGTAACTTCCATTTCATGTGACATTTGAAGCTTCCCAATCCATGCCAACATCAAAACAAAGGTTCATTAACTAGCAGCACTCAGATGAGACAAGCAAGAAAAGTCAAACTAACATTTCTTTGATGTATACTTTTCTCTAGTGTGGGAGAAGAGAAACCTGAACCTAACCGGCAACACTGGAAAGATCTGTTAGCCTTCATTCAACAAAGACAGACCCAGAACAGCTATTATGGAATCGCAGAATTGTCAGAGTTGGAAGAGACCTCTAGAGATCATCTAGTCACACTACTCCGCTAAAGCAGGATTGCCCAGAGCACATCACTTAGCACTGCATCCAGGCGGGTCTTGAAAATTTCCAGAGAGATTGGCTCTGCTCTTTTTCTTAACATACATCTAGTAAGCATTACATACCTGGTAACTGGCTTGCAGGTATGCTTCGTACTACTATTTTTCCTCGTCCTCCTTCTATTCAAGGAGACTGATTTGTCCCCTCAAGCCCCGGTTGGGTATGAGGCTACAGCTGCAGTGTGAAAAGGGAGCTACTTCTTAAACCAAGTGATACTTCTTAAAACAAGCTATACAGTAATAACTTGGGCTTTAGATGTTCCCCTTCCTTTGACAGGACAGGAATTTCAAGAGAGAAGACACAAACTGTGTTTCATGCACCATTAAGTTAAATACATATATTTATATACACACACAGCAGGAGGCTATACTTTTCTACTTAGTTAGCAGAACAAAGACAAAAAAGAAAATACATAGAATAAGTAATTAAGTGTAATTCTTACACTATAAAAAAAAATTTCAAAATTTCAATAGGGAAATTAACAACTGAAGGACACAGACCAAAATATTGTCTTAAAAGTTACATACAAAACTCTGCTTGTTGAGGGTTGCCCATGTATCCTTCCTGGAATCAGTCAAAAGGTCTTGCCAGTACACCAGGAGCAGGTCCTTTCCCTGTCACTACCCCACTGTGCCTCAGAAGCAAAGATCTCATACCTAAGAAGCCTTCCAGACCTACTAACCCCATGCACCACCATGGGCAGATTTCAGCTTGCATGTCCCATGAACGCGGAGTATCTGAGCCGTAGGACAGGCTTAGATTTAAGGGGCAGCCTGTCCCCACCATTTTCAATAGACTACACACAGTCTCAGCCAGTACACAGTCGGTTTTCAGTGGCAATACCTGAAGGTCTCTTTACCCTGAAGGAAGACTTGACATTCAAAACTGAAGTTGGGTAGGGCCGTGCTCCCAAAAATGGGGCAATGGAACACCGAAGGGCTGTCCTCAAGGCAGCGAGGAAAGATATTGTTACTGGTTTTTAGAAATCTTGTTCTACATATTACCTGATTCCTTCAGAACAATTCCTGCTAAGAACAAGCTCTCTAATTGTGCCTGTATCCTCTCAAGCTTTGAGAGCAGTTGTACCGGGCAGGTTTCAGTGGCTGTTAATAGCAAGGAAGAAAACAACTCTCTTCCGCACACAGACCACTTATGTGACCTGTTAACCATGATGGCAGCTCTTCCACATACGAGCTTGTAAGCGTTCACAAAGAACAAACCTATACTAAAAGAAGATACAAGACAACATCAATACTGCATCCAACTTCAACCATAATTGCACTTTTTCCACCTTAACTCACTTCCACTTACACAAGAGGAGAGATTCACTTTCCTTTGACAGGCAGATCAGCCTACCAGTACCCAGCTAAATGCTTTAGCAAGGAACCAAATCTGATTACCTACATTTGCTATAAAAGCCCTAGGAAGACAAAAGGGGTTCAAAAAGGAAAATGTCATACTAACTTGACTGTTTCTTTCTGCTCACTCCAATTCAAGATACAGTTTACTAGTGTTCTGAAAATTGCTAGTAAGGGAGGAAGAAATTTAGCTGTAATAGGACTCTCTTGATCTTCAGTGATATAATTAGCAGATAATTAGGCTGCCTGATGTGTGACAAAAAAAAAATCCACAATGCTTTAGAAAATTTACCAATTGAATTTTCACAGAGCTGATGCATTGCTGTGGCGCACCAATATATAGACTCTCCAAATTCAGAAGCTCATTGGCTTTGAAGGAACAACAAGCTCTCTAGTCTGTTTAAAAAAGAATGAACTGTTTCAGAAAAAGGAGACAAATCTTCACCTGGTATAAAGGTCTAACAACCTACCATAAAGTTTGTGAAAAATTATGACACAAACAAATCAACAGATTTTACAAAAAAATACATACAAGATAATCAGAGTTGAAACATACTGATGTAAATTTTAACACAACTTATGGTAGTTAGTAGTTACTGACTCCTTACTTTTAGCTGCCATGTTCTCTTATAATAAAAAAGGCTTTGGAAACTTATATGAATTAAGCTTTTTGTTTCAAAACAAAACAAAAAAACCCCACACAAAACAAAAAAACCAACAAGCAAGAAACAGTGAAAACAAACAACAATGTCACTGTCTTACTAATTCTTCAAGAAACGTCTCCAGGGAGCTGAACTTGGCTTTGGTTGCTCAGCTCTAGAGAAACACTCAACTGCCCCCAGCTTCTACAGAAGGACAAAGAAAAATGAGGTGAGGACCCTTCCTGCTTCAAATACCGAGACTGAATTGATGGGCCAGCTCACTGACTTCTTTCATTGTTGCACCCTTCTGCAAGTAGGGGTACAGTACTTGGCATACAACCATGCCCACTATATGCATACACAGACCCACGTGAACAGGTGATTTTTTTGTTTTCAAACGTCACAACCCTTCCTGTAGATGGATGCCTTTGTATTTTCTGATTCCCAAAATATGATCCACAAAAACACTGTACCCTAAAGCCAAAGGGGCTTAAATTATAATACCATAATTAAAATGAATATAGTATAACAGTTTCGCCATGCAGTTGCCTCAGTGTAATGTCAAGTTGAGGAAGCAACTTTTATAAATAGAGCTTAGGGATGCCCTGTCCTATGGGGTTTGCCTTTTATTTGTTATTCTTTAAGTTGTTAAGACAGAAATAACATGGGCAGGGAAAGAAAGCTACTTGGAAGCAACAGCGGAAACTTGTGTGTCAGCCAGACTGACTGTACATGTCCCCATGCTGCCAAGGTCACCCAAGAAGACACTTAATAATGTGATTCAACACACTGTTCTTCTAAGGTATGTGGTCCTCCAAAGGCGAGTAAGTGGCAGCTCAGCACACAGCAACGTACACATGACATTCCACATACTCCAAATTCCATCCAGCAACCTCAGACAGGTTGCCAGCCTGGTCACAGTTACAATTCAAAGCTCCAGCCCAGCTCTTTAAAATGCTCACTCATCCAAGTCCCTGGAGAACATTTTCCACAGAAATGCAACCTACAGCAGAAGCAAGGAGCCAGTCCTACAGGGGCTGCAGAGTGCAGGAATGCCAGGGCAGCCATCACAAGGTGGCCTTACAGGTGAAAATTAAGCTTTGCACAAGTAAATGGGCCTCAAAATGCCTTCCAACAGCCTCTCATTTAAGACTTCTACAGAAACCAGTTCCTTCAGTTCCTTGAAAGGCCCCATAAGGTATCTAAATTGAAGCAGAAGTAAAAAAAGAATGGATATACACTGCTAGATTGCAATTGCAGATGGAAAACAGAGAAGCAAAAGTACTAAGTGCGGTTAACTGGAACAAAACGGACTTGTAGAGTTGCAAGTCTAAACACTATGGTCCAAAATCCAATGTCTGGCAACTGAGGAACTCAGGTTTTAACATGGCACTTCTCCTGCACTAAACTGCCTGCAGGAGGTACAGGTAGTAACACGTGGTATACCTCCAGAAGTCATCCTTGGCAATAACCTCCTTTTGGAAACATATTTGAAGAGCTGAACATGGTCTTGAAAGTAGACTGTGAAAAACAGCTCAAATGTGCGTGTTGTTGTTAAAGCTTCCCTTGTAATAATCTTTCTACCAAAAGATGTATATTGTCCCACTGAGTAACTACTCTTTTAAAAATAAGGGGAAAGTGGGGGGAAAAATTCAGTGATGCACTGCACCAATCAACTCTGTTTCAGTAACAGAAATGTAAGAAAATTAAAATTCCATTTGTTTAATGGTTATTTAATGAGAATTTTCTCCCTAGACCTACATGCTGATTGAAGAAGCAGCTGGTTTATCAGTCATCCTTAGCAACCTCTGAGCGACAGTTCTGACCCAGGAGAGCATCCATAAATTAGCTACAAGTCAGTCTGGTAGCTTTGCCTCTTGTTGATGTCACCTAACACCTGTTATTGTAAGATCCTACAATCCACCTTTTTTTTTTTTTTTTTTTAAGCTAAACTTTAGCCATCTGGTCTGCTGCCTCTCCCCACTTCTTCCCTTCCTGGCCTGTAAAGAGACAGTCAAGGAAAGATAAGAAGGGAAAAAATGGTTCATTCCACAAAAGAGAGAAACATTGCTTTTTCCCTTTTCTCTTCTACCATTACCTAGACAATCTACCTACCAATACAGAAAACTTGTGGCTTCTAAAGCAAATTCCCTCCAGCACCTGAAGTTAAATACAAATTTGTCAATGTCAACATACTTCTGATGTCAGCAAATAACTAAAAAACCACACTGGCAAAGTATGAGTTCCTGCAGGGGACATCCACCTTTCTATACCATTCGCTAGGGCAGTAGCAGCAGTGCCCCGAAGTCCATGACACAGATTCACCTAAGACTCCCCTGACGCACTGCACCCAGTCTTAGGTACCACACTGCAGAGTCAGAGTTCCCACAAAGCTTCGCAAGCCAAACAAAACTTCTCCAACAGTTCTGTGCCATACCTAATTGAGGAATATATAATGCTACATCTGGGAACTGCACTGCCTACCATCAACCCCGAGGTTGTGACTGTACCTTTCAGTATTTCACCACTGCCCATTGCTTACAGGATGGTGAGCAGTATGCTACGACCTACAGTACATGGGTCACATGCCCTTCTCACCCAGCATCTGAAGCACATGGGGGCCTGAAAGAGCAGGAGCTCCTTAAGCAGGGAGCCCCATTCAGCCTGACTTTCTTCTATAGTCTGCCTGGCCAAGGAAGAGAGCTACATATACAACAGCTTTTAAATATACCATAACAGAAGCTTTGAAGTCTACCATAATGCCAGCATTTCCTAACTGTTGAGGGTTCAACTCTTGACCTTGACTGTTTCAAATATTTTCTGGACATGTAATTAGGCATTCAAATTACATATACTTTCCTTATTTAGTACCCCTTCCCCTAACCCCTGTTTATGTTTCTGTAGTCAAAAAATCAGTGCTTTGGAAGCAGGGATTATCCTTTTCAAGTACCTGGAAAGTACCTTGCATGTAAGTACATAAACGAAATCATAATAGAAATATTGCTCTGTTTCCACTTTTATACTCCCTCTTTTGGTGTTACAGCCAAAGACCTCCAGGAAAGTAACTGCCGATTCCAGCCCTAGACATGTATACAGTGTCATGCGATACATTTGTCTCCTGCCCTAATTACCTTACTGTATTTCAATCTCTTTTCCAAGTAGTTGTCCGTCTGTTACAGCAGTATTTTACCTCCGCTTAACTGACCTGTCCTCTAGTAGTGAGCCTGTATTGAATTAACCTGGCTTCATTTAAATCCAGGTATCTGCTTACAGCACCACTCAGGGTTTTTCAACTAGCCCAGTCACATCTCCCCCCAGTGACACCATCCTTTTCTCTTAACATTAGGAAATCCACATTCCTTTTAGATATGATGTTGACCAAAACCACTCTAATGTATATATACACCCACTTAAGTATTCCTCATCCTCAGAAGCAGGCATTCCCTTAGGGATTAGGTTGGGGGGGCGTAAATGGGGGATGGAAGGGTTGGGTTTTGCCTTGAGTTTGAGTAGTAACCTCAAGAGTATTTCTGCAGCCTTATATGTCACTGTCGGTTCCAAATACCCGACTGTAATACCAGTAAAAGTCTTCACCGAATTCATGTGCCTTCACAGCTGCTCTTCTGGAAACCTGTAGGATATGCAACACAGCAGCATCCAGCAGCAATCCCTAGCACAGTTTTAGATAAATTGTCCAGATTCAGAAACTCAGGATTCAGCTACCAAGTTGTAGCCTCTTCCCACCACTCTAGAAGTTTGTCTACATGTTTCTAAGTTGTCAGTATTCAAAGCACACATACCACATAAAATGCTCTGCTGTTTGTTTAAAATCAATGCAATGAGAATATACCCAGCACAAAACAAGCTCTGCAGAATCTCCTAAGGAGAACTGCTGCTGGACAGAAGTGTCCAATCTGAAATTTGAGCATGAGACAGTGATTACTCTTTGACTGTTAATCTCTACCTTAAGCGTGTTTGTATTGATTTCATTCCACCTTGAAATTCCACCTTAGAAGCTCCTTGCTGCTTTGAATCTACGATCTACACAGCAACAAGCAGCTCAGCATAAGCAGCTTGCATTTATACGTGATAAAAATGACATACAGGCTGTACCAGCTTCTCAGTTGACTTACAGAAGAGTTAGTCTGTACAGGCTGAAGATCTGATTCAGCACACGCAGCTGTTCCCAAACTTAGGATGCCAAGTGAGGTCAGCAGTAATTAAACCTCAGACTTCATGGCAAGCAGAAATTCAACTTCAGCTAGGATCTACAGGGTGAATTTAGCAATCCATAATAGCAATCCATAAATGCAACTGAAAGCCAGAAGAGTAGCTCTTTCTAAATTCATGTATATTAGGTAGGAACTTTATAGAGGAGATTATGTAATGCAGGCTAGCAGAGGACTACTCTCACAGGATCCTATTTACTATCCTTTCCACTCCTGCAGAGACCATCAGAAAAGAAATACTACTCTAAAATGGTTTTTACTAGATGTGATGTAGTAAGCTAACTTTAATATAGAGCAGTGCAAAATATCGTTGATTTCCAAGAGCATGTTCTTTAAAGCACAAAGTTTTGAAAACATGCATGAGTTTTCGAATTAACACCCATAAACACTCTTGTTTATAACAACTAAAGCTGCAGAGAGTTACTTTTTCTTATGGGAAGCAAAGTTTGTACCTTCGAAGTAGCTTTATCTCTCTGATATACATAGCAGATTTGCAAAGACTTTTTGAGAGCTTCCATAGTAAACTGATCTTGTCTGCATAAAGGGTGTATCAGCTGCCCTCTCCACTTACCAGTAATTGCCCTCAACAGCCTCATACTTTTTTACACTGTTGTGGGAAAGATTTACCCATGAAATCAGACTGTAAGACCTTAGAATTTTTCAATGAATTTCAAATGGAAATTTGTAATTCCTGAGCAACTAAGTAATAAAAACTGAAGTCATCAGCACATCTCCTGCTGCTGAACAAGAACCAATGACTACAGCAAAGCTGAAAGAACCTCTCCTTTCAGCAACAATAAACAATTTACTTCCTTCCTCCTGTGAGATCTAAGGATAATTATGGTCCAATTCCAAAACTTTCAGCCAAAGCAAAAAAAAAAAAAATTGTCTTAAAAATACAAGTATTCAACAAATCAAGAGACTGATTTTTAGACAAGGAAACACCTAGAGCTTCAAGAGAAATTAATTTAACTGTTTCAGCCTAGAAACTTAAAAAAAATCTTTTTACTTTCAGAGCGTAAGTAACAAGAGGACAAGGAGATCAGGAGACGATCTATGTGGTAGACAAAGCAGGACAGATGAAAAAAATTCTTAATAGAATGTTTTTACTTCTCAGACAACATACTCCCAGCTTACACAAGTAATGTTGGCTGATTTTTCTTAATCGTCAGAGGTTTAGCATCTACCTGAAAAAATACTAAGGAGGGAAAAGCACACTAAGAGATGAGTGCTGTTACTTCTGATACGATAATGAGCTCATATAGCAAAGACTTGTTTTCTGTCAAATTATAGTCATTATACTTCTTAAGTAACATGAATTAAAATTTACTGGTCATGTTCAAGTAACTTTACTGAGAGGGAGAAACATGATCTCAAATTTCAGCCAAACGTATCTAACTTATCTTCAGTCTGTTATGGATTAATGAAAAACCAGCAATGATGAACAAGCAGAAAGAGGTATTAGTTACATTTTGATTACAATAGAAAACAGATGCATGGTGATTAATCACATTCAAGTTAAGACAAGGCCACCCTGGCACAATGAATATAAGGGTTAGTTCAGGCTCCTTCAACACACTTGAACACGCATCAAGTTACACCTTTGTTCTCACATCAGAATAGATATGCTAGGGCAAATTCAGACCTTCACTAGAATCTCAGAAAGTCCAAAGCTAAAATTATATCCAATTGATACTTCCAAAATTTTAAGTCAGAGTCCAGCTAACTGAAGCACTGCAGGGGCCTGTGCTGATCACTACAATCATAAAGAATGCCACAAGAGCATCCAATACTAACTGAATGATAAAAATGACAGAAGAAGCTCAGTGCCAAAAAGTGTTGTGGATTTCTTTAAAAATCACCCAAGTTTCCCATATAGTTATGGCCTTACATTACATTTCATCGCTTGATAAAAGGTGCTCAGTGAATACCAGTCCTGTAGCTACTCTGCTTTTTAACTGCTCCAGAGCTAAATGATCATGAGAATTATTTTAAAAGGAATACAAAAAGCCCAAAGTATCACTATTTAAAGAAGCTGTGCACCCAACATTTTCAACAGCAGGTACATTTCAGGCCCCCAGTCTCAAATGCCATAGTAGAACTGGAAAAGGTAGAAAGAACTGTGAAGATTGATTAATGGCAAATAATTGGAGTGTCTTAAGGAAGCATCACACATTGAAGACACTGGAGAAACGGCCACTCAGGTCATTGCGAAATCGTTTCCAGGGATTTCTCAAACTTTACAGGGATTTCTACCCTGTAAAGAGATGATCTGGGGAGAGGGCAGGAGGGGAACAGAGAAGAAATAGCTACTGAGCCCTCAACAAAAGGCTGAAGGTGAATTAGAAGTTCCTTTTCCAATACAGCTACAGGGTATCAAATTAAAACTGCAAGTCCAAAATGACCAAGAAGAACTGGTCCCTCACCTAGAGTGAAGTTCAACTACTGGAGGTCATCGTACATGTGGTGTTTTTTTATACACTACGGGTTTGAAGGTTGTCTGAAGAGCAGCTGGGCATGTTCTTGGAAGGAAAACCCACAGAGGGTGACCAACTGTAAAGACACCAAAGTCCCTGAAGCACAAAACTGCCAGAGGCTGAAGAGCAATCTGATAGAATTCTTGCACTCTTATTACATTTTTCCAATCAGCAACTGTCAGCAGCCGTTGAGGAAAGAAGTGAGGGGACTGGGGAACTGAGCTAGGTGGACCTTTGATCTGATCCAGCAAGGTGATTTGGCTCTATAGCTCATCTGTCATTCTCATCATGCTTGCTCACTCTTTGTAAAGATGAAAATCTTTCAGAAGTTCTCCACTGGGAATAACCTAAATATTTTTGAAAAATAATCCTCTACAAAATAGAGCAATCACCTTTATAGTTTCTTTTGATCATGCAAGATGACATAAATTAGCACTGCACCTACTTGTACTGTACCTGTTGGCCGTATGCGCTTGCAAGTCTGTATTTCATTAAAGCACAATAGCATGACAACGTACACACACCTTCCCTACAAACAGCTGCCTCCTAAGGATGCTTGGACTTATTTCCAACTAAATTATTACCCATTTATTTTTACAAAACTGCAAACCTGCTGCAAGCAGTGGGTAGAGTATTATTCTTTCTACTTGATTCCTAGAGATTAGAAAGTATTTTAATTTACTTTCTTTCTAAAAAGCACAATGAGTTTTTATGCTTTTATCTCACTGGTTACCAAGGAATGCTCACATAGATTCTGCCTGTAGAGTCCCTGCACACTAGTCACCAGGCACACTAGTCACTCTTGTGTATGATTCAGCTGCTAAAAGCAACACTAAAATAGGTTTAATGAAATAATCAGAAAGAAAGTGTACTTGAAAATTTAAAAAAAACCATGCAAGATAGAAGTTGCTACAGGTGGAAGCATAGAATTGAGGGTCTGAATCAACATTTGTTTTGCAGGCACCCAAAGGTGTTAGCTCGTTCTCTGCAAATGTAGGCAGCACACCACAACCCTCATCCCTGTGCAGGTTCAGAGCACCCAAACCACTAGGTGGTTACTTAATCCAGGACAGTATGGGACAATAAAGCTAAGACTGAGAAAACTGGGTTATTCACTAACAAGTCCTTAATGGAAGTCTTCTGAACCAAAATGAAAAAGAAATACCTGTCCTCAGCAGAATCTGTTTTTCCAAGAAATTAAATTTTCTTGTATTTGATCAAGATTACCAAGGCAGTGAGGCCGCGAAAAATAATTTTAATTATCTCAAAAAGGAAGAACTGAACCAGTCACTTCTAGGACACTTGAGGAATCAATGAAAGAACACGGACATTGACTTATTCTCCTATGTGCATTTTGTTCAGTCCCATTAAAACTCCTGAAAGCCACAAGTGAGCTGCCCACTTGATGAGTCAAAAGGCTCAGGAGACTCAGATTAGGGGGAAGAAGCCAGGCACTTCCTTCTAACATCAAAGAACCCAAAGGCGAAATGAGATATGATGCTCCAAAATGGCAAAAGCGTAACTGCAAGCAAATACTCCACCTGCAACAGCTACTTTTATTCAGAAATTAGAGACTGACAAAAGTAAGTATAAGTTTTCCTTAACCCCAAGAAATTAATGAAACAAAAGGGCAGGTGGACAGGAATTCAGGCTCTTTATCCGAACTCTAATTTTTTCTTCCTAGAGAACACAAGATGAGAAATACTAAGGTTGTAACACACTCACAACCTGTCAACCAGGCAAAAAAGAGAGAAAAAAGTGAAAAAGCAACACTGTCATGCATGTGCAAGCACGTAAAGAACAGTGGTACAAAACCCTGAGAGATACGATGAAGTCACTAGGACACAGTGAGGTTGCTGTTATGCTGGCTGTGGTATTGTGCAACGAAGGCAGAATTGATAGCTCTAAATCAGAGTTTCACTATCTACCAAGCCAGTGTGAAAAAGGTGAATGCTGACATGTGCCACAGCTGCCTCTGATAAGGTATCAACATTTAAATGCCCAGGACATGTAGCCACCCTGAAAATAGATCCCTTGTTTTCTAGGCACAGAGAAGGCAGGTACAACTGTGGCCTGCAAAGCATCTGTCTTCTTTTCCTTGTTATTCACAGGACACAAGGAAAAGATCTTGATAGCTAGGTGTTTAATGCCAAAGTACAACTGACCAGACCCTTGAAGAGAAGGATGGGCGAGAGCCTGCATGTGCCTGGGCTGACAGACCTCCTGCCACTGGCCCATTCATCAACATGTGCCAACAAGCACCTCAGAGAACTGCCAGCTGCATGTCACAGGCTCAGGAAGATCAGGCAATATGAAAAAGTGGCAGGAGACATGGCAGAGACGCAACAAGAAAAGAAATCCTTCTCTTCAGTGTTGGCAGCTCAGCTTGTTAACATGGCAGGCTCTGCTTCCCTGCTGAGGGAGGTTGTCAGAAACACCACACTGGGTGCCAGAGTAAAAACAACTTTCCCCTTCTCCTGGGATGGGTGAACTTGCACGTCTGGTCTCTGGGAAACAGGCCGGTACAAATTATCAAAAAAGCACCATCTCATTCAGTTGTAAGACCAGCATTTTGTAAGGGCAGAATGGACCAAATCTCACCCAAAGCATTTTATGGGAGATGAGGATTTGCCCCAAAAGAGGCACTTGTGCTCCAACATCCTGAATTTCTGCAGCCACTCTGGCAAAGTGCTCAGGTACAACCACAGAGCAGTCACCATCTCCATCTGCTCCTGTCCATAAGATAGACCTGAGAGCCAATGGAGGAAACTGAAGCCTGAGTCCCTGAATCTTATTTGCTGTTACCAAAATTCATCCCAGCATAACTTCACAAGAGTTATTATAGTAAGTAAATTTACATATAATTGTCACATGTTAGAACTTGACAGAAACCAGGAAAAAAGAAATCAGCAGAACTATTTGCAGAGGCTGGCAAAGACCCAGATTTCACTGAAATTTGCTGCCATCCAAGAATGACTATCAGGATTCTGAAGACACAATCCAGAAAGGGGCAATGGACAGTACAAGTACTTCCCAGCCAGGCAGCTCCTCTCCCTAATCTGTTCCTTTTATGGTCAATGGAATGGGCAGTTGAGGACAGGAACACTGAGGTGCTCTGAAGTGCCCTCCGGTCAGAGCCTGCTGACCCATGTCAGAGGGAGCCTGGTGGCTAACGCAGCTGCCAAGCTGCATGCCTGGCGCTGCTCGGGGACTGACAAGAAAGGACTCCTGGCCGTGATACGGCACCAAGGCTTCACCTAGAAGTGAAGTTATCTTCCCACACACCACATGGCTAAGAGCAACTCAAGCAATATGAAAAAGACTACAGCCAGTGCCTTAACACTCCTGTCAGCTCAATGAGGCCCGCAAGGCTCCTACTGATTTCCTGTAACGGAGCGAAGAGTAAAGCACAGAAGAGGGAGGAACGAAATCCACATTTGGGGAACGGCAGATGCAATCACAAAAATCCTTGTTCTGTGTAGCCTGTGCTTTTCTATTTGGCATTTTGTTTTGGTTTTACCTAAAAAAAAAAAAGGAATTGTTTGGGTATTTCTGTCTTCAGATTGCTCTCACAGGGAGGGATTACCCAGGGGCCAGCTGGAAACAGGACCTGGCACCCTGAGGTGACAGGCAGCTAGTCAAAGAGGTACAGACAGGTCACAGACAGTCTTCTAGGTCCTCAAGTTGGTACCAAATTATATGTATTTTACTGGTTTTATAACAAAAATATTCAACCTCATAGCTGTTAGGCTAGGAAAACATCCCATAAATTTCTAGTGAAGATATTTAAATGACTGAATGTTGACTAAGGAGCCTAGAACATGAAACACAGAGAACAGAAAACCACAGACAACACCTGAAGTACAGATGCACAAGATAAACCAGCGAGATCATGGTGACAGTAAGATGCAGACCACTAACCTTAGAATGAAAATCCAGCAGACCCAGTCACTGCTACCAGACTGCCCCACAGTGTGTGATTTAGGGTAACCCCAGTACTTGCATACTCATCACTCAATATTAAACTTTGCACATAAGCACAGCACGTGCTCACACCTGGGGCTTTAGGGAGCACCCCTGGGGGCTCCCCATTCCCAGGGTACAGCACCTCCAGGAGTATTACAGTAGCACATAGCTATTCTGGCAAAGGTTCAAAGAGGATTTCATTTCTTCATCCACTCTTTTGGGATCGCAGATTTTTAATACATTGGGAATTAATAAACACTGAAGTAAACAATATATGGCAGAACTCCTTTACAGGGGGTTTAACCAAAGTTTTTCAGGATAGATATGATGCTGGACCTTTGCAAACACAGCCACATTTTCCACAGCAAGTTTTTCCTCAGTGCAACACCAAGTGTTTCAGCGTGACAGCAAAAGAGGGGGGTCAGGGAAAGTCAGGAAAGCCTCCCAAGGTATTTCCAATACAGTTACAGGGAACCGTTTTTGAATGTTCCTCTAAGCAACTAGGTGCAGAAAAGCAATGACAGCTGTCTGCTGTCTTGCCAGCATCGTCACCATCCTCCCCTGCCTGGAACAGCTCATCCAGTTCCACACTCGAAGAATAAGGTCTACTGCTAAAAGGGCTGAGGAAAACCCCAGCCCTTGGGCACGGGTAAGATCAGCCCCAGGCCTCCTCCTGTGCCCAACCTGCCGAGAAGCTTTCCACACTCTCAGCTGTCCGTGTTTCACACAAAGTCAAGCTGTAAGCAAATCTCCCCAGTGGCATTTGATGCTGAACAGGCTCTTAAATGGCTGATGAACCTAAATTTAGGATTATGGAAGTGGTAAGGAACACATCCAACATTCATATTTTCCTCCTACACACATCAACAAGTTAATTTGATATGCCAGTTTTAGACATTCTGAAGATGTACCTGTCCCTTAAAAACGAAGTGTAATTTTTGTCAACAGCCACAGAGAGAAATAAACATACAGAAACAGGTTTTAACTTTATATTTTTAAGTACAGTTTACCAACACACTCCTCTTCATGTTTTAATAGTAAGACCAAAGCTAAATATTTCATGTCTGAAAGGTTAAAAGAAACCCCATATATAACTTCATACATAGCAGATTCATCTCAAACTGCAAAATATGAATTGACATGGCTTATGACATCCTACCACTAACAACAGCATGCTGTTCAGCCACAGTAACTTCTGCTGCGGCTTTGAATTAAGAGGTTGTAACTTCATCTCTTTGGAGCCTGAATTTTCACGTGCCTTACTGAATCTTAAACAGGAAAAAAGTAGAATTAAAGAAGTTACCATTACCAAAATAAAGATGCTGTAAATAAAAAAAAAAAAGTGGAAAACTGCAGCTAATGATAATACAGTAACACTTGAAGACATGAAAAGTTAAGAAATAAGGGAAATCTGCATTATGTGAAATTTTATAATGCTTACAATATTGGCAATTAAATGCTAAAAAAAAAAAAATTCCATCTCTCTCTTTCTTTCCAAAACAGAGACACTACCGTGCCCTGAATTCCATCAAGCTTGTACAAGTACAAAACCATAATGATAATGATTGGTGGGATTTCTCCATCACCAATGACCACATCCAATCATGGCTTCTTCTGATCCTAAGACAAGCATTTTACCTAAATGTTTCTGAAAGCATCATATGAATATTTTGCATTATAGTACACATTTTCTTCTTAACTGGATGGGATTTTTTTGATATCACATTTAAAAGTCTTATAGAAGGTAACCTAAGTTGCATCAGGGAATCATGCCACCTATTTAAATAAAGCTCCTCATGCTTTGGAGTATTTCTTTCAAGGAAGAAATAAATAGAGAGGTACCCAAATTTGCAAATTAAATCATCTTAATTTCCACAGAAATAAAAGCAGCTGCACATGGAAAAGATTAAAAGGACCTAAATGAGAGAGGAATAGAATAGCTAATGGCAAGGAAAGAAAAGTACAAGTTATTTGAATGCCACGATGAAAACTTGACAACAGAGAGGAACTTTTTCTTGACTGCTGAATTATGAGATAAGACATTTATGTTACATATCGCCACGAGGGAGGGGGGACAACTAAGAAACCAGATAAAGAAAATCAGTCCAAGTGTTACAAAACCACAGGTAATTTTATATCACATTCCACTGCAAGATCTTGAGTTGGTAACAAAACTTAACCCTCCTTCCAGTAGGTGTAAGGACTGAAAAAACATAGCCCTGGTTTGAAAAGATGATATGCATGCACTTGGCCTTCAGAGAAATTACAAAAAGCTAGCACGTGGAATCCATCTGAAGCACCATTGGGCATAAGGTTACATATTTTGTTTACCATTTTTAAAGATAAACAGATTGAAGCAGATTGATAGTGTTCAAACATTTATCTCCTGACTTTGTATTTCAATGACGGGCACACATTCTCTTTTGTAAGCTAATACAAAATAAATCATTATAAGGCATGCTAGAGTATGCATTCAGCTGTGCTACATGATAATCAAGTAACAGATCACAACTGCCCATTCAAAGAGCAGAAATCAGACATGCAATGAATATGAAAAACCCACTATAGAGAAGATAAAACAGTTAGGAAATGTTTCATTATTTATTGCACAGCAACTCCCTCAGTAACTGACTTTGGGGGGAAGGAGAAGGGGGGAGGAACAGTCCAGATGTTCTCTTGACACATGGAGGGATTTGTTTAGTAATTTGTCAGTACTAAATGGGATATACAAAGTTTGCCTAATACTAAAACTCTAACCATTTGCAGAGTCTCCACTCAAAAGCATTACACGGAATAGACACATTCTGAACCCTGCTTTCCATAGTAGTACAATTCTTTGCTTTATGAACAACAGCATTTTTGCTCTCTTATTACATTAGAAGTATGTTATAAAAAAAATAAACATCACTAATCCAGTTCTTTCTCTGTCCATATGCTTGGGGAAGTAAGATCCACAACTTGGATTGCAGCTACTTCCAAAATCATTATCTTCCTTAAATTTTAGCCAATACTGAAATTCACAACTGAATAAGACAAAGAACGTCACAACTTCAAACACAAAATCTACTAGGCAAAACCAGTATATTCAATATAAACACAGTCTTTAGTATATATGCTTAGAGACCATTGGTATATCAAAGGCAGCTTTGTCCAAGCACCTTAGAACATCTCAGGGGAGGTAGGAACTGTATTTACCCCAATTCCACCTGAGGACAATAAGCATCCTTTCACCTTCCTTACAAACAAGGCCAAATCAGTGGCAATGCTGAGTGACATTCTAAAGAAACACCAACCCTTTCTACTCCAAACCCACAACTTTTAAGTAGCAGTTCCTAATTTCTCTTCCATAAGCATTTAACTCTCTTTTATTGATGTACCTCTTAAGTTTTCCAGGGAAAGATCAGAACAGGCTTGAGTGGTTTTCAAGAAAACTCATCTGAATCAAATTTATTTCTTAGCCTATATCTTCCATATAGATTCGATTTAGACGGAGGCAGGAAATTAATCACTTTGTTCTCTTCTAAGTGCAATACTAATTTAGTTGAAGATATTTAACAAACTTAACCTTTCCCTCCCTCCTCAGTTAAAAGCTTGAACATGCTGTGCTTCCATCTATTAATTCAACTGTCGGAATGCTGTCTGAACACAAACCAGAAGCCCAACAACTGCTTTAGCTGTCAATACAGAGATCTATAAAGTGGAAAGTGCAAATAATTAAAAAAAGAAAAGACAGGAAAAGTAATGACAGCTATTAATGCAAGAGGTTGCAAGAAACCCCTATATTTAATAAAATGTAGGATACCCTCTTAAAAACGTGGAGGCTGTTAATAAGAAAATGGAATTTTGTCACATTCATATCTGGCTATACAGCAATAGTGATTTTTGTAGATTCCCTGCCTTCATAGGACAGCTACAGCCGTCTCCGTCTCCCACATTGCTCAGGGGACCAGCAAGCTGCACCAGCAAGCAACATGACTATTTTGGACATGAAATTTTAGAAACTGCACTTTCAATATACTCCAGTAATTTCGAGTTGATCCACTGATTAACTTAGTCCTCTTATTTTGTGAAATTTAACTAGCCAATGTACAGTCCTTCCAAAGCACCAGGTAGATGGCAACATGTAAAGAATAAAAGCATTAGTGTATTTTATTAGAATTATTTCATCTTCAAAAAGGCTATAGTTAGACTTCATGAAAAAGACTATCCACTTAAAAAGAAAATCCACATATCAGTAATACGGCATTTTATAATTAATTTTAAAAGACAACTGAACAAGTCTAAAGCTTGCAGTGGTAGGTGGGAAGGCAAAGCATTTACTTATTTTTCTTTCAGGGTTTATGAGGAGATGGTTTCCTTGATGACTGAGGATTTTTGTTTGTTCAATAACAAGATTTGTTTAACTCACTGTTTTAAGGGCCAAAAGTAGATTTTGTCTCCCTTGCAAATTTTTACATACTGTAAGAAAATTGAATTATTATGGAAGTCTAAATCATCAGGAAAAAGAGCCAGAAAGAGGATATCCCGATTCAAAGACATTTTACTTGATTTCTGCAGTACTTCCCCATGTGAGTTGAGTCAGACAAGCTTTCACATTTTGACACAAAGCTTCCCAAGACAAGAAAAGCATCCCACTAGCACACTCCACAGCAGTCCTTTCAAATCTGGAACATGCCCCTTTAAAGCAGGAATCCACAGCTTTAAAAGCAATGACCCACTGATAATGAAGGCTTTATCTACTCTACAGCTTCTTGGTCCTTCCTGCTGCAAAGCCTATTTTAAGGATTATAATTTAAATTTATAATTTAAATGCAGAGACAAATCTTGGAAATTTCCCCACTTTGTCTCAAGCACCTTCTGAAATCCTATGGGACTGGTCCAGAGGTTTCTTAAGTGAGGTCAGAGAAGGCAAATCACAGATTATAGAGAAGTACCGCGGCTCATCCCCACAAAGGAGACTGCTAAAAGCATGCACAAATAGTACAGCAGAGGTCTAACATTTCAGTTTAAAGAGGTGTGCGTTTTTAAAGCAAAACCACAAGTTATTTATATGGATAGATTTTCACAAAGCAACCTGATCTGGGAACCAGGTTATTTTACTTCAAGCATCTGTGTTCCACATTCTCAGGAAAGAAAATTTAAATAACCCTAAAAAGCTGAAAAAAGTATTTTTATCACAGCCTTTGCAGCTATTTCATGTTTCACTCAAATCAAAAGAGAGCTGAACCAGATATCTCCAATGACATCTGGAAGTAGGCCCTAGTACTGCATACCCCATCTTAACCAGAACTCAAATTATTCTATTAAAATAGCCTAGCTCTTGAAAACAAACATATATGCCAAGCTCTGGCATTCCTTCTCATGTTTTTTCAATTTGTGTGATGTCAGTTTACATCTAATAAACATGTTGTTTATCATCTTCATTTATGCTAGGACTTTTACCAAGTTATAGCAAGAGTCATAGAAAGAATATGATTACAAATCCATAATGCATGCAGGATCCCTGTGCAGCACCATTAAATCCATTAATCACTGTCTTTTCTGTCCCAATTATACTAAAAAGATATTCAGTAAAGCAATTTCAACTCACCTCTCTCTCTCCCCTTTACCATCAGTGCTAAGAAGGCAAAACCACAGCGCTTCCGACAAATTCTCAAGGCACCTCTTTTGTTCCCTTTAAATTAAATCTGAATCGGTTGCACATTTTGTTGAACTGCTAATGTTCTCCACATGTTCCTTCTTCCAAAACCAAAAATGTTTTCTATTAGGAATGCCTAACACTGAACAAAAAACTGTAAAATGCCCTTCAAACAACCCATAGTACTTCTCTTTCTCGAGACTTTTCATTGGAATGTATTGATCACTAGTTGCCCAAATGAAAATCTCATAGTGCCACAATTAAGCCTCCTTCAGTAAAGTTTTTAAATTAGACTCTTTCTCTTAGTGTATTCAGAAATCCCCTTACCAAAAGAAAGCTGTTTTTAAATTCAATAAGCTATTCCNGCAAAAAAAAAAAAAAAAAAAAAAAGAGGAGCTGCAGAATGCCTATGGCTAGAATTATTCTACTCCTGCACTCAGCATCCTGCAAACACCTATGCCAGAGAGATGCAGTTCAACTCTGCCCTCAGAGAATGCAACACAACAGTTTTACATGCTTCCTTAACCAGAATTGCATTGGCTTTTCTGTACTTCCATACCATAATCACAAGAGGATAAACCATGCTTTTTTCCGGACTATCCACGTATCATAGTACAATAAAAAGCAACAAATTATTTACATTCTTCTTATATTACAACAAAATGCCAGATGCAGTTACAGACTCAAGGACATCATTTTGTCTTCATGCCAGCACTGTGGTTCCACTGGGGAGAAACTTGCATCTCAAGCACATGGAAGAACAGGTCCTACCAGAAGGTTCAATAGATTCATAAATAGTTGCAGAACCTAATCGTATCTTCTGTAATACATGCACCAAGTCCACGTAATGGGTAACAGAAGGGAAACTGTACATGGAAAAAAGGACTAGCTGCATTCTTCAGCCATTACAGGACAAATAAAAACAGCTGGCTTCTACTAGCCTCCTAGTTACAACTAGCTTACAGCTTCCCTCAGATATCCCAGAACAAAGGGAATTCAAGAAAGTATTTATAGCTACATTTCATAAAAGATATCAAGAGCGAAAGGATGTCAAAAAGACAACCCGAAGAACTGCATGGAAAGGCTAAGTTTCTGGTGCCATAACTGCTGGTTACAGCAGATGCCTGAACAACAGAGGCTAGAAACAGCCGCTGTGCGGCACGACAGCTATTGTGTCCCATACTTGGGAATAATTGGAGCCCCGAAAGGGCAGGGAAGGGTTAACAGGCTGTAGGTCACTTCAGCACCGTGCTGGGGTCCATCTGCAACTGCCCACGTGTATAAGCCAACAGAATGGGATTATAAAATGGTTACAACAATTAATAATGCAGTTAGATTATAAATTTAGCAAGACTGGTGTAAGATACTTGCAAACTATTACGGGATCTCACTGGAGCAAGCTATGAAACTTAAGACAGAAATATCTACACGAATTATTTTTAATCTATAGACAAGTAAAAAAAAATTGCATAAATACAGGAAGAAGCTATAACCATGCAAAACCATAATTTTGTAATGCAGAAATAGTTTAAATAACCAATTGCAGGGGATACTTGGTATATGGCGAATTTTTAAATTTTTTCTTTTTAAGTAATAACTTGACACAAAGGAGAAATAAAATTTAAAATACACCTTGCAGCATTTGCTGACCTTCCAAGCTACAGTACTCTGAGTAATCCCAGGTCAATACATCAGAATTACATCAACCTTTGTTATTTGCATTCTTCTTGTATTACATTATATTAACACCTGAAACTTATGTCAAACCTTCTTTTGGCAGAATTCATTCTAAGTCACTGTCATGGGTCACTGACCAAACCTCACCCTCAGTGTTGAAAGCAACAATCCTGATTCCCCATCAGAGGCAAAAGTGTTTTAAAAGAGGACATGTCACCCTCTTAGGTTAGATACTGCATCCAGATACATAAGAGTAAATGGTGCCTTTTCTCTCAGAGACCACCTCAGATTTTGAGGAGAAAGCTACCAAGAAACAAGGAACAGCAAATGAAGCAGCAGCCACAACCAGAGCTGTCCAAGCACAGGCATAATGAGCACACCAAGTCACTCTCCAGGAGGAGTGGAGCTTTTATAGAGCTTTAAAACTTCACCGACAAAGAGTTGCTTTGACTAAATCTTTCAATTTAGTTATAGAGACTAAAGTTTTTGTCACTGTTGATGTTTGCCCTTGTAAAGCTACATCCTCATTTGCACTGGACTTCATCAAGATTTCAGCTGAGTCCTGTAATTGTTGAAAATATGCGAATTAAAATTACATTAACGACAACTAAATACAAACAAGGAAAGTCATATGGCTGCCAAAAATACCAGAAAAATTTTTCCCACGGGGTATTAACTCACAATAAATCTAATTGAAATAAAAGACCAAATTAGACAGATTGTAGAAAAAAACCCCACCAATCGACACTGCGTGATTTAGATTGATCTTCCCCCACTAAGGTCTTTTAACATCAACAAGTACAAAAGTAAACCTTTAATTTTCCATTACTTATGTTCTATAAACAAAACTGGTTTCAGCAAAAGACTTTTGACACAAAAAAAACCACATTTTAAATATCGCAGTTTGTATTAAAACCACTTCAATTTTATTTTTGAAATTACTTTCTAATTAGTCCTGACAATTTAATGAGGATCAAACCAAAACCAGGAGAAGTAGAGGGATATTTAAAAGAAAATTTGTTCCTCCATGGTAAAAGTTCTTGGTGTGAACTTAAGACAAGAACTCAAACCAAGGGGCAGGGGAAGTATTAATGCATTAAATTGAATGAGATTCTTAAGAGTGACTGGTATGCAGAAAATACCACTCACTAACAACTTCCGCACTGAAGTTATTAAGCTTCATTCCTTCCCTGACCTGATGAAAACCAAAAAAACCCACCTCACTTGACATGGGACTTGCTAAAACTTCCAAAGTCTCATAAAATATTGTCCTGTAGTCAATGTGTCGTCCTCTGACACTAAACCCCCATGAATTCCCTGGAGATTTCAAGTCATTAATGATAGAAAACTTTATCTGGACACCTGAACAAAAACCCTTAGGTATTTTCCACAATTTAGAAGTACACCATATGTTAGGAGGAAGAAAAGAAAATATTGGTCCAACTTCCAAAGGGAAGCATTTACAACAGGAAAGCTGTTTCTTTATACCTCTCAGCCCTTCAGAGGCAAGTAAAACCTTAAATTCAAGGATGATATGAAGCTCTGCAGCAAGGACACTCCAGAAGATATCACCCTTTTCTTCTCACAAAGCAGTCCCAGGTACGTATGAAGGCCTTTGCAGTTAGTAACATAGCTAACCACAATGCTTTCAAAGGATATTATGAAGACTGACAGAAAACAGCCAATGCAAGACATTCGTATTCCATGTAACACCATCTCACACTGCTCTAGCTCCTGACTTCCACTCCAAATACATAACACATCTTTTAAGCTCAAAAGGTAATCCTTACATTTAAATAAAAAAGTTAACAGGCAGCTGATATAAAAGTAAGTCCAACACGGAGAAAGTGCCCACTGTGCCAGTGAAGCAACCCTTGTGACAAGTGTAACGGCCAGGCACAGGTCACCAAATTAAGCCAATACAAAGAACTTCAGAGTCCCTGACTCTTTCAAACTACCCCACACCAAAAAGTAAGATACATTCAATATATAGAAATGAAAAAGTAATGAAAAGAAACTACATTACATAAAGTTATGGGCTGAAACAAAAAGCTTATCTTAAAAATAAAATCTTCAACAGGGGGGTTGGAAATTAGAACCAGATCTTGCATTTGGCTCTTCTGCCTGTAACAAACCAAGCCAAAAGCCCATATCCAAACACACCTCTGCTCCAGACATTTGAAATCTGGACTCACATGTTGCAGCCTGGATTCAACTGTACTCACTGCTGAATGCAGTGGATACTATTGGAAAGTAACAGCACCTTCATATCTATTTTAATACAGGAGCAATAAAAACACACATTTAGTAATATGCCAAATTGTCCACAGTGAGCTTGAATGCAAACAGATAACAATGCAAGCACACATGGAAGCTCGGAATCTGGTGTGCTCCCACTCCGCAACAGCTTCATTCTGGACAAAAATCTGTTACATGAAAACTGTTTTTATAAAACCTCAATCCAGGAAACATAGGAAATCTTGTCTTGCTGCACTGTTCTGTTTTGCCAAAGATATTCCCAGACCTAACAAGAACAAGCTTTTCCAAGCTGTTCTTAATTTCATTCGTATTTATAAAATCAGCCTAGACTCTTTCTCCTCTAACGCTTAACACATAGGCTTGCTCTACTGTACTTCCTCAAGCCAATGGTAGTAGAGAAGAATCTGTTCCTACAACCTAGAGACCGCTCTCAATGGGAAGTATTCAAGGAATTCTGTAGGTTGCAGTTCAAATTCCCAGAAAGACTGTTTCATAACACCCTGGGGGCAGGGGAAAGAAGTTTAGTTGTATTTAAAGCTTGAATCCACCAACAGCAGTAGCACTGTGGAAATAATACAAAAATTAAACTCCCTTCTGTTCCTTTTAAGTATCTATATTCCAACACTTCAGCTATGATCTCTTGAAACAAGACTAACTATAAGCTAAACATATTACAGTGTTGTGTCAACTATGGAGAAGTTGAAAACAAACCAGGAAACTGTGGCACATACATGTAGGATTTTTTTTATTTTTTTTTTAAATAAAACAGTCACCCATGACATCTATCATAACATCACCAGAATTTAAGCATTACTTTGTTAATGCTCAGTGAAGCACACTGCTCTGCAAAATGCTAGAGAACATATTAACACTATCACAGCACATCAGCCTCTTTATGGCACCTTATGACACACACCTTATGACTTTCATTAGACTTTTCCCCATGACAATATTGTTTTAACCAGTTTTTTTCAGACACTGACACTGTGATAATGAGAAATATGTGGTCAAGATCTACAAGATGTGAAGTAATAAACATTACATGCTATTAAAACGCAGCAGTTAGCTGTCAGCCAACAATTCTTCAGATCCCCTTCCCAGTTCAGAACAGTCTTCTTCAGGCACTCACAAATGCTATGGCAAGACAGATAGTCAAAGATTCTCTAAAGCATCCCCAATAATCACACTCTACTGTCAAACCCTATACTTTCCTGGGCTGTTGAACATACTTTACGGGTAATGTAACTAATTTTAAACATGCAAGAAACACAAGAAAGAAGGATAATGGCCAATAAATTGATTTCACATGGAACACAGCAAACCTGATTCATACTCCCCAGATCTGCTTCTCAGAGACACACTCTGTTTATTTGTTCTCTTTCAGGCATGAAAAGCTTCACTTACCAATGCAGGCATGGACTCTCACTGACAGCTGGGTCCTCAGAATTATACTGTGCTTCTTGCCTCTCCTAAAAAGAAAGCAGGAGAAAAATATATTAAGGTAAAGGGAAAAGGTAGAGAAGTTGGGAATGAAGAAGTAAAGTTGAGCCTAGAAAAAAAGAGGTAGGGGGCAAGGGGAGATATTACAAGTTACATCTTCGGTTTTCATCTTACAACTCTATCCAATTGGCAATAAATTAATTTTCCACAAGTCAAGCCTTACAAAAGTAATAGGCAAGCCATCTACCCATCTTTATATCAACTAATGAGGGTTTTTTATCTTATTTTCCCTTCCATTGAGGGCAGGGAGCAGGAGAGCAGCTGGGTAGGCCTCTGGCAGACAGCCACAGTCAACTAATCACCACGACTCTCTAGAAATCTGTATTAGGTAATAGCACATTTTAATTTTCACAGAAAAAAAACACCAAAAACTAGGCATAGTAAAGCATGAAAAGTGGATGCAAGGTCAAACAAGGTTCCTTAGAATTCCACAACTCTCCTCATGTACCTTGACGGGCCTTGAAAGCACAAAGAAACATCTGTTCTCATGCAAAGAGGCAAAATTGAGTCCTCCTCCACTCTGGCACTGTCTCAGTATCATCCTGATCTTAAACAGAATGCCTTCATCTTAATTAGCTGCTGAATTTCTGATTTCTTTTTCAGACAAATTAGTATTAGATGTATCTTTTCAATCTAACCAAGAGCACCACTCTTGATTTCTAGGCACCCCACCCACAAACTGGCATCAGTACACAGCCATCACTTTGCCTCTGAATCCAAACCTGCTCACTTGATGGAAGGCAAGAAAGTAAGACAACCAAATACAACAGCATATTCTGTCTGTCATCTGAAACAAGCTATAACTCCTGGACAACCAGCTCTAGGTGGCCCTGCCTGAACAGGGTAGGTGGACCAGATGACCTCCAGAGGTCATCTTCCAAACTCAACCCTTCTGTGATTCTGTGAATTTGCTGTGGGAAAACACGCAATAGGCAATACTGTTTCTAGAACATGTTCAGATGTAGCTTCCTTTGTGTAATAGAAACCCTAGACCCACTTCTATACACAAATTAAAAGCAAATTAAAAGCCAGCACAATCTTCCCAAGTTATATGCATTATGATTTTGCTGAGATATTTCAGGGCCAAACCTTTCACTCAGACAGCCAGTAGAATTTCCCACTTCACCAGAACAAACCTGCAGTTTTCCAGATAACAAGTTTTCTTCCCCAATACTTTTTCTTCAAAAAGTTTTCATCCAAAATACTGTGTTCTTGTCTACAGTTAGAGGAACAAAACTATTTTTCATTAGTTTCAACAAGAAAAGAACATGCTTTATACCAACTCACAAAAAAATCTGCAGGTCAGTGAAGCAGTAACAAATATTTTCAGCAAAATACCTTTCCCAAAAGGATACTGGGGGAAAAAAAAAACAAAATATATTAAGGACCTGAAAAATATATGTTAATGTGGCACTATGTACCTGGTAACAAAGGACTCGGTCTCAGAACAGCAACCTTCTTCTATAGGTTAAAAAAAGAAATACAATAAAACTAATTATATTTTAAATTACACTGCTCTTTGGAAGGGTCTGCTTGAACAGCATTAGGATAAAGTAGGGAAAGCGTGAACCTTAATGTTGCTGCTGGTGCTCAGGGCTTTTGAAGTACCAAGCAGCGATATGTTCTTCCCCCACAACAGCTGCATGTAGTCTGGACTTTAAAGTCTTCTGGAACAATTTTGAGTTTAGGATTGACTCTCTCACCCACCTGAACTCCTCCTGACAATTCAGCTGGACACAGCCTTTGCCTGTGCTCATGTCCTGCAGACTGACAATGGCTGCCCCTTTCACAGAAGTGCCAGGACTCTTCTAAAATACTTCATTTGCAAAGGACATGAAAAATCTTTGATCGAGTAGGAAGTTTAAAATCCTACTATGAGGGATCTCTTGTTGATATACCTCCTCACACAAGAAACACTATATTCTTACTAAGGTACACTGTGTTTCTTTGAAAGACAGTAAAATAAAACATTTCTAAACCTCTCCCCCTCCATTAGTACTTAAAACAAAAGGAAGAAATCTCTCCTATGGAAACAAAAGAGTAACAACTCAGGGATTAAGGTCTCCCTCTGAGACAAAGAAGGCTCCATTTTCAATTTCCCCCTTATCGCAGCTTGAGCATGTGAAGTAAGGTATCACCAAAATGCCCATGTGCCATGTCAAAAGCCAGACATCAGCTACTCTGAAGATGTTAGTTTAGTTGCTCAACATTTTCCATCCTCCATCTGCAAAACAGGGATGATAACAGCTGCTTGTTTACTGCTTTGTTTAAGACTCAGGTCTTGTCAAGCCCCTAAAAATATAGCTGGTACTTGAGAACCATACAGTCTTCACGAAAGGTCTAAAAAAGTTATTTTAAGGTATGCATAGGTCAAAAATTCGTAGACATGAGGGGCAAAAATAAACAGCTGTTTATTTTTCAGAAGACAACCTACAGTAAAATATTTCAAGTAGCTGTAAATGTTATGTTCCCCTCTGAATCAAATGCTCATGTCTTCAAAAATAAGGAGATTAAACACTTCAACAAAGACTTCTAGTTAAATAGGTCTCCAACAGCAAATTTGATTCTTTTTCCTCCTAAAAGTCGATTGTTGACTTACGGGGAGGGGTTTAAAGTTCCAGAGAGTAATATGTATTTGCTACCACCAGAAAGCATGGCAGTTCTTCCTGCCACAGCCTCACAGGTGGCCAATTACTCTGCAGGCTGCCCATAGGCAGTGGGAGCAAACATCTCCCTCACTTGCCACCAGCACTGGGCACCTCTACTCAGAGCTTCACTGCATGAAGAACACCAGCAGATTCACCCTCAGATTTGCCAGTCCTGCCAATCTGCACCAGCCATGAGTATGACTTCCACTTTATGATCTTCACATTATTTCTCTTCTCTGACCATTTTATGACCATGTTATTGGCTTTTCTGAGACTACAGGATGTGAGGGGAAGAAGGGAATGGCTTAAAACTTTCAGGCAAGCATTATCTAGATGGTCTATAGTACTGGGGCAGCAGGAAAAGCAACATAATAATGGTATAGAAGGCTCAGTGCATATCTCACTATTAAACCAAGTGCAAGACCCTTGGGCTCCACAGCCAGGCTGACTAGCAAAGAATAAAACCCTGCTGCAGTCTGAGCTGTGGAAGTTGCCTATAAAGTCATCTATCAACAGCCACAGAACAGGAAGCAGGAAGAAAATTATATCCATTTTCAGATCGTGCTGTAAAGCTGACAAATGAACACACAGAAAAAAACCCAACAAAGTCTTGCATATCATTACATAGCACCTGTATATAAGGTACTTCTCATGGGAGTTCTTGGAAACTCTTTAGTTTTGAGACCCATCTGCTTATTCCAAGAAGGGAGAAGAGAAATGAAAATTGGGACCATACTCCTATGGAAGAGGAGGTCCCAGGGCAGTGGGGTTGCTATCAAAAAGCAAAGACTCAAAAAAAAAGATCAAGAAGCCAGGAATAGTTCAAATTACTGAATTACAAACACCTCAGAAAGATGCCCAGCCACGAACCCAGTAAGCACTAACTAGGTTGCCATTGCTCAGTTCAATAAGCCTGTTAGGTGTTGGGGGTTTTTTTTTGTTTATTTTTTTTTGTTGTTTTTGTTTTTTTTGTTTTGTTTTGTTTTTTTTTGTTTGTTTGGTTGGTTTTTTTAGCTTTTTCCCTTACCTGGTTTGCTTGGTTCTTTGTTTTTCTTTTGGGAGGGCTGGGGCATGAGCACCCACTCGAGCAATTTTGCAAAGCCAGTCTTACACTGCCAACATCACCCTTGACTATACCCTCCATGCTCCCCAACACCTGATTCAGTAGAGAAAACTGCTTCTCTTGACCTCCCTTCCTTGACAGACTTGTTTGCCAAGCCACACCCAAGGCAGTCTCATCTGCAAGGACATATAACAGAGACAAAAACAACTATGAGTTTTTGTGACCATTCATATATGCTCCTCATTCCCCATGTCACTGAAACCTTGTTCTATACACAGCCTCAAACGTGTAAGTTCATTGAGTTCAACAACACTACTCACAGACTATTCATAAGCTTCGAAGCATGTTTTTTTGAGCAAGGAAAAATTACCTATTTCAAATACAGGTATGTAGCACTTATTCCATAATTCATTTTCTTACTGACACCTGAAAACTTTGTAAAGATTAGGAAACCAGTTTACCTAAGACATACATTAAAAAAAAAAAAAAGTAAAAACCCCACAGCCACTACTCTCACACACAGAAAAATAATTCATTTCAGACCAATTTTTTCAGAGCCAAGTGAAACCCCGAGGTTACAGCAACACCAATCAGGAGAAGAACACAGAGTGTGATGCAGGAAGGATGTTTTAGGAATTAGGCTGAGCCAGAAGCAAAACAGCATGGGAGAAACAAAGCCGAATTCTCCCTGGCTTTTTATATACCAAGCAAAAAGCTCTACCTGCAGTTTGGGTTGAGTTTTCCAGGACAGGCATTACATTTACTAGATAATCCTACTAAACGACAGGGAAATCAGATGCAATGCAGATTAGAGCTTTAAAACTTGCTCTTGCTGCACTTGAGCAATTTTGCTTTTATACCAAAACTCTTATCCACAGATTTGAAGCCAATGTGAAGTTTAGTTTTAATAATATTCTTGTTGCTGTCTCTAGTTCTTTATGTTAACATGTAGGTTCTCTTACCAAAATCAAAGGCTTTCAAGACAGACAAAGGAAACTTGATCCTTTCTCCTGGAAGAGCCATTAACCAACAGTAAAGAGTAAAGGCAGGACACAGAGAATGGAAAGAGATTGTTTGCTGCAATGATTACACATATAAAGTAGTATCAGGCTTTTGTAAACAACTTAACTGTAAAGGTAGCCCGATATGCAAGATTTCAATGCCTGCACAGAGAAGATTTATTTAAAACACTTATTTCCTTCCAAGTCAATGGCATAGTAACCCACTAGTTCAGGGCAATCACCACTGAGTCCCACCAGTGTAAAGTCGTATTTCCTAGTATTTGACACAAATTTTACATAGCTAACACTTTTCTAACTGAAAATAAGACAATTTTCTTTTGGAGATGTTCTTTATATATATATA
>VZRU01013710.1:677332-731070 GCA_013398155.1 Pedionomus torquatus | reverse complement strand
TATATAATCTTTCTTAATTTAAAAAAAGTAGAGATATTTACACTAAGAAAGTGGGAAGGACAGGAGTGTGAGGCCTTTCAGTTAATGTGAAGCTTAGCATTCCTTTCTACCCACCTTGCATAGATAATAATAATGAAGAAAATGAGACTGATGTTTTGTTTTCTCCTCTCCAAGATATAGCTTATAAATCCAGTTAAGGTAATAATATGAAGCTCATCTCTTTTCGGTTTCATGAATTACTGACTAAGAACAGGCAGACTATTTTCCAATTCCTACTATCACAGAAAGATCACGAAGGATAGAATTAGCCCTAGCATATATTCAGGAAAACATACAGATATATGGAATTAGCCAAAAAAATACAAAACAAAAATAATTAAAAAAAAAACAAACAACCAAACAATCCACAAAACAACAGCCAACTCCACTCACAAACACCCACAACTCCTACATCCCTGTAGAAAGCTGGGACATTCTGCCACATGTTGCTTCCATACACAGATGGAAAAACTGGATACTATGTATCTAGTACTAGTATCTATTTCTAGGTACTGATGTGCAATACATATTAGAGAAACTTACTCCAAACCTTTAGCACATATAATGGTAAGCTTTAAAGCCTGAGATGTGTCCATCATGCTGAAATTCAACTATATAAACCATTGCCACCCATTCCTTACACCATCTGTAATTCCCATTTCCAATCTATCACAATCTATCTGATTTACAAAGAATTCGGGATTCAGCTTTGACAAATTAAAGCTGACAAATTTGACAAAGACCAAAATCCCAAAGATTCAAGCATTTCAAACTACAGAAAAAATATAAAACAGTATATCACTTCTGGTTTCATTTCAGTAGTATCTAGAAAGAGTCAAAAGTACAGGGTATTTTGTTGTTGCAATGACTGAAAGCAAAGAAAAATATTGATAATATTTGTGTAAATATCTCCAGTTAATAGTATTTTTTTTTGCCACACTTTCAAGCTATTTTTGACAGCACTGGACATGTTAGTATGTATCCTACCTCTGGAAATGCCTTTATATTCCTGTGAAGTAATTTTGTGGTAACTGCTTTGAAGGCAAACCGCAAAACAACTTCAAGCATCTTCAAACTAGTTTCCACATAAGTGCTATAGAACCATGCTACTAGTCTTTCATAATTCACTAAAAATGTAAATTTTAAATATACAAAATGAGGCATTTGTGTAAGCTCTGGTTAACAGCAACCAGGTATTGTATAATGAAGGAAAATATCTGCACTCTAGCTCTCCCCCAAAAAAATATAGAGGAAAAAAAAAAAAAAAACAACAAAACCAAAAAGCTCTCAGTACACCGTGGTACTGACAGTCCCTTCTGATTACACTGTCAACTGGATTCAATTCCTTTAGGTGGCTTTGTGTCTTTTCTTGTGATACAGCAGAGGCTAGACGTGCTATACAGAGAGCACACAGTACTGTGCTGACATATTCCCAAAACTCCCACTAGCTGGATGAAGGATCATTTTAACCCCTGTGAGATCCAAAACTGAGCTACTCTAACATCAAAGGTCCAACATTCAGCTTACCAACCTATTTCAACTTTCTAATTGCCCGTCTTTTACATCATAAGTTTCAGAAGTCCTAATTAACCAGACTTTTGAACTCTGTTACTCCCAACATACACAAATCCTTCAAGATGACAAAAACCAGGAAAAAAAAAGTTTGCTTTCATACCTCAGAATAGGAATTATAAAAAGATACACCAGATCAGATTTGCTCAAGTTAGCAAAGGAAAAGGAAGTCTAGATAATGAGCCATATTATTTGACCCCAGAAATTACAGTGATGAAACCCCATAAAGAGACATTTAATAGGGTTTAGACATGTTAGATTTCCCACACAGAAGATAATTGCAATAATAGTATTAACATTTAAAACACCAAAAATTATGCAATTCCATGCTAAATACTCTTCACTGTAACACAGCATGAATAATGTTTTTGAAAAAGATCACCACTGAAACCTGTTACAGCCACGATTCCACACACACCAATTTAGCAGCAAGTATTTCACAATAATAAGCACCCCAAAAAAAGGGGTAATTTGAATTCCATCCATCATTTCATCGCTTCACAAACTACTGGCCAAATAGCACAAACCTGGGGTGAGTTTGTCTTGACACCTGGGGGCAAGGCGGGGGGAGAACCTGCCACAGGACAGACAGAACAGTTGCAATAAAATCAGAAAAGGTTCAAAATACACAGCGAAAAAAATATTTTAAATAAACAGGCTTCATTTATTAAAAACAAAACTAGGCATGTAACAAAACCTGGAATCTGCTCTTAACTATGGCTTGTAGTTTTCAGGTACGACTTTTTAAAAAACAATATATGTTCTGCTGAGTGCCAAGAACTATTTAATAGAGTTAATTCAACACATGCAATTTAGCAGCATTAGCTTAGATAAATTTCATTTATTGTGCTGACATCAGAGTCCATTGACATTTTACGTTGATATCAGAATCATTACCTGCTACTAAATTAACTACTTGTCTTTGGTGTTACCAAGATACAGAATGTTTTCTATATTCAACTTCTCTCATAGATGAACATAAATAAACATACCAACAGCTCACCAGTGCCCGTCTTCTGGAATAACCAATGAAAAAACAAAGCATTTGTATGTACTATATTACAAATTGTTTCATTCAATTATATATTTTCAAGACATTTTGAAAACAGTACCTAGATTGGCTTAGTTACTTGTTCCAAAGCCTATATTTAAGCCTAGCAATTCCAAGGGAAGGAGGAAACAAACAAACAAAAAAATCAATCACAACACCACCCCAAAAAAAAGAAAAACCAAAACATTAAGAGGAAAATCGTGTGTGTGTTTCAGGAAAGCTTTGAGAGGAATTTTTAAGAGTATCTATTTTATTACGACACAGACATCCCTTCTCAGATCTGTACTGATATAAATACAGGATTTTTATGTAGATATCCAGTTATGATTCATTACCATTATTAGTAGGGAAAACCACAGTTGCTTCCCTATCAAAGGTCATTTTTATAATGACCTTTGGGTATAAGACCTATAATGACCTTTGGGTATAATACCCTTAGGGTATAAGAGAATGTCTTAATTAGCACACATTCTCTATTTTAATATTTTTCTTTCAGGACAGGCAACCATTCAGACATCCTTATATTTTGCTAAGGGCCTACGTACTTCAATTCAGTAAATTTAGTTCCTTTCAAAACACTCTCGTGCTTCTGAAAATATATTGCTTTATCATTTAAAACTTACGTAGAAAATTGCTTTTCAAGGTTTCCTAATGATTATTTTCTATTTTGATATCATCAGATAGGTGTTAATTCAACAAGAACAAGTCACACTACATATTTCTAGGTTCCTCCTATTTCACCACATATGCACTACTTTCTGCAACTGTGGAAAAAGCCAGAGGTCGATAGCGCAGTAACACTGCAAGTGCTTTAACACTGTCTAGCAACATACTCAGCTGCCAAGTAAAGTTACTGTTCTTCACACTAAGATACACAAGTGGAAACAACCACAAAATAAAACCACCTGCAGCACAGATACCTAAATCACAGAAAAGGTCAGCACAAGTGGAAGCAGCCTGGTGATGTTAGAAGCCACAATTTTAGTTCATTAACAACTTGGAGCCTTTCAATCTATGTAGATAACAGTGTCTAAATTCTACTCTTTTCTATGGTCTGTGCATTCTACAGTATTTTACATATTTAAAGAATATATGAAAACTTAACCCAATAACAGCAAACTTGGGTCTCAGTCTTCCATGAAGTGCTACACACATTGATGCAACAAGTGAAAATAAGCAAATAAGTGAAATCTTCTATCTCTGTGATCTAGAATTTGGATTATACCACTACATCAACCACACTGCTGGTGACTGGACTATTCTTTAAGAGTGATCGATCTTGTCTGGGAGATTTCATTTTGGGTTTGTTTGTTTTTGTTTTTGTGTTTTTTTTTTTAAATAAGAGGTTTCAGATTCCAGTTGAGATTATGGCATGACAGAAAGCAAATTCTAGAAGTTTCAATTTAAAGGGCAAAAGCGCAAAAGGGATTCTAAGTTTGGAGGTCCAGAAATGTATTTCTATTGCTCAGCTGCACTGGAATACCAGCAGAGCTTACATCCTTCCCTCCTCACATCCACTCTTCCTCGGCCGCTTCAGGAGTGGTGCAAAGAGCAATTCAGCTCATGTTTGTAGCTTGCATGAAACTTGTGAAACACTACATAAAACCCTATGTGTTTGATAAAGGCTTACTCTCTTCAGCTTAACCAAATCAAGGTGAATACAGGTGAAATCAGTGGCAAACGCTATGCCACCCTGCATTTTTGTTCATTTCGATTGTTATTACAGAGAGTTTCTCACCCTCCAGCCTTCAAACTCCCATCCCTGATCAGTCTTTCATACCATCAATAGGTTCAGTACCACTAAATAGCTCACAGCAAGGCCAACTCTCACCCAGGTGGTATAGATCAGCTAGGCATCTCTTGAAATAATCAGATGATATTTTCATCATCCTTCACAACCACCACCAAAGGAAAAACAACTCATTGAATGAAACTAAACTGTTTAACCCAAAGAGCGCACAAGCTGGATAAAAAATAACCTCAACTTGGTAATGTTTTCAGACTTGGCTAGCATTTAAAGCCAGCCTAACTTGACAACTTATCCTGTAACAATTCTGTATCTAACTTTGCCAGATAGAACAACCTGTTATGAAAACCTAACACAGATGCTGCTCTTCACAGAAAGCTTTCAAAGCACACATGCAGAACACATGCTTCACATTTTGTGACAACCTCACATAGCATCCAAGTTCCTTGGTGGACCACCAACCTTCTCCAACCCTGGATATTCAAGAGCAGCAGCTTAATGAGAACAGAATCCAACAGTAATCCCTAAACTCAAGAAGGAGCCACTGACTCCCACAAGAAAAGCCTGGACAATAGCACGCCACCAGAAGCAAATGCATGGCAACAGAGTACGTTGTTTTTGCAACTGGCTGTCTTATTCTCATTTCAGTACCTATGTATTTCCATCTTCACTTGCACACACCTTCCAGAGAATAGCAAATGCTTCTGCAGTGGGGTATTGCCGCAGTATCACTTGCTTCAAAGTTTAAGGTACTCCACATCAGCAGTGGAAAACAAACTATTCCTTGTTGAGTGCAAAAGGGAAAAAAATTTTGCCAGAGCTCAAGCACTCAAGTCTATCAGATTTCCTGTGAAAAATATCTGCAAGCCAGCACACACACAATAAGGGAAGTGTTTCTTAACCTGCTATTAATCAGACAGCATAAATCCTAGGCTTTGATTTCAAAGCTGTTAAGATATGGTTTGACTGCAGTTTCAGTATGATGTGCTTCTCCATTCAACTGCAGATTCAGGAGGTGGAAAAAAAAAGTATTCTGACACTTAAAAAAAATGTTGTCCTAAAGCCAAGTCTTCAGAAAGAGAGTGAGAGCACACATGTGCATGGAGAGAGGAATTAAGAATCTCTCTGAAAGTCATCTGAAAATCTTATCCAAACAAATAACCTTTTTGAAGTTCTTCACAGATCAACATCCAACAACTCAACTGTCGTGTTCAAGCTCATGTCATTCTCATTAAATAATGGAAACAAAGGAGCTCAGGAGACTTTAAAAAAGTAGTAGTATATTTTTTAAATGCTAAGATCCACCTCCAACACACTTCAAATGGTTGACAGTATTAGGGCCCTTTCTGGTACATGACAGGCAGCTGGAGGCAAACACACATTCATCTTCACATGAAGTCAGTGGACTTCCCTTTCATACCACAGTTTTTTACATCTGAAAACTTAGCATGACATCAGAATGTGTCCACATCCTGTTCTTGCAATACACTTGTAAGTCATCTAATCCTTCAGCATAATGGCTTTAATCAGAACATTCCTGGACTATAACACATTTACTAAAGTAACAATCATTTGACAAGGTTGGAAAAAAATAAGTAAACGGACTATTTCAGATGCCTGTTCACTCTTCATAAAATAAATAAAACTTGGCTAATCCAGGTAGAAATAATCCCAGTGGCATATTCCCTAAACAAAAATTAGGCAGACAAAATCTTGCCAACTATTAGTGTAAGCAACAGTATGCGAAGGAACAAAGTATGCTGCTGCACTTGTACATGGCTTTTTCCCCTGCAAATTATTCCCATGTGTTCTGTCTTTGCCGGTATGAATTTAGCAATTAACTGCCTCATTTCCTATTAACAACCTGTATGCCATGCAAAAAGTTACATGTGAAAGCCAAGGAAAAGAGGAGCACCCTGGCTGACAAAACTCCTGCCTCTGTAACTGTGCCAAGAAGGACTACAGGCAGACTGTCCCTACCCGGTGCTGGGCTTTTACACCCACCTACTCATCCCAAGCGCAACACTGGCTAGCCAGAGGTCTCATCCTTCTTTCCCACCTGCCTCCTCTTTTTTTAAATGGTAATGAAATCGGATGGAAACACAAGGGGGAAGAAAGCAAGAAACTCAAAAGGGTTGAATGAAGCATTCAAGGGATTCATCAAGTATGCATTATAAAGCCACATTAATAGTACCTAATTATTTATTACTCATGCATTCTGAGTATATGTCAGTAAAAGTCTGGGTGGAGTCTTCAGTGTATCTCACCACAAGGCAATGATGTTTGGCAAAAGACAACGAATCACTTCCACACACTCTGAAATGCAACAAGTTAAAATGGGGGAACATTTGTTCCATTTGTCCCTTGTGTAGTTTCTGCACAAACAAACCTCAGAAGCTGGAAATTGAGAATTCACTCTCTACCTGCTTCCCCTACTTTCTGAATCATCATGATGGTTATTTCTCAGTTGTTAATGGCTCAATTTCCACACATAAAAACACTAACATTCTAACAGACCCCAAAATACTTGAGGACTGACTGCTACCTTTGCAGTCAGCAAGTAACCATTTTTCAAGGGCTGCCCTTATTCACAAACAAAGCTCTGTCCCTTCTCACCCCAAAAGCTCAACCCATATATAATTGTTTTTAGATGTTTTATGAAATACTGATCATGAATTAACATCAGTTAAATCTCCAGCTTGTATTTCTGCATTAAGAAAACACAAACTTGGAGCTGGCAATGCTGAAGACATTTGCATTAGAAGAGTAATTTTAACAATAGCATTGCTTCTGGGTAAAACACAAAAACGGAAGGCTTGTTTCCCTATTTCTCGTCAACCATGCATCACATTCTTCTGAAGAGATGACATCACTTGACCAATGCTTTCTAATTCTTAGGCTAAGTACTTTGTACTGCTGTCAGTAGTTCTCAAACTATGGCTGCACATTCCAGAATCGTCATCACAGAATCGTCATGGTTGAAAAGGACCTCTGAGATTGAGTCCAACTACATGCACACAAAAATCCCCTACAATCTCAGCTACTAGAGCCTGTCATTATAGCATATCCTGAAATGCCACATCTACATGTTTCTTAAATACTTTGGGTGATGACTCCACCACCTCCCTGGTCAGGCTATTCCAGTGCCTGACCACTCTTTCAGTAAAGTATTTCTTCCTAATACAAACCTCCCCTGCCACAACTTCACATCATTTCCTCTGGTCCTGTCATTGTTCACTTAGGAGGAGAGGCCAACTCACACTTCTCTACAACCTCCTTTCAGGTAGAGGGCAATGAGGTCTCCCCTCAGCCTCCTCTTTTCCAAACTAAATATGACCAGTTCCCTCAACATCTCCTCATATGACTTGTTCTCTAGAGCCCTCAGCAGCTTGGTAGCTCTCCTCTGGACACGCTCCAGCACTTCAATGTCCTTCTTGTAGTGAAGGGCCCAGAACTGAACACAGAACTCAAAGTGAGGCCGCACCAGTCCCGCGTACATAGGCACCATCACGTCCCTACTCCAGCTGGCCACACTATTTCTGCTACAGGCCAGGATGCTGTCAGCCACCTTGGTCACCTGGGCACACTACTGGCTCATGTTAAGCCACCGGTCCACCAGTACCCCTCCCCCAGGTCCTTTTGTGCTGGGCAGCTTTCCAACCACTCTTTCCACCCAAGGCTATAGCGCTGCATGGGGTTGTTGTGACCAAAATGCAGTACCTGGCACTGGGCCTTATTGAATCTCATCCCATGGGCCCTTGGGCCATCAATACAACCTGTCCAAGTTCTTCTGTAGAGCCTTCCTACCCTCCAGCAGATCAACACTCCCCCTGTGTTGTCATTTGCAAACAAAAATAGTTTGGTGTCATCTGTAAACTCCCTGAGGGCATGCTCAATCCCCTCACCCAGATCACCAATAAAGATACTAAACTAAACTGGCCCCAAAACTGAGCTCTGAGGAACACCACTGGTGACTGGCCACCAACAAGAGTGCACCCCCTTAATCACAACGCCCTGGGCATAGCTATCCAGTCAGGTTTTTTTACACAGAGTACGCTTCACCAGCTTCTCCAGGAGAATGCTGTGTGGGATGGCATCAAAGGCCTTACTAATGTCCAGATAAGACAACATACACAGCCTTCCCCCCATCCAGAAGGCAGGTCACATGGTCATGGAAAGGGATCAGGTTGGTTAAGCAAGACCTCCCTTTCATAAACCTATGCTGGCTGGTCCTCATCCCTTGGCTGCCCTACAGTTGCTGTGAGAGCTCACTCAAGATGATCCCAGGCATCCCTCCCAGCCATCTTTACACTGGGTACATTCTGGTCATATGGTTTTGCCACCACCTGCACTTCCAAGTTTACGTTATATTTCGATTTTCATTTAAAACGTCATTGTACTTGGATCTACAAACACCTTGGAAAAAAAATCAGTAGCGACAACCTACAAGACAAAGGTACAAGGAGGCAAGTAAAATAAATTAACATCCTCCAGTTGAGTCACTTGATGCTTCCACTTTTTTGGGCAAAGGGTTCCTCAAGACCTTCCAGCCATATCATGGGACCCCCAGTTTTATTTGCAGGAGAACAAAGGGCCAGACCAACTTCATTAGAAAAATTCCAGAGCCGAAGCAAAGGGCACCTGCACAACCACTTCTTTCTCAAAGATTCTAACTCTTACTTACAGTATCAAAAAAAAATGCCTATTTTTTTCAAAATTAAAATAACAAAAAAATTACTTAAATATCCTGGAAAAACTGATTTTTCATACACTTTTCCCTTCCACTAGAAATCATTCCCTCACACCATGGGGAAAAAAACCCCAAAACCCTATTGTTGATGATTTCCCAATGTAATTGATAATACTGACAAAATAACAATCCAAAGAAGACACTTCCCAAAGCAACACGAAACACATTTCAAAGCTATGTCCTACTGGCTTAATTGGCCAATAAAAAAAAATAAAAAATAAAAAAATCTCTTTCTCAGGATGTTAAATCAGACTCAGCAAGAACTATTTTAAAACTGCCCTACTTTGCAGTAGAACCTGTATGTGAGTATGCAAGTCTAAGTACATAAAAATAAATTCTACTTTACAGTGATCTATATGCTTCTTTGGGTCTCTCAGCTTTTTGGAAGTTTTCCAACACCGTCATATTTGGCAAGGGCTCCTTCGTAGCTTGACATACAAGTTCTTATATGTAACACTTTGCCCTCAGGCCACTCACTTCTCCATATTAATTCCATTTAGGAAATGGGCTTTGCATTTATTGCTGGACCATCAATGTTTTTGCTAGCAAGTGCAATTGCTGAGCAGTAAACTTTAAATAAATTAATATTTTGCTGTAGTGTTGTGGTGTTAACGCTGGCAGAGGTCGCTAGTTTTCATGGCTTCATTACTGGAGAACCTGGGCTACACAAATTTACAGTGATTTAAACTTGTTAGTTTACCACTGGAGGTTAAATGGGAAACATTTTCATCAGAAGCAGATTATTACCTTAGTTTAGTTGTAAAACACACACCACACGCACAGACAGATGAATTCCCATAGGATAAACAGAGTGCAAGCTTGCCCTTTGTGTTTACCCTGTGCAGGAGCACACACATGAATTGTTGCTGTGGAATAGGAAGTGTAGCAAGTTCACAGCTTTTACTAATTACCCAGCACAATTTCACTCAGCTGCCTGCACAATCTAAGCAATTACACTGCAATTCTACATCCATTTGCAAGCTGCACAGGCAGATGGTGGATGCACCCAGGGGTGGTGGCATTCAAAGTTTAGATCCTCAAAAATTATAGTCACAGCAAGAGTGGAGTTCGGAGCAGTCTTACAGCACTTTCTGTCAGCCCTACCCGAAGCCCCACAGATGATCTGTTTATGGAGAGAGGAAGGGATTTCCTCCTTACAAATTGAAGAGAAACACATTTCCAAGCCTCGAGAGCTGCTCACTTAGCTTATAACCTCACCATCAACAAGGAGGGCAGAGTGCAAACACAGCTATTAAGGAGCTTCAATGTTAATAAAATTAAATGTTTTTAAATAAAACATCTGGCATCAGCTGTTTCTATAAGCTGTTTTTAGTTAAGTTTCCACCCTAAAATATTGGGCTCCTCAGCTATTTTCACATGTAAACCTGAATGTCAAATTAGACTGTCTTAAAAAAAGGTTGTCCTAGGAAAAACTTTAAGAATTACTCACACGCTTTTTGGGTTGGCACTGTATTTGATATGTAATGGGCTGGGAAAGAGCTAAGCACAACAGTATTTTTGCAATAGAAATAATTTTTGAAGAAAATCACTTATATTGCATTCATTTGCCAGCAGTAATCATTAAAATTCGAAAACAGCAAATCTTCAAAGTTTCCACAGATACCTTGGTACAGATGTAGATTTTTGCCTCGACAACAGAGAGCAGTGAGTAAACTCTGGGGCAAAGCAGTGTAGAAGGGAACACAGAGGTTTCAGTATTGACAACCACAAACTATAAAGTCACAAGGCAAGCTCTCAAAAAGGGAAAAAAAACCACAACCAAACAACAACCCCCAGAATAAAAGAACACCACCCTCACCAAAACCCCACTCACAAAAAAAACCCTCACAGGACAAAACCAGACCACAAAATATTTTAGTGCTTCGATTTGAGATTCTGGCCCAGACCCTGAACACCTGCATGAGCTTTTAGATAGGGCTTCAAGACACATGGGGTAAGATGAGAGAGTCCCTTGGCATTTCACAAGTATCAACTCCCAAGAGGTGCCCACAACATCCCCAGGTCACATCTGTCAATCCCAGCCTCCTGCTCTTCCAAAACAAAAATTGCACAGAAGGGAAAGAGCTCATGAACCCATCACCTGCCATCTGTTCCAAGCTGGGAAAGGTGCCACTATGGATGCTGGCTCCTTCTCAGCTAGGAGAAGCATGGCTGAACTCAGAAGAGTGAGAGTGCTGGCAGAAGAGTAAACCCAACTCTGTTTCCCTGGGAAGGGCATATCATCACACCACTGAAAGCAAGACTACGCAGTTCCTCAAGACTTGTTTTCTAAGCCACTTGCCAGCAGGTTCTGTCGTGACAGGAATGAAGATGTAAGGTGCATTGACTGAATTCCCATTAGGTGTCCGCTGCAGACCAAAGATACCTGTGATTGCAATATTCTTATTGCTGCCCTCCAGCTCCCTCCTGGCCAGATCACCAAATTAGGTGACCACAGGTTTTCCACAAACCCAGACTGACCTTGCATTTTGTGTATTCTGCCATGAGTCAAGCAGCTTGGAGTCTCTGACCTAGATATATGCATAAAATATTTACTTCCACACCATCAAGCCAGCTTTTAAACTGAGAAAACAAGCCTTAGTCTGCAATAAAACTTATGAAGTTTGCTGTTTTTTATTCTTATATTTTATTATTATTATTATATTTTATTGCTTATATTCTAAATACATTTTACAAGTATTATTTCTTTAACTACAAAAGTAGTAACATTTTACTATTAGTAGAAAAGCTTAATTTAACAACCATCATCTTCTCTAGATACCTTGTTGAGAAGATCCACTGACAAGAAAGCCTCATCTCCTAACTGGTCAACAATTTGCATGGTGGAACACTAAAGTGTTGATTTCCTCCATCCTATTTCAATCACACATCCTTCAAGTCAGATATCTCATTTGAAATGAGGCTCTATGAAATACATGCATATTTGCTTAATTATTCTTGATTACATGCTTTGGAAGCATGAACACTAAAGATACCTTGCCTGATGCAGGGAATGTGTTTGGGACAAGTTATTTTATTTCAGTTTGCTGTCAAGAAATTTCACAAGATAACTATGAAAGTGAATTTTTACAGTTCCACCCACAGATTCTCCAACATTCTGATACTTTTTTTTCTTTTAGACAGGAAGACACTTTCTGAGGATTAAAAATTAAGGAGATATAAAGCTGCATAAAATTTTGAAAACATGGGTAGTAATAGCTGTTATTGTCAAACTTTGGGAGGGAATTTAAAAAGCACCAATTTAGCAATCTAGAAAAATAATTAATTTCATTAGAAACCTAATCTTTACAGCCATTTGTTTTGCAACAAAGTTTTAACTAATCATTCACTTCAAAACACAGTTCAGCATCTGAATTTGATACATTATAGATTGGAATATCCCTGCCCTGTATGAAGTCTTGTATTTTCCGAAATTTACCATAATCTCTCAGCTATATGACAACCTGAATATAGCTAGACTTTAACCGAAGAGCATGAGAAACAAAAGGAGAATCCCACACTTAGGGAAATCCTTCAAATTTTCCTTGGGAAATCCACAAGGCTATTCAAGGTTTGAGAGAGCTGAGAACAAAAGCAGCATCATTTGAGTCTCCCTGTGGCTCAGCCCCATGCAACATTGTGTTTCTCTACAGTTCTGAACCTTTCTAGTCCTTGCACCTGGATAAGTACAACATACAAAGAGCATCTTAAGCTTAACACAGGAAAGACTCCCACACCCCACCTGCTCTAAATGTGCACCAGCTTCCTAAACTAATTTGGTCTTCTTGACAGAAAGAAGCTTGTCTTGATTGGGGTTTTGTTTGTTTGGGGTTTTTGGTTTGATGGGTTTGGGGGTTTAGTTGGGTTTGGGTTGGTTGCTGTTTTTTGGGTTTTTTTGTTTGTTTGGGTTTTTTTGTTTGGTCAGTTTTTTGGGTTTTTTGGTGGGTTTTTCTGCTTCAAAGCATGTTTTTATTGTGACCATCCACCAAATTTTTCAGATTCAGCATTTGGTCAGACTAATAACTTAAGTATCACAGAAATAAAAATATTAAGATGAACTACCACATTTTTCTAAACACAAGGAAATCACTACAGTGAACAAGTCACAGACTAATGTTTGAGCAACACCATGACAGTCTCCCACAGGCACCTCCTCCATTTTCCTTGCTGTTTGAACTGAGAAGCAGAGACAACATCAAGACAAAACATGGAAAGAAAGCTGTTTTAAGTTGAGAGCAGCTTCCAACAGTCAACTAAAACAAATACACTCTGGCCAAACTAATACAAAATCAGCATAGGATCTACCAGTTTGCAGTACCACGTCAAGAAATGTGTCCCGTTTTTATTAGACAAAAAACAATTTAACCTTCAAATGCATCCCCAACTTCCTCATGTAAAGAAGGTACCAGAAATTTTCATTGTTACAACTGTGGTAGTCACAAAGTGTAAGCTGACAAAAGTACAGTACATAAGCAGGAAAAGAACAGTAAAGAACCCTGCCAGGCTCTATTGCCCTCAGCAAATTTTGAATCGAGCCCAGAAAGAAGAGCAACATCAAGAGGGAAAACCATCTGCCATCCAACTTAAATGGGACTCACCCAACAAAAATTACTTGGGAAGGGGGTGTTTAGAAGGAATGCGCAAACATCAGTGCCAAACTGATTTGTCAGAAGCACTTTAAGACACTTTATCTGCTAAACAGAAATCTTGAAAAACGTATTTCCAGAGGAAATTTCCATTGACCGTACCGTACTGTTTGAAGCAGCTTTTGCATTCTATGGTTTAGGACTGTGTTACCTCGTGGTGTACCATTAGGGCCTGTTAAGACATGCCCATAAAAAGAACTTCAACAATAATATGGTAATTTAAATACACAAACTTCTTGACAATTCTTGTTCACTGTATCAAATCACAAGTAAACAAAAGGAAAAAAAAGCATTACCTGTCATGGGCACCTTAACAAAACAACCAGCCCAACTAAATTACCTCCACATTAATTCCTCACACAATTAAGCATCCATAAAGCAACTTGTGTTGGGAATAACAAAAAACCACCATGAAACCAACAAGAAAACAAACCACAAACACATGACAGACTTGAAAAGAAAGGCAGTTTTCCTACATGCTCTTATTGACCCATTTCCTGCTTGTGACACTTTCTGCAGGGCCAGCACTACTGCTTAACCAGCCGTTCATCCTGGCAAAAAAACCCAAACCCATCCTCCATAAAAAGAAAGAAGAAAAACCCAAACAAAAAAACCCCAAGAAACTCATATAAAAGTAATGCAATTCTCCTGAAACCCACAGCTATGAACAAAGGCACAAATGGCAGCAGCAAGAGTTGTGGACACAGGACAACAGCCTCATCCCCGTCCATGTTTTGCTCACAATTAGCTCTACAGGCTATGAGGACACATGTTGGGTTTTCTCCTTCCCTAAACATGAGTTCAGATTCTGCTGGAGCTGGTAGCAACTACCAAAAGCCTCTTTTCATTGTATTCAGTAAGGGAAGAGGATTCATTTGAAACTGTGTATGAGTGCATATGTTTCTCATAGCTGTTGCTTACAGATACACATCATAAACCTCCAGCCTAACTTCTACCATCCTCCTCTCTTGAAGAAAAATCCTTCTAATTTTTCACTTATGCTCATGCAATCCTTCCAAGAGAAAACAGATACCTGCAGCCTCTCGCACCAAAAATAATGTGTAAGATTGTGTTTCCTGCATGGTTTATTTATTTATAAGTCTCCTTTCAGAGTGTGTTTAGAGAAAAAGAAAAAAATAAAAGTCCTCAGTTTTGCCTGGGCAAACAGCAAACAGGAACACTTAGCAAAAGTTGTTGAAAACAGCCACACCGTGAGACATTCTGGATACTTTTAATAGAAGCTTCCACAGTTTAGGATCTAAAATATTAAAGATGCCATGAATATCCAGCTACTAAATCCTTCATTCAGTTCAGCAAGCTCCAGTGACCCTGATAAGCACAGCAGCCTGTGCATGGCAGAGAGGCAGGTCCTGAGGTAGCCTAATCTCAGAAAATTAAAAGCTTTGAAGATTAAGAGCAGGACCTTGAAATGACCCAGAGAGAAAAAGAGAAAGACTAAGTAGTTTCTGCAGCCAGTCCCTCCCAGACAGCAGGCTGTTAAGCCCTCACTGTCCACAGTCAGCAGCTCCAGCTCAGGAGCACTCCAGCTCTGAGCCTTGGTCTCTGCAGGGGCAAAAGATCAGAGATGCAAGGCCCAAAAACATAGTTTAGTTTGCTAGAAACCTAGGATGGAGAGAGACATTCCTGACTGTATTTGCTACCCTACACCTAGAATATTCCTTTTTTCTGGATAACATCATACAAAATTAATTTACTGACAGAAGCGACAGTGTTACCTATCTGGCAGGGAAGCCATCTCACAGATTTCTAAAGTTCTGGTTCCTCTTGTTTATCATCCTATTCTTTCCTGAAACATCAACAAAATTGGACACAGAAATCCAGCAGATTCACTAGTGCTGAAGATACCAAGTTCATTGGATTTCACTGTTTAAATAATCCTGCTTTATACCCTAGGACGCCCCTTACCTTTTTCACAGCACCATAACGACTGACTCACTTGTAGCTCAGTGCTCCTAAAAATGTCAGATCCTTTCCCACCAGGCTGCTGACAAGTCAGGTGCTGCTGCTCTTTCTTCATTTTCTTGCCTGACCAGTACACACTTGTCCTTTAGCCAATTAATCCTAAATGCAAGGTTTTATACTTGAGTGAGCCGCATCCTACTGCAGCAAAGCAAAACACCAGAATTTCAAGGCTCCTGCAAGTTATTGAGTATGCGCATATCACGGAGATGGAACCAAAAACCCTCAACCTCACAACAATCAAGTTTAAAGCACAGCCCCCGTGTCCTTAGATAACACTGCAGGTTAAGCACAAACTCGGATTAGCCAAAGCAAGTATGCTTGTACCTAACCGGCACCTCAAAATTGCTGAAGGGAGCATCCCCTCAGGCAATCCTCCTTTTATCCTTCTGCAGCAGGGCACATGACTTCTTATACTCATTTGTGGTTCACTTGCTGATTTACTTCCCAACACGTGTTTTGTTCTGCCTTCCCTCCATTCTCACCACTTGAACTTTTCACAGCTACCACCACCTGTGCAATTTATTGCAAAAGTAAGACAAAAGGGGTCTGAAGGGGGACTGTGGTATGAAGACAGCAAAGAAAGATGGGTCACAACAGTCACAACGGCTGCACCTAAAAGCCATTCCTGGTGCTGCACTTAAAGCAGGTAACTGAACCATTAAAACATGACACTTCCTATTGACCAACAATTACCCAGAGGGACAACGTCAGAGAGCATGGCAAAGACCAGTGAAGGTGAAGACACAACAACAAAAGTTGTTCTCTTTTATTTCAAAAGATAATTATCATATTAACTTGTAGCTCAAGCTTTAGTGATACATCTTAATACACCCAATTTCATACCTCCCTATCCATCTTTGCAGAGAAATGAAGGACCTCCCAGCAGACTTCCCATAATCTGGCAGGACAAGCCATTGGAAGAGGCAATTACTCAACAGACAGCAGGTTGCACAACTAAGAGGAGACCTGCACACACATGCAAAGAATGCAAAAACATAACCTGATTTTTGACCTCAAAACAACAAAGTAGACATACAATTTCAGGCGGCACAGTTAGTTTCATATATTTTGCTATTTTTCCTAGGATAGCCACAACCACAAAGAACATTAGAGTCACATTTCAGGAACAATTCATATAATGGATTTTATGTCCCCAAAGGAAGCACAAATTAAAAGAAGGTGGAAGGTAGCTTGCCATTTCAAGTGTAAAGTCTGTCAGAAAAAGCACCAAACAGCCTTCAGCTTGTCAAATTGCACAGGAATGCCACTGTGAGATATGATAGGCAATGAAGTTAGAATTATTAGAATTATCACAGAGAGAATAGAAAAAAAAAGCGTGGTTTAACAACTCACGCATACTACTACAAAAAAATATCAAAAGACAAAGTTCATTCTTCATCTTACTTGCTTTCAATTGATTATAAAGTTAGCTGGAAATGAGAACTTGCTGCTCTTTGCAGCAATTTTTATTAGCTGCGCATAAAAGTGAAGACAAGATCAATTTCTATACTCAATGCACCTATTGCATAGGAGGGAAGGCTCAGGCCAGCTGTATTGACTAGTCTGTGTATTGAAGAACTTTAATTTAGTTTCTAGTAGGAGGGTTACTTTATCTTCCAATAGTGATAAAAACATGCCCAGAACTGTTATGTATGAAGACGACATACACAAATGCACACACATGAATATCTATAATACATTATTTATAATTCCCTCTATATAATATAATCTTCAGCAGCACAGTTTAAATTTGTGAGACCAAAGACAGCTATCACAAAAAGTACAGAAACTGGTATAAACTAAAGGTTTGCATCTTTTAGCATTAATAAGCCCTGACCAATTCAGAATGCAGTTAATTTCCTTCTGGCACAGCTACATTACTCACATGCATGAAGTCTGTGCCAAAACGCACCCATAGAATTAATTACAACTACCCAGTCCAATATAGAAACCAGCAAGGCAAAAATACTTCAAACTGTCTGTTCATTTTATATCTTAAACAAGACAATCACCTCAAAGGCCCAGGAAAAAATAATATTCTAAAAAGCAGATTTTGCACATGCATCCACACAGATACACGTTGATGCTAACTTCTGTTTTCACTTTCAGTTCTCAGATGGCTTATGGAAATCTGTCATAGTAATTTGTGTCTGCCAGCAATACTTTAAAAGAAAAAAAAAAAAGGTACAAGAAGAGAATATTCAAAAAACACACTACCACATATACATCCTGGCCTGGCATCAATTCCAGGAGCAAAAAAGAAATCAATAGAGGTCTTTTCCCCAAGAATACAAAAGGAAGACTTAAATCTCCAGTTACACAGAAATTAGCTTCAAGACCACCAACCAAATATATTGTACAATGATAGTTGGTATGGAAGATTTAAGTTCTCAGAATCAACCACTGTCATTTATCAAGTTCCAAACAACTATAAAAAATTATTACACTAGTCAAAAAAATCTACCTTGACAAATTTCTTACAGTATGCCACCTTCTTTTAGAGAAACTGTAAGAATGAACATAGATAGAAAAGTCATAAAATTCTTAATCACAGAAAGAGGGAGATGTGTGTGCTTGTAAAGAAAAGAATTTTATCTTTTCTGTTCCTATGCTGACCTGAACATACCAAGTGAACCACGCACACTTCCCAAACCTCAATGCTTCTGGTGAAACATACTTATTGATCTAAATTTAGTAAACATTTACTTACCCAGCATCCTCCTGGAAGCCTTCCAATTCATCTCTTTGTTCTGCTAGGGTGGATTCTAGATCCAGATAGGTACCATTGTGAGACAACTGCAGGGTGCAGTCATCAAGCTGTAGAAAAAAAATTCAGACCATTAGATTACAGCAGTAATTCTCTCTAACATCTCCTTCCCCTCTTCCAGGTTCCCAGACAAGATAGTCCTAAAACAAACCATACGTAACAAGAGCGTACGAAATTGGGTGCTGTTTGGCAACCTATGGAAGCCCAAGTCCACATACACTAGACTACGGTTGGTCACAACATCAATGCAACTAACAGACAAATTTCTTTGAATGTATAGAAGGTGATTAGAAGGTTTTATTACAGTTGTATCACAGCCTTTGGAATCCTATAAAGAAAGAGAAGCTTTAATGTATCCTTAGGATATGAATGATTGTTCTGCATTCCTACAGTACATTTAAGTGGAGTTTCTGGGCCTATGGATGGAGGTAGAAGGAACAAGCAGCAGTTTCATGAGCTATTGAACGTCCCCTGTGAGGAAAAGTACAACCAAGGGACAGTGGCAGCCAAGAGTGGGGCTCCTGCAGTCAGGGGGAGTGGAGTCAACCAAAACCCAGTTTTTCTGACATTCTTATTTTAGGGGCAGGCACTAACCTGCCTCATGTTGCAGGGAAAACCTTTCTAGGCACCAGGTGAAGGTTTGGACACACGTACCAACTTCTTACAAAGGTACTGAGGTCACTATGGACCAGACCTGAAAGCAGGAACCTGTCTGCAGTAAGGCTGAACAGTGAGAGTGCAATTAATCAACTGTCTTATTTCCATACTGTCTTTCCCCAGCCACAAACTTTCCATTAATTGTTCCAGCTGCTGTTAAAAAAAAAAAAAAAGAAGAAAAAAAAACAAAAAAACAAACTAAAACCTAGATTAGATCAAAGTTAGAAAAAGAATTTTCTGTTTGTTTGGGTTTTGATGGGGGGTTCTTTTGGTGGGTTATTGTTTTGGGTTTTTGGGGGGTAGAGGGGTTTGTTTGTGGGTTGTTGTTTGTTTTTTTTTACAGGGAGCTTTTCACAGGAGGAGTTCTTCTACAAAGAACCACCCCAAAACTCTGGCTAACTGATCACATAGGAATACAAAATAATTACTGGACCATGAGGAGTAACTGAAGAAACCCAAGGGAAGAGCTAGAAAGTAACATGAGCTTCTGTCTCATGGAATGAAGAAAAAAGCCTTTTCAGGGCAAGGAAACAAGAAAGCATTTACCAAAGGGCAAATTAAAGAACAGGGTTCTTCTACCTCACCACTAGGTAGTAATTGTCCATCGGTCTTGGACAGCCTGGAGAACCCAGCCCAGAAGCAGAGAAACTGCCATCAGAGAGCCCAGCTGGACAGGCTGCTGTGGATCTTCACATATCATCACTGCACTGGGAGTCCTCTTATAACCAGTTACAAGTTCACAAATGCTGTAAGCCCCAGACATGTTGTACTACTAGGTATAAAATCCAGTCCGATAGCCAGTCTCAGACTCATCTCCCAAACAGAAAATGTTTTGTTCCTCTGGACTGGCAGGTCCTTTGCAGGCCTCTATACCAAAGTGCAACAAAGACAGTGGTGATGTAAATGTACATGTGGTTACAAAAGCCACTTCGGGAAGACTATTTAACACCATACTTTGTACCAATCTTCTGCCACAGGTGGTAGCCAACAACTCTTTCAAAGGTGTAAGCAAGAGTCTGAAATAACCAGTGATTCAAGGAAAGGAAATTACAATCCTTTCTCACATCCACGGATTTTTCTTTCTGCTCTTTTTAACACTAGAAAAGAAGAATCAATGAGACTCCATCTTTAATCAATTACCAGTTTTAACTTCCCATCACAGTCATGGGACACCCAGTAGCTGTTTAGAAAAGCCTAATAAGTTGCCACACTTCTTATCTGGCAGTCAATACCAAAACTTAGTCACCCAGTTTTCTATCACTGATTTATACACACATGAATACAAATAGCCTTTGATTATTCTGAATTAGCTGCATTACAAGTACTGCAGAAGAGCTCATTTATAATTAGCAAGTAATAGAGCATGACTTTTAGGTTAGTCCAAACCACTATAGTTTGCACTGTTTGAAAGAAAAGTTCATCCTTTGGAGAAAGGGTAGAGGGAGGAGGTCAAGTTGTATTTCAGACCTGTTCCATTTCTTTCTTTCCTTTTTTTCCCCTGAAAAGTAAGTCATCAAATAAAGTAACATAAATTTATACTTTGACTCCTGGGGACTAAAGAAAGCAAAGAACTTCCAAGCACAGCCCTCTGATATTAAGAATAACAACAGTATTACTATTCTGTATCTTTCCAGTTACAAAGGATATTATTAACCTATGCTAATTCAAACACACTCTTTAGAGAAGAAAGAATAAATAGTACTCTGGGAAACTTTTTCCCAGTAGCCCAGGGTATCTAATGAAATGCTAATTAATTCAAAGTAATGCCAAAAGGCAAACTACTAATTAGATAAATGTTCTGCTGTCACTATGGAGATTAGGAGATTTGCCCACAATTTCCAATTATACTGCATAATTAGGGAAAACTAACTGTGCTTTACTAGTATCTTATGACTTCAGTGTCTAAAAAGCAGATGAGAACAGGAAGTGCTTCGTGTACAAAATAAAGAAAAATAAGTACTTTGTACCTATTTTCATCTCTATATGTTCAGCTGAAACTAGTATTCATTCAGGCATTAAAGCACTGTACATTGTACACTGTATCCATTAATAAGAGTGTTAGGGTAATGACAGAAATGGCAAGATCTTTTACTTCCATTACTTAACACCGAGTCTTGCCACAAAGATTTCTTCTCTTGAAAGTACACACAGAGGTGGAAGGGAGGAAAAAAAGCCACTTTTTAAAGGACTGTAATAAAGCAATGCACTCTAAACCCATCCTTATATAGGATCACTTTGCCAATTAGCCTCCATACTTCACTTGCACACATATTACAGGCGAAATACAAGAGAAGCCACCTTATGAATTATTTTTAATTAGTAAATTGCCTGCCTTTTTTGACACAAAGGATGGCTGATGTTCACTCATTAGTGCTTATTAGTAACAATTCAGGACATTGGTCTCTCCCCTCTGTTCGATGTTAATCTGATGTTTATGTGCTATGCATCAATTCTCTCATCTCTGGAGACCCCCACAAATGGCCCCATCTCGTTCATTCACAACAAGCTCTTCTATTGATCATTCTCATTCACATGAGAATCCATATTAACACATTAAAATCCTTATTATCCTTCCCTTAGGACAGTCAAAAAGCAAAATGAGTAAGACAGTCTTCCGAAAAGCATTTAATGAAGCTGTTACTATAATTATGAAGGAGACTGCTAAGCAACGTTTTTGAATTTAATTCCATTTTTTTTTCCCACTTTGTTCTTCACAATTCTGTTTAACTCAGTTTAATTCAGTACTCCCTACCGGTCCCAAAATTCAGATCATTTTGTAACTAAATTGCATAACCAGTTTATACTACTACCGCAAGATCAAATTCTCCAAGATCTATTCATAAGCTTACAAACCTGTTTTTTTCCGCAATATCTCCACCCCTTTCCTAATAAGTCCACCCTTTCAAATCATTAATCATTTTTGTATCAAGCTTCATTGTATTGCTCAGAAGAGTCAAAATAATCGATACGAATCATTTAACAGCAACTCATCCTTTAAACATTACAGCAATTTTCCACGCTTTTCTTCAGTCACATTGAAAGAATATTTCAGGTATCAATGGAACATCAACGAGGAGACACGCCACCAAAAGGCACAAGTATAATGCTAATTGTCCAAGTCAAACACAGAATTACTCCATTTTCAATCTTCTGCAAGATTTCAAGTTTTTTCATTGCAATTTAAGTATCAAACCATAGACACGTCTGTACAGCTATAAAAATTATGCATGCATTTCAATTACGTTCTCATCTTCTCAAATTAAGTTTCTCAAGAAAGTATCCAGAGCATATTTTTTGAGTCCTTATGGACATTGCCCAAGTCTCTCATCTCTATAAAGACTGGGTCTACCTAGAAGCGTTGTGTTTCAGAAGAGTAAAGGAACAAAAGCTGTTACATGCAACAGCCATTAGAACACAGGTTTTAGCCAGAATTACTAGCTGTAGACAGCCAGAGCTATCAGCAACCACCCTCCAACTCAGTTTACATGAAAGAAGCAAGGATAAGACTGTCTTAAGCATCTTCCTCACTACACTCTAAATGATGTACTAATTATCATCTTCAGTGCCACACTGAAACCTGACTGAAACACGAACATTTGTACTCTGCCATGACAAGATTAGTATCAAGAAGTAATAGGTGCTACTGAAATACAAGTAGAGCTACTAAATTAAACCAGTCCAAGATCTACCTTTTCCTGCAACAAATGTTCCACAACAGCAAACAGGAGATTTTTGAACTTCTTCAGACCATATCACAGAATCGTCACAATTGAAAGGGACCTCTAGGGGTCATCTGGTCCAACTCTCCTGCTTAAGCAGGATTCCCTAGATCACATTACTCAAAACTGCATCTGGGCAGGTCTTGAAGGTCTCCAGAAAAGGGGACTCCACAACCTCCCTGAGTAGCCTATTCCAGCGCTGTCACTCTCACCATAAAGAAGTTCATCATATTTCAATTGAGCTTCCTATGTTTCAGCTTGTGCCTGTTGCCCTTCACCCTGTCATATCCATGCAGATATGGATAGTTGCAAACCTAACAGGCACAAATTCAAATGAGAATCATGCACGCATATACACCTAACAGCACCATCCCAACAGTTTAATACATATATATATGAGCACATATATAAACATATATATTACACATATATTTAGATATTTTCCCTACAGTTTTCAAAAAAACAACTGACCAAATTTGAGAGTCAGATCCCAGAACCAAAAGCTGGGACATATCAGAAAACAACTAACAGCTTTGTTTGAGAAGCCAGAGTCAAATAAGTGCAGATAAATGCCAAACTTTTAGGACAGCACCATTGTGTTCTGCAACCAAAACAAACTTATTTCTTGTAGATTCCTGCTTCATTCACTTCCCAAACATCTTCAAGAAAAGGAACCTGTCACACACACTCTACACTTCTCTGCAGGTGTTCTCTGAGCAGAACCATGCTGTGTTTTTAATAAGGCAAGACACCAAAAATAAATATGTGATCATATCACTAATGACCAAATCATAAAGTATGTACCGAAGGTGGGGGGGAGGTGAGGGAGAATTTGAGGTTACAGTCACCATTTTACATACCATAAATGTTTAAGTCTTTTAGTCAGATCCACATAAGCACTTCTTTAAAAATGAAACAAAATTACAGCTCCAGCAAAAGAAATTTTAACCATGACAGATGCCCTGGTCATCAACCCAGAAACACTAAACCTTCATCAACCCAGAAACACTAAATAACCATGAAATGGAGTTTTCCAACAGAAGAATGGAAATGTATGAAAACGTAAGGAAATCCTAAGAAAAACAAACAGGAAGTATATAAAAAGATCATAAGATTAGAAGCAATAGTTACACTATTATTAAGTTTTAGTTATGCTGTTGTAATTTTCACTCTAAAAAGTTAAATACAATTAATTATGCAAAAGTAAACAAACATCTGATTAAATCATTAAAGTATCAGAATAGTCAAAAGCAGAGCTTCCTACTCCCTCATGCTTTCTTGTCCAACTCACTAAAGAATTAAACTGTACCATGTAAGAGAAGCGTCTCTGGGCTTCCATTACTCCCAGAAACAGGTACAGCAAGGTCAGAGCTGCAGAGCTCAGGCTCTGCTCTGTCCCTCGGGGCTTGTCCCCACCTCACCAGCAATCTGGAGACCTCAGCGGAAACACAGCTGTCTGCCACATGAACACGGAGAGGCTGGGAAAAGTTAGGCAACCAACTCATGGCAAGTGCTCCTTATAGGCTGCAAAGAAATCAAGAATATCGGGCAGAAGCTCCGTGTATCATCTTTTACAGGTAACCCAATCTAGCTAGTAGTGTCTGGTCCCTCAGCCTGCAGGACCAAAATAATTTGTACAGTAAGGCTGTCAAGCTTAAGACGACTAAAAATAGTTTGATAGTAGTATCCCACTGATGGCTTTCCTCATTTCAAACACTGACCCACACAATGAGGTAACACTCATTTCTTTTCATGAGGAAGCCTTTGTTGTGGTGCAATACGAAAACTTGTCATTTCTCCAAATTTCAGAGTTGAAGCACATCACCAGAAATAGCAAGGAACAGCAGGGAAAAAAATAAGAACACCAGCAAGAAAGGTGATAATCAGCCATTTACCCTACACCATCAAATGACCGGTGCTGCTTTCAGAAGCTAGTTAAATGAATGGAAGGGGGTCGGGAAGCGGGGCAGAAAGAGTTCAGTCTTTGTTTTCACCTACTGCCTCAGCTTCTTAAAGTCCAAAAGAAACACCTAAAACCAGAGGGTGAATGGTGTGAGGAGAGAAGAACAAAGCTTGCTTTTCAAACACACACGACACCCACATGTCCACCCACAGACTAAGTACTGGCACTCACTCCTCCTCACACATGCAAGTGCTCCACTTACCACTCTTCTCACTTGAGAAGTCTGGTGGGTAAATAATTCAACCCAGAAGCAACACACAGCTTACCACGCCAAGAGAAACTCCTGCAACTCTGTTTTCTCTTCCTCCAGAAGGCTTTGCTAGATTAGCACACATTCAAAGTGGACTTTCCTTTGGCTTGTTTTAACTTCTCTGTTCCAAGGCAGCAGTAGGCTGGCAGAGGTTAACGGGGGGCGAAATGCCAGAGGCACCCTCCCGCCTTTTCAAAAGGCACAGCAGAGCCACAGGCCATTAGAAAAGTTTCTCCTCATCCCTGTTCGTTCAAAAACCACACCGCTGTATTTTGCAACAACAGAGATGCTATTTTCTCATCCCCAAGCACCTGCCTTGAGAGTGCATTCAGAGGAGTGTACTTTAGACAAGTCTCTCCTAAAAGCCAAGATGTTACCAAGTGTTACCAAGCCAGTGTGTGCAAAGGTAAAGCCAAACATTCTCATGATTTTATCTTCTCTTTTTACATAAAGGTAGGCACTGCTCAAAAACTCAGTGCAGATGATAATCAAGGATAGCATTCATAAAATGAAGGGCCCTACAAGATTGGAGGATACACTTCTTCACTGCTGTTATTACAAATCATCAGAAACACCTGACTTAGCAGCCAGTAGCTGGAAACACAACCAACCCTCACCAGAGATTTCCCACAATTAAAACCAGAGCTACTAGATGGATTTTGCTCATTTGGTTTTTTCCCAAGTTACAGTGAAAGGGAACAAGAGAGAGATTAGAATAATCCAGTATATCAAGCTGTACAAATAAAAATTCTTGCTTCTGGCACAGACTCAGAAAATCCTCATCTTACTCAAATGTCTTAGCTCATCTCTCATTTACACATTATTGGATAGTAGTAATTCTCATTAGTGGTGGCCTGCTCCTTATTCAAGTGAATATTCAAGCCAACCCATCAGAATAGTTATCAGGCTTCATAATCACCACCAGCTGACCTCACCAAGGGTTTCAGTCTCTTACTTCTCATTAGTAGGTGCTAACCAGTGTGTGCCATGGTAACACATGTTCCAGTCATGGCCACTTTGGGTAACATGATGGAGAAAGAACAAAGCATTTAACCCAGGAGTGATGCCACATGATCTGTCACAAGTAAAAAGCCTAACATTAATGACATGAAAGAAAGCTCCTTTCTTCCTTTCTAAGGAGACCTTATAGTGCTTTCCAGTACCTGAAGGGGGCCTACAGGAAAGGTAAAGGGACTGTGAGGAAGTGTAGTGTAAAGACAAGGGCTAATGCTTTTAAACAGAGGCAGGAGATTTAGGTTAGATATTAGGAAGAAATTCTTTACTGTGAGGGTGGTGAGATACTGGCACAGGTTGCCCAGAGAAGATGTGGATGCCCCATCCCTGGATTTGACCAAGCCCAGGCTGGATGGGGCTTTGAGCAACCTGGCCCAGTGGTACATGTCCTTTCCCATGGCAGGGGGGTTGCAACTTGATGATCTTTAAGGTCCCTTCCAACTCGAACCATCCTTTGATTCTATGAAATTAAGTCATCTGTACACAAGCAAAAAGTTAGTGCTCAAAATTAGTCTAAAAACTACTTTCATGCTCAAGCGTAGCAGCAAAGCAACATACGATCACTGTGTCTTCATCTTAAAGTCCCTATGCTCCCAGTAACTCCAACAAAACACAACATATTCTGTTATATAACACAAATAACAAAACAGTACTCCTCCTCCCTCTATTTTTTTTTCTTTTGAAATACAGTTTTGCAACTCAAATTATTTTCTTTAAAATTCTTTACAAATTGTGATAAAACCAATACCTCTATGTGATCAGAGTTTTAGAAGTAAGGTCAGACACACTCTATATAGAAAGCCATTAATGGACAAGGCAGCTGTGCCACCTTCAGTCATCTACGCTCACAAAAGTCAGCAAGGTCTCTGAACTCTAGCAAACTCACTCTTCCATACTCGTTGAGAGGTTAGAGAAAAAAAGAAACTGATCTGCTACTTCTGTGACTTACATTATAAGAAGTCATTTAGGATGTATTCCCCAGCAGTATTCTGCGATCTTAATTTAGCTTGTAATTCCACAGCAGTATTCCCCAATTTTGCAGCTCTTCAGCCACGATTAGCATAGTTTGTGGAAGTAGCTATTAATGCTAATGCGCTTCTCGTTTATTTTTAGCACAGTAATTACCATTGTCAAACTACTTCACAAACTTTGTACGTTTTGCAGAGCTGATGTGCAGTTGCACTGATAGAGCCATGCCTACACAGAAAGTATAATCCCAAAGTTTGAGCAATTTGGCATAGGGTAGCCAGAGTACAATTACTTTAAAAGGAACTGCCACTCTGATATGAAAGTGCTGGTATTTTCAATGTAGCCTGCACTCCTCATCTGAAACAGCAGCTTTTCTCTCTGCCTTGGTAGGTCTGGGGTCAGGTAATACAGTACATGAAGTGAAACACTAATGCCACATTAGATCCTCAAGAGCCACTGGAACAATGTGCTGCCAATAAAAATATTCTGCTGAAATAACAAAGACACTGAAAGCAAACACAGAAAGCTGTTATATTAATATTATGGGTTTGACTTAAGAATAACAAAAGGAAGTTCAGAGTTCAAAATTCTGAAACTGCTATTCCAGGGGTCTCTGAAATACAGGCAACACACTACAGTGAAAACAATGTGTAGATGTCTACCTGTTGCTTTTCTTACACAGTTTTGTCACTAACTTGCAGACCTTTTGCTTCACGATCCCTTTTAACACAGTGCTCCACAGGCAACAATTCAGAGTTTACGAGAGCATGTGTCCAAATACGACACCATGGCTTCCAACAGCAGCAACGCAGGCATTGTTAGAAAGCATAAGTGCTCAACGTCAACAATCGTGGAAAAAGAAAGCCAAATTAATTCATCTAGAGATGGAGTTACTACAAAGTTTATATTAAACTTTAAAAAGCTAACTGAAAACACTAAAAAGAATCTATTTTTTGCACAAAAAACCCCCTATGCAGAACTGCATGCTGCATCTAGAACTAACGTTCTGTCTCCCCACCTAATTCCATTATTGAAAGTTAAATAAAATTTGAAATGACCTACAAATCAACGAGTGAACAGTAGTGTTTAGCAATGTTGTTTAGACCAAAACCTCTCCAGTTCTTTAACCCAAAAATCCTAGTGCATTTTCTCACAGTAAACACGATAAACCTAGAGAACGAGAATAGCCTAACCTCTGCATCCTGTCGTTAACATTTGGCACCCAGATTTTTCCATTCCCTTTCACCATGTATGTTCAGCTTTTTCTAACTAAGACAACAAAAAGCTAGCTCTTCTCACCTGTGTGGTTAAGCTGTCTTCAGCTGAACTGAAAGGAAAGTGACCATAAGAACAGGACCCTTTATTTGGAGGTATATATACAGCTGCTTTGGCTGCTACATAGGGGATGCCTAGAGCTGACACACTCTCATTACCATTTGGCTGGAATTACTGTGAATGTATCCAAGGAAATGGAAGTAATCTCTAAAAAGGAGATAGGTCAAGAAAAGTGAGAGGAGAGGGGAAAGGATTAGCTTCAATGGAGTTTATCATCTGAGGAATCTTTTGTTCTGAGCGTGCATAGGAAAAACACAGAATTAAAAATCTGAGAAATCATTCTTTTAAAGGTTAGTAGTAGTCCAGAAAAGTAAAAATCATACTTAAGGTGTGTCAAATAATTTCATCTGGCTTCTTCTGCACTTCTGTTAAGATGAAAACTGCAAGTACATCATATTTGAAAAATATTTTTTGAAGTTACATAGCAGAACTAACCTAGGACTTGCAGCCTCTTATTCTTAATGCATGACTCTGGGAACAGGCTTTCTACTAGTATCCTCCACCTTGCTTGAGCAGCTAAAAGACACAGTTTGTTCTAAGGATTCCACCACTAACCTAACTGTACTTGGGACACCACAGCGTGTTTAGTGCTCTACCACAAAATTAAAATACCAGATTACTGCAGCACCACCTATACCATTTACAGAAGCACAGCAAGCACACAGTAAACAATAAATGCAATCCATCTCAGCAGTGGTGGTTTTATTCACAGTGGCTAAACACCTACTAGACAATATACCACATCCCTAACCCTTTTAAAAATAGTGCAGCTGGAGTGTCAGTCCCAAGATATGCTATACTTAAAATCAATATTAGAGAGATGTTATTTGTATCCATGACCCTCCTTTCCAGCAAAAAAACCAAACCAAAACAATCTCCCACAAAAAACCAACCCAAAAGTTAGAGGAAAACAGAAAAAAAACCAAAGACAAAATACTATGCCATTTGGAAACACAGAACAGGAAAGTTTGGGGGAAAACACATGAAGTTCAGAGTGAAAGGAGCAGGTGGCAGTTCTGAAACAACAGCAGTTCTGGCAAAATCCAAAAACCTTTGAGGGAAAGGGGAATTTGGAGTTGATGAGACTCAAAGACAGAGTCAGTTAAAGAAACAGGAAGCCCAGGGTAAATAATCTTTTGTTATAATGGAAATTTGATTCAGAGGCTTCTCCTTAGTTATCTGAAAACTCAGAAAAAAAAAAAAAAAAAAAAAACAAAACCCAACGTAAAACAGACCCCAAAAACCCCATCACAAAACAGTAACACAAACCCATGGATCAAAAACCAGGAAAATACACTAAACATGTTCACACCAAGCATTTGTGTGAAATATAAAAGAAAATAAAGCATAATATGATTGTCAAAGAGAACATCACACACTTGTCAACAGAATCATTTTTCAGACACAGCCTGAATTCTCAGAGGTTTAAATGAAAGATTACGTCTACTAAGACTTTTCTAATGACTGCAGTCATCAACTCTTCCTGATACTTAGACTACCTCTTAAAGGCTTTGTGGTTTCAAAACCAAACATCAATTGGGAACTCATTAAAAGAGCACAATTAAAAAGTTTAAGAAAATGAAACTCAATACAAGAACACTGAAAAAACAGTGAAAGCTATGTACTCAGCAGACTTTCTTCTTAACTCCTACTTCCAGATTTTATAAAAGCACAAGGGATCTCAAGTCAGATTTTCTACCCTTGAGCAAAATTTATTTGGCTCATTATACATAATCTTTTTTTTTTTTTCTAAAATAATCTATTTTTTCTTGTTTGATTAGCTGCCAAGCAATTTCAACCCACACCTTTAAAACAGTTGTCTAGAGTAGAATAGGCAAACAAAAGAGAACCTTTGCATTCATTCGGATCACATCCCACCAGTACTCAAACAGAAAACCACACTCTCCAACTCACAAATGAAATATAAGTTTGTAAGGAAACAATGAATGCAGCATTAGCAGCCATATCTCAACTGTATTCATTCCTTGCATACACTCCAACCACCATGTTTCTAAGCACAGAGAGAGAAAATGACTATAAACAAATGGCTTTATTACTAAACTCTTGATCTATTTTCCTTGGCAACGGATTAGGTGATGCCATAAGAGAACAAAAAGACTGAGATAGTTTGGGAAATAGGAAGAACAGCATCATGGTACTCAGGAACCAAAAGAAAAAAAAGTCAGTTATGCTCTTCACCTTTTCCAGAACGAAGGAATAAATACATGGGGGAAAAAACAAACAACAAACAACAACATTTCAAAAGTGAGACTTAAATACAGTACATAATTGGCCAATAAAGCTTACAATTGGAGTTCAAAGCTCAGAGATCAAATACAACTAAATACTTCTAGGACTAGGAAGACTAATTTATTGTAATTAAGAGCATATAAAACATGTATGCTTCAAGACATCAGCCATCCAATATCTATTATTTAGATTGGTCCATTAGGGCAGTACTCAAGTATGTCTCTAAACCATCTGGTATTATATAAGCCACTGTAGTTTGCTCCCATAGCTATCACTTTCTTCTATGCATAGAAGAACCACAATGTAACTGTACTACGCTATAAACAAAAACGTTTCTGTAAACCCATCCACTTGTGAGCCTTGCTCCCAACATTTTTAAAAAACATCTGAATGATCAAACTAAAACACATTCAGTGTTTTTGACAAGTAACATGGGTCACACCCACTGAGATTGCACATGGTTTTCTGCAGTACTTGATTGATTAGGCTTAGAAATGTCTACCTTGTCAATTCAAGTGGATTTGCTGGCAGAAAAGACACTGGGAATGTTCAGACACCTACAAGACCAAACATACACAGCGCCTTTGTGTGCCTAAATGCTGTTGTCAGCCAAACTGGCACTTGTCAGTTTTAGAGTACATACACCAGGATATTTGCTCTAGTCCCCTGTTGCAACAGCGAAGTTGCACTAACTTTTAACATAGATGGCTTTGGCACTTCACCTCAGGACAAATGGTTGGTTTTCCTTGCACTGCAACTGGGCACCACACTATCAAAGAAGCCCAGGAGCAGCTGGTTAGAAGTACTCCACCATGAAAGCCAATCCAGTAGAACGAACCTTTAGATAGCTGGAATTAGCGAGGATGGGGAAGACATCATGGACACCTTCTGAAGACTAAGCCGTTAAAATTATTTTAGAGATGCCCAGGTATATTGGGGGGGATCTGGCCCTTCAAGCCAAGCTCTTAGGAGCTGGCCTAGACTATGCACAGCAATCTGTTCCCAAATTAATTGGTGTAATATTTTCATAAACCTTGATAAACATTTGGTTGAGTTCAAGTGCTCCTCACATCTGCCTGTAGCAAAGTAATTTGGAATACTCTATCACATGCATGTCCTGAGGCTGTAGGGACTAGCTGGTTAAGTATTTCCCAAAAGGTCCAAGGACACCATACCTGCACTCACAGAACTAGGGACTTTCTAACTCTGTGATGGAGTTTTTTGGAAAAAAAAAATTAAAAAACAACAAAACCACAATAAACACAATGATTTATGGTTTTGAGCTGAATGAGAATGTGGATGTGGTTTATGAAGGGAAAGCAGCTGCAAGTAGAGACACCTTTAATATCAAAGGTTGAAGAATTTGAAGATTTTCACATGGAGAAACATGCCTAATGCTTGCAGTTTGGAACAAAGTTAGGAGTACATTTAAAACAGTGGGAAGAATCACACTTCCCACAGCAGAATCAAGCCCAAGATGGTTAACCCACAGTCACACAGCAAGCTTTTGGCGCATTCAGAAAGAGCAAATGTTCTCCCAAGCCTTAGATCAAGGCATTCGTCACAAGCTCATCCCTCCTCTCCAAACACGGCCTTTTGGTACTTAGTACATTCTCAAGTCTGGAAACAAAAGTATATACTTTCTTTTGACAAGAATTCATTATATACTACCTTATGCTAGAAAAAGCATCATGTTAACTAGTAACAATGAATAAAACAGGTTTTCCTTCCACAAAGTAGTTTAACTCTTATTTAAAAAATCTGGCTCAAATAAAATCTGCATCTCTCTCCGATAAAAACAGCATGCATTTTGAGCAACTACTAGGAAGGGGAAAGACAAGTATGTCTCTCACTTTCCATATTTGCACCTATGATCATGATGCTCTCTTTTCACTGGCTTAAAAAAATCAAACCAGTAGCACAGCCCAAAACCACAAAAACAAGTAAACAGCACATTCAATGAAAAAAGAATAGGCATTACTCTCTCACTCTCAGGTATTGATTTTTCAATGAATTACAGCAAGAACTAATTTATTTTCAGTATAAGCTTAACCGCTATTACACCACAATAACATACTGGAGCTTTACCTCGGAGCTGTGGCTATTCATCCTTCCAGTTTCATTCACCACAAGTAAATGTCTCACATAGCTCCCACACTCCAGTGAGACCTAGCTACAATAAAAACCTCTGAAATATGAAGCACCAAGCTCTGTTTTATTCATGGTACTTTTGTTTGCCAATTAATTTGAAAGCAATTCTTACAGTGGGAAGAGTAGCTTGTCTTGGTTAAGCTGCTGTCTTACACACAGTAAAAGGTTGAAGGTAAAACCATTAGGTGGAAAAAACAACAAAAACAAACAAACAAAAAGAACCCCCAAAACAAACAAAAAAAAACCCCATAAGAGCAATCGCAGTTTGCAAAGCATCGAGGTCTTTGGTGCCATTCTAACCTCACAATGTATATCACACCGGTGTAACTCTATCAGCTCTGCGGGGATGATGTCATCTTCTCCAACAGTGTGTCAGTGAAATAAGAAACAGGTCCTTTCAACATGCAAGAAGCCCAAAACCCTTTTGTTTTGTTTTCAGTGCTCAAACCCTCCCTGTTGATAAACTAGCCTTGCTTCCTAGGGAGAAAAAAAAAAAAAAAAAAGACAAAAAAAAAAAAGACTGAGTATTGGAGATGCATTCAAAAGGCAGTCCGTGAAAGAGGAAAGAGTTTTGAAATTCTATGCAGGCATTTTGCTGCTGTAGTTGGTTGGTGCACAGCTATGGCAACCCTGGGCACCCTGGGGCATCCTTGTGGCCATGGAGACCCCCGCTTCTCCTGCCTCTGGTCCCCCTGGATGACCTTTCACTTCCCAGAGCAAAAAAAAAATTTAAAAAACAAAACAAAACAAAACAAAAAAAAAAAAACACACCAAAAACACAAAAAAAACCACAATAGGCAAGAGGCAACATTCAAGCCCATCCTGGCAGTGGTCCAAAGGAAAAAACCCAAACAAAACACAAGCCAACAACAAAGATGCACAGACTGAAAAACTGCTGACAACCTAAGGAGTAGGAAGTTTCTGATGATCCAAAAGCCATTGTGAAGCCCAATTAAAAAGAAAACAACAGCCATGGTTGTTAAGCTTGGCCAGACAAGGAATAGCTGACTCAATCATCCTAAACCAGGAGAGGAATGCACCTTTTTGTCATGCATGTAGAAGGTTCAAAGTAATAAATTAAAAATACACTTTCTCCCTCCACAAAAAAAAACAACAACAAACACATCAGAAATAATTTTCTCTAAGTGTTACTTCAGTGTAAAAAGAACTATGCATACAAGAAGACATTCCTACTCTTTCTTCCTTTTTAGAAAAATACTTCAATTTCTACAGCAGCAGTATTTCTCATTGGGGTTTGTGTTGTTTTTTTTGTTTTGTTTTGTTTTGTTTTTTTTTGTTTGTTTGTTGGTGTTTTTTTTTTTCCCTGAAGCATTTCATTGCTCTTTGAAACATGTATTTAAACATAAAATCTAGCAGGACACTTGCTCTCCTAGCAAACGCTATTTGGGTTTAGGCAGAGAAAGAAGCCCCAGATGTTTCATCAAGAAGGTTTTCCACCGGGAAATTCATGGCCCTTCCAGATGTCTCAGATATCCAGTTGTCCCAACTTATTTTTCCTACATGACAGCCATGAATACTTTATTTCCAACAAGTTGCTTATGGGATTATTTTAAGTATCCATAGGTTATGGGTACAGACTACACTAGGTGGATTTAGGATCATCAGCAATTAAGTCTTCCTAGTTCTTGCATCTCAGAAGTATTTTTCATATCCTCTACCCTTGCTTGGCATACTACAGCAAGCAAAATTTGGCAGAATGAATATAATTTAAAAACCCCACAATGTGTATTTGCAATTACATGAAGCTGGTCATAACAAAGGCTTGTTAGTTTCCATTTCTATAAGCCTTGTACATTACTGTTTTGAGTTGATGGTTTTGCTGTAGCTTTCAAGATGTGAACACCTTGAAAATATTTTTTAAGTAATAAGATGCAGAGCTCCTGACAGTCATGATTTTTCAGTAGACAGCAGGTTGTATCTCTCTGCTTTTCCTCATCAACAGACTTTCCAATGTCATGAAGGCAGTAACTACTGCCTCTTTCTCCCTAACAGCCAGCACTTCCTACCTCTCTAAACATTGTCTCTGTACCACAGTTAGAAGCCAACTTCCCTCTCAAACATGATCCAGTTAAGCTATCAGCAAGTATTCCAGATGCAGAAGTAGGAACTTTCAAGTCTCAATTTCAGACTCCAGTAAAGGCTCACATACTCACCTAAGAAAAGAACACTACTTTTATTTGCAGCTTTGTCTTTTGTTTAGAGGGCTTTTTTCCTCAGAGAGCAGCAAAGCTGGAAAGATAAATTAGTATCCCATGCTTTTTGTTAAATATGAAATACAACATCTTGGGCAGCACTATACAAGACTGGGTTCACAGGTTCATTTAACCTTCTCTCCTCTGATTATTCTGGTGGCAACACCTCCTACTCCTCATAGATATACAGACACAATTCCCAAATAAGATACTGGGACTACACATGACAACAGACACATTCTGCACACAGAGATTGCTTGGACTGCCAGTAAGTGTATTAGGAAACACCCAACATGAAAAGGTGACGGTTCTGAGTTGTAGGGAGCAAACAAAAAAAGTGTTCCCCATCACCGGATGAGAACCAGATCTCTTCATCATGATGGCTACACACTGACTCCTCATTCTCACCATAAGCCAAGCTCTTTCACAAATCTGCACACACACTCATCTTCAATACCTCCTGTGGCTCAGGGCAAAGTAGAAAGCTCTAGCAATCCAGCTTACAAGGATTTACTTAGTGTATGTAATTTCGTTTGGCTCTGAAGGCAGTTTACTCATCTCAATTAGCCATCTTCCCTGAACATATTCAAAGAAGATAATCTTTAACATTACAACAGACTTGTATCTTTTTTTAAAAGAGATTAATTGTAAGAAGTCGTATCTTGAGCTGCTCTAGCAAAAAATAATAAAAATCTAAACAATTGGAAGTTTGTCAGGGCACAAAACAATTTTAGTACAATAATGAAATCTATGGTATTTCCCTTTTACACTCTTCCAGTTAAACATAATGTTTATAACATGAAATTGCACTGTTTATAAAAAGAAATAGCGCTGGTGAGTACTGCACCAATAGAAAATTAACACACGAGTTACTTGTCCTGACTGCCCTTCCCAAATCATTTAAAAATATTGATTACTAGTGAATAAATATAGTCCTCTTTTAGAAACAACTTATTAAATAATTAGGGTAGGGGGTTGTAAATAGCCTGTGGTATAGATCTGCAGTCAATTTCTACTATAATTTGTAATTGTTATGTAAGTGCTAACCTTGTCTTTACAGTGGAGGGGAACCCCGATACAAAGGTCAGTATTGCACGCAAAAACCAGAAATGCTGCGACTACATGACAGAGAAACTCTGCAAAAGAAGCTCTGCTATTTAAGCCTACGTATGATCTCTCAACCTCAGCATTAGGCTCCCCGACATTAGCTTTGCCAATGCTGGCTTTCCTGTCTGTAGGAGAGATTTTGCTCCCCTGGTCTACTACAGACAGTGTTTGCAATCTTGACCATCACAGGCACTGGGATCCTGAGTTTCAGGACCTTTCCTGGTTTCTGTGTGCCTCTCTTCTCCTACCTCTTTGCTACACTCAACATAGAAACATGCCCTGTGACAACATACTTCCAAAATGCTAAAAAAGAGGAGATTAGTGTGTCCTGGCACAGACAGTCCAGGTCCCAAAACCAATCTTCCCATCTCTAGTCTCATTCACCACAGGTCACCTGGGCAGAAACCAGAGTTGCAACCACTTCAACCTCTGTCAGTGATGATCAAACTGAGTTGGAAGCAGTGCCAGGCTATACAGGTACAGCTGGCCACCCTCCTGCAGAATGCTGGCAGCAAGGGGAAGGAGACAGCCCACACAACAAGGTCATAAAGCCACATCAAACTAAACACCACCTACATTTTCGTTTGGGTGGTTTTAAATTAATTTGAATTTTAGCAGACTCACTTCACTGGCTCATGTTTTGGTTTAAATACCGACGTGGTCCCCAGCAACTTCCTGTCAATCCTTACAGGAGTGACAGAGGACAGCCTGTGCCACAACCGCGTCCAAGGGCTCCTTTGAAGAACTAAAGCATCAGAGGATTAAAAATTTCAGCAGCTGGGCACATGCAAAAATTACTTTTTTATCCTGATAGCACTGAGATGGCTTAGATATTAAAGACACCTTTGCACCTTAGTGGCCCTGTGAACTGGGGAGAAATAGTGTTCCCTGCTAAGCAAAGGCAACTGTCTCAGTGAGGGTGACAGAAACAGCTCCTAGTCACTCAGTTTGGTGAAAGACCACTTCAGAAAACTGAATTGATAAATCAACAAAGCTTACTTAGCTTTAGGGCACAGAAAGGCATGTAAGAGTACCTCAACATTGGGGGCTGACCCAGGCATCCCTGTTTCCCTCCTACTACAGCCTGGATTGGAATTCAGCATAAGGTGACAAAGTCACACTTGAGAACAGTGGTACATTTAGCACAAAATATTCAAGAGCTATTTCCCAGCCATAGACCTTTTTGGTACACTATGATCATCTTCCAAAGAGTGGAATCAAGTAATGCAGTTATTTCCACTCCTGAAGGGTCAAGCCACAATTGTTGAACAACACCATCACAGTAATAACCTGAAGATCCTTTGGCTGGAAAAGAAAAAACCTCAACAGGATGCAAAGAGAAAGGAATCTATGTTCACTATTGTCTATGGTTAAACTTGTGCTGAGAGGACTTTTGGTTTACAAAGCACTCTACTGAGTTACCCTTAAACATTTCAAGCTTCACATAGTTCTATAATCTTTGTTAACAAGGCAAACCTAAGCAATATTAAAAATGCAAAAAGTTCCACACAAACTCTATAGCAGCTGTTGGCTGACTGTTATAAAAGCCTAAATGACAAAAAAATGACAAAAGAGCTATTCGAATGCCAAGCAGGGTGTATTTTTTTTCCAGGAAGGAGAACAAGCAGAAGAACTATCAGGTTCAACAGACAACTACAAAACAGAAACTGTCCAGTCTTATATTATGACAACTGAAAAATTTGACATCATGATCAAAACACACTAACAAAGGGGTAACAGACAACAGAAGTACATAACAGGAAAAAAAGAGAGTAAAGGATGCACATGAGCTGTGCTCAAAAGGCACTAAGTGTCCATTCAGTAACAAAATAATAGCTACAATATGTTTGAAAGTATCACCTTGGTTATGGATAATAAAACATTTACTGTAACATACACAAAGACAGTGTTGGAAAAATAACATCTGGGAGTCCAGCTGAGCTGCACATTAAAGCCATACTCATAGCCCACTAGTCCCCTGCATCCACTTCAGATGACTCACACTTACAAGGCAATTGCTTCCCTTGACCCACACCTAGAAAAATCTGTGGTGATAATATCTAAATAGTAGGAAAAAGGCTTCCAAATACCAGTCATTCATCACCGTGCTATGAAGACACACAGGAATGTACCAAAATTACTTATTGTAAGGTCTGGTTTGGAGTAAAAAATATTAGCCAGCACTGTGTCTTCAAGAACATGGAGAAAATATCCTCACCCCTGTACAACTGCCCCATTACAATCTGGTAAGTAAGACTAAAGTTAACTAAAAGACATTTGCCTTAAGAGCACCTTGTATGTCAAGAGAGTCTCAATATATATTCCAACATGGCGTATTCTTCAACAAATATTTTTGCAAGCAAATCTCTTCCCATCATTCATTTTCTACAGTTTCACCCAAAACATGACCATGGCTCCAAAAATCTTGTTCACAAATCAAACGTTAAGATTAATGGCATATTTTTATTTAGGTTCCGACTTATAAGTTCCTTCTTTCCTGTCCTCCAATTTAAATGACTTAAATTGCTATAGCAACAGAAATGTATACTGTTTTTTGAACCAAGTTCCTACTCATTCCAAGTATCATTACCATTCTAACAGGAAACACAACAGTTAAAAGGCTCCTAAACCCATTTTTAAAAGCAGATCCCAAAGACAAGTCTCATTAACACCTTGACAGTGTGAACCGTATAATTCAACATGCCAAAACTAGGGTGATCGCAGCCTCTCATTGTCAAATATTACCACTGTCCTGTACACTGGATTTCTATGCTTAATACAAACACGGAATGGTCCACTTACACTTAATAGTAAGAGCCCCCCTCCTGAAAGGCAAGAAATGGTCCATTGAGGCAAAGGAGGAGATCTCTATTTCCAAAACAAGTGCTTAAGTATTGAGATCGCTTAAATAACCAATTCTGTAAAACTTTTCATCCCAAAAAACTTTTCCTACACATGTTCAACTAGTTCCTTTCAAATGTGAGGTTTACAGTTGAGAAAAAATAGTCTCTTGATACAGTTTTATTGCAGTAACTGGGCATTTTAACTACATATTTAACTACCACATTAACTACTATATTAAAACAGTAACTTAAGTAGGTTTCATTTAAGATAAATTTAAAAGACACTGTTTTCCTCACAGCAACTGTAGACACTTGCTGCTACAACACTGATGAGACCAAAACGTAAGTATTTTTCCTCCAAACCGATAAAATAGCAGGATATCAATTCATTCGTGAAATGAGTTTTGAAAGTTTTCTCAAGGGCTGGCTCAGTATTTCAGAGAAAGTGGAAACATTTTTTTATTCCAAGCAACAGACATAGTTCTTTAACCTTATTTTCACCTCCAGAAGCTTGAAGAAGTTAAAAGACAGCAAAATAACTCCCCTGCCCCCAAATCATAAAATAACAGAATAAATACAAACCTGGACAAACCTATTTTCTCCTGGACAAGAACAAAACAAGCTGCCAGTAAAAGCTTGCTCATCAGCTTAGTACTTTGTTTTGCTTTGTAGGGCTTTCAGAGACTATGCTAAGGGCACAATGTAACACCCAAAGGAGAACTGCATAAACAAAACATTACCTCTAAAATTAGCCAGCAGCAACACTGGTATTTAAATTTCATACTGATTTTCCCATTAAGAGACATTCTGCTGAAGTGCTTGTCCTGAAAGCTTCTCCCCAGGCACCACTCTGCCCACCCACTCATTCCTGCACCCAAAGAACCAAAGGCTCCTGTGTTTCTGGGAAGAAGGAACGGCTATCGTCCAAGAGGAAAGGGAATATTTAATTTGCATTCCCCATTCCGCCACAAATGTAGGTGTGCATCCAAGGGCAAGGTAGGCCTTGTCTGTATTACAAGGGTTTTGTCTGGTTTTTCCCTTTTGCATTAGTGTAGTAGGCTCTACTAGTGCTATATATGTGCATATAAGGGCTTGAAAGCATGGACTTCCCTCAACTCCAAACAGAAGCTCTTCACTAATTGACCTCAAAAACATACGCTCCCCATTGCAAGCATCTCTGTAACTAACAGTATGTTTCCCAACTGTAACTAACAAATATGGGTAGGAGTGCACAAGGCTTTCAATATTAGCTTGTAAAGTACAGCTTAAAATGTAATTTCATTACTACGCTTATCTTTTGGCTAGCCCTGTAGATCACAGCAGCACCCTTTTCATAAATGGCCTTCCAGAAACTGCTTCTGAGAAGCAAGTTACAATACCAGTATTTCCAAGTTTTGAACAAGGACTTTCTTTAAAAACTACCACTTGTTTCCAAGCTAGTTTTCTTCCATTCTTACCTACAGAGGAAGAAAGGAGCAGGCCCTGGTTACATGAGACAGTTGTCCCACACACAATATACCCATCACCATGGTTTCATCCATCAATAACAAAGTATTATCATAATGGTCAACATCTGTCTCCTTCAGGAGGCTGACTCACAGCAGTCCACAAACCACCATCACTTGTAAACCGAATTTGTGTCTTCTGCTACACTGTGGGCTGAAATACTGAAAAAAAGAGCTCAGGGAATGGTAAGAAGAATTAAAGACAGCACAAACATTGCTTCGCTACATGGGTCTTTGTAATTGTCCAAACACCATGATGGGTTTGTATAAACATTCTGTGGCTGGAGATTTACACTCACCTTCCTTCCTCAAACCAAAACCAAAACTAACACAGTATTTATCAATAGCATCTGATGAACTAAATAGTTTTATCTGTTACCATTAGTAGCTCATAAAGACAGACATTAACATGAGCACCATTCAGGTCACTGCTCAGTGGTGACAGCTTTACGATCAAGCCAAAATAGGTTCCATAGGTTGCATATTTGCAACAGCAAATATGAGAGTCAAATTCCCTGGTAGAGAGATGCAGTTACACAAGTATGCAGTTACAGGTTATGGTAAGAACACTCATGCCAATCCCTTCACATACTCCCCTTGAACAGCTAGTTATAATTTCTCACCACAAATGCTACCAATACTTAACGGAGATACCTGAAAATGAAGGAGGATTTCAGTTTTCTAGAACAGATTCTCCTGTAAATTGGGAATAGGTGTTACAGCAAGATAAAATTACAACTGATGAAACACAGTCTACAAGAGGTACTAAATTTGGCTAACAACCTGCTCATGATTGTATTCCTGTTTCTGGGTCAGGAAAACTTTATAGACCTTCCCTCTCTTTTTTTTTTTTTTTTCTTCTCACACACAATGACCCCAACTCCATCATTCCTTGGTTCTATCAGGAATCTGCCTTTAGCTATAATTCAAACCACAGAAACTGTTAGTAGCCACACAGAAATAGGGCATGAGATTAGCCACTTTCACTTTAAACTGCCAGCCTGTTAAAAAGTAATACGCAGGCATGACTTCAACTTCAGCATTAACCTCCAGTAACTCACCGACCCAAAACATTTCAGCTGTGGCTCTACTTATTTAGAAGAAATGGACAAATAACCAACACAAGAAAACATGGGCAGGTACAGCATTGCTTTGATTGCACCTATACATATACACAACTGTCCAAGAAAATAATCTTTCTATAGTACTTGTTTGTAGCTTATTTTTCCCTTCCTCAATTTTAACATCTAAACACAGAGACTGGATACTTGGCAGTCTGCATCCCACACCAGTTCTTTCACAAGAATTTACTAAGTGTTTTTTTAATATATTTCTGTACATTAGTTCTGTAATATTAATACAGAATATTTCTGTATTTTATGAGTTGGTGCTTAATTATCTCAGACATTTAGATTACTGGTTTTATTTCAAGAAATCTAATTTGGTGGATAAGGAGCATAATTTTAATCAGTCTCTCCTGAGACTTCTTAAAATAACACTAGCTGATGACTACTCATGAGATAGCAAGCTATTCTCCCCTCGTCAGCTGCTCATATCTTTCTGAAATATTTGCTGGAATATCAGTGACAAACCACAACAACATAAAGGAAGTAAATATAGCTCAACTTACACTTCATGAAAAATATTTCTAATCTCCTTTTTGTCACTCAAATCACACCTACTCATAATGATTTCCAAATGCTATGGGCTGTTACCAGCAGCTTTCCCATAGAAGCAACATCAATCCAATGAACGTTTTTAAGGCAAGAGCACTCTTTCAGTAGCCTACCAGAACTAGCAAAGAAATTAATGCAGTAGGTCACTTAGTGTAACCATACTAGCCAACTTCATCAAGTTAAGAAAATACCCTGCTTGAGATAAAAATCCTACAAGTTAACGGACAGCATTCCGCCTACCGCCTTCGTCAACTTATAATTATGTCATGCTACCAACAAACTGCCAAAGCAGAGCGCAACAGATAGCACACAGCATGTCTGCATAAAGCCTATTTTTAGCCTCCAATTCAATCGGCACTCTTACAACGGCTAGGATTAACACCCAAGACAGCCACGCTGCTCTATATAGGCCAATGCAATTACATGTTGAAACATGCTGAGAGAATGTGATGGTAAACTGGAGTCAACACTGGGAGGAGCAGCACTAGACAGTCACTCTGTGCTAGTGGATGTCTTTACTGGCAGAAAATATGCTTGCATCTCACCTGTCTTGATTAATAGTCCACAAAGGAAAACATTAAAAAAAGTGACAGTTTTACTCCAATTCCTTTCAATGTGATTTAGCACTCATGAAAGACAGACAATGTTTTGGCAGCCTTGAAAATCAATATCCTTTTACCTTCACTGGCTGCTGTTCAGACAACTTAGCTTTGTCAACTCTAAAGCAGCCCACTTCAACCCAGCCCTGAAAATGTTGCCAATGAGAAGACAACTCAGTTCCCACCCTGCACACTCCTGAACTTCCGAGGCAGCAGTTACAGGACCTGTTATGAAATGGCATTTGCAAGGATGCTTTTAAATATCTTTTTAACACTGTAAAAAAAAAAAAAAAAAGAAAGTTTATTTTCTTCAGCCAGGAAGTCTTTATACATTCAAGTGTTAACTCTTAAATAAAAACATTAAGCTCTCCCTGTCTTTTTAATCTTCAGAAGTCACATGTTCATGCTTTTCCCCTGCAACTATATAGCCTTTTTTAAAATCGAAAACTAACAAACATGAAACCCAAACTTGCTGTGTAACAGACAGCTTGACCCTTAGGACCTAATGCTTTGAGACTATCAAACAAAAAAAAAGTGACACCACAATGCCAACACTTATCTTCTAGGATATAGCTAAACAATCTATCAAACAGTAATGATCTTCATATACTAAAACTGGAGCTGAATACTAATCAATCACGTGAGGAAGAGCAAGACTGAGTTTCATTACCAGTTTCCCAGGACTGATACAGCTTCTGAAAACTAGCCTAAACAGCATTCTCTTCATCTTTGTCCAGATGAATATTACATGTTTCCATCAGAATCCTTGATGAGAGAAAGACTACAAGGAATACATTCTGAAGACTTTCAGGCTAAACGCACGTATAAATTAAGGCACATCTAATTAGCAAAGGAAGAATATCTGCATTACTGCAAGCTTCCACACTTCAAACTTATTACAGGTGGTTGTTTCTTCAAAGGGCACTTTTTGAAGTGCTGATCACTTTTCTTCAGCACGTGAAGTAAAAACACCAGGAAAACCGGACTCTGAGAATCTGAATGGTAATTTCATAAACTCAAAGATAAGGGCATGCACTAGACTTAGGCATGAATTCACATTCATAACTGTGGTAGCTTTTTTTGACCATGTTTCAAAATCAAGCAAAAAAAACAAACAACCAAACCAAACCACTCCATCAAGAAGACAGGAAACCTAAGCACTTAACTAAGTAGAATATGACTGGAGAAACACAGCGTGTCTCAGAAACTATACTCATTTACCTTCCAAAAGATTAGGATTTTCTTCCACTACTTCCCCCACAACATCCAGCTTCCTCAGAAAAAATGGCTCATTTTCCTTAAGCCAAAATTCAGCCTAAAAGAAGCTTCTTAACTACAGTAACAATGCATAAGGCAGAATAATACCTAGTAAGACCACCATAGAGAAGCTGAAACAATACAGCAGACAAGTTAACTTCTTGATTAGACAACAAAAACCAGCAGTTGAACTCAGCATCTAAACAAGAACACGTTACCATCTACAAGACAATTATAACAAATCTAAATGCATTACTTTCAATAATTGAAGCTCATTTCTGCTCAAAAACGTGGAAAGAGTTTGTAAGTAAGCAAACATAATGAGGAGTATTACAATATAAAATGAAGGTTCCATTAGACAGGAAGGGAATGCTTGGGTCACAGGCAAACAAAATAGTACATACTAAATCCAGAACAGTTGCATTTCTTTCTGCCTCCTACAGCCACAAGACAAAATGTCTCATGTATTATAATCAAACCAGAACAAAAAGTTCACAGTAAAATGAGAGTTCTTCAAGTGTGAACACCAGTGATCACTACAATCCATTAATCATCTAGAATACTAACACAGGTTAAATCAGTCACGACTACCTGAAATAAAATACTATGTTTTACTTATACCCTGCTTTTCCAGTTGTGAATAAAGCTTGCCTACCTTACTTGTGGTCACTAGAGAGTTACAGGCCTTCTGCATTTTTAAGAGAAACTTGACACAGAGTACTTGAAAGAAAGAATGATGAAAACAGAGAAGAAACTTGTATGGACACTGAAAAGCACAAATAGCTAAATTTGCCCCTGACGAACTTTTTCTTCCTCAGGCAGTTTTTCAAAAAAATGCCCAACTTCAAATCACATTACAGTTCCCTATAAATATGCCTAAAGGGATCAGACGAAATGTGTCTCATGAGGGAAGCTTCTGAAACTCAGAAGGCAATAGCCTTAGGACCAATGCACTTCGATGACCAGACACAGGTAAGCCTGCAGCTCACCTCCTTTCTTTAGCACTCATCACTAACAATTCTTTATACCTTTCGAAAGTGACCAAGTTAAAAAAAACAAAACAAAACACCACACCAAAAAAAACCCTGACATAACACACACACCCCAATACAAACAACAACCAAAAAAACATCCCCAAGCCCCTCAACCAAAGAAAAACCCCACAAATTCACTTACTTTTGATAGGCAACAGTCAGCCACAGAATTCCTCATTACCTATGAGACAGGGCAGCACACAAAAACCTCATCATTTCAGGAAAGTCCCCTTTCTTCCAAGGGTCACAGGCAATAACACCATTTTCTTTCCTCCCCTTGTTGCTTATTCCCTCTTCTTCTCTGGCTGTTCATCGCTTTTAATTGCTCAGGCTCTGCAAGATTGCTAAACCTCTCAGGTGAAAGTAATAAAGCTCAACAGGCATCCTTAATTCTTGGCCAGGCAAAGCTGAGAGGGTCTCCCCCACCTGTCGTGGTTTAGGCAGAGTTGGCCAATGACAACACAACCGATACTCTCCCTCACCTCTTAACTCCAAGGAGAGGAAGAAGAGAGATAAAGAGATCTCTGAGTTTAGAAAAAACTACACTCCTTTAATAAAATACTAAAGGTAAAAGAAAAAGGAAATAATGGACTAGATACAACACATACAAAACAATATCAAGCTCCCAGTGAGAAGTCACTGTTAGACAACGGGAAAGTTCAAGACTGGTCTCAGTGAAAGTGAATTGAATTCTAGAACACGCTGATGAGGAGGAGAGGTAGATGAACTGACAGGGTCTTCCTCAGGAATCAGTCATCAAAGAAACAGAGCCATTGAAGAAGAGACCTTAAAGAGGAGCCAACCTGGCCCCTTCATCCCTCAGCTTTTATAGTGAGCAGGGCAGAAGGGCTGGCACACCCCATTGGTCAGTTTGGGTCACCTGACCTCATCCACTTCCCCTCCAGGGGGTAAACAACCAAGTCAGCTGACCCTGGTTGCCACAGCAACAAGGATAAACAAGAGCCTCTCTCAGTGAGCATGAAGTTGGCTCTGCCCTACCCCAAACCAGGACAGAGACCTCCCATAAAGAGGGCAAAGAACTCCAGATTTTTGCAAGCTAATTCCCTCACAAGGCTAGAGATGAAGGGGGAAAAAAAAAAAAACCCTTTGTGTATGGAGCCAAGGGTCACACTCCAGGGACAGCTGCTGGAGTATGGTAATAAACAGAGGGTAGATACGTAGCTCTTTCGATTTCTCCACTTCCCATAAAATACCATGTGTTTCCAAGCACTAGAAGTCTATTTATGTCTACCCCACAGCTAGAATGGGGTCATCACTGGTGCTTTGGAGAAAATTCAGAATTTCTGCTCCATCCTGACAAAAACCAGGGACAAGTCCCCATTTGGCTCTTCACTAGCAGAGACAAGATTCCTGTTGGTGTCTTGCATGCCCTGCTATTAGACTCTTTTCTTGCAAACCTTGCTGTAAAAGAGCCTCATATTAACAAAGTAAGAAAACGGACAGGAAAAGCTTTTATTCAGTAGCGTTAGGTTGCTTGTCCAAGGGTCATATGCAAATTATCTAGCACAGCTATGAGAGCTACAACCACCTCCTTTGCCAGCCCCCAAATGATGCCAGGTGGTTCACAACAACCATGCTAAGCAGTCCCACCAGAGAGGGACCCAGAACTCCATCTTCTCCTTGCTGATAGGAGAGACATCACAAAAAGCTAGATGCAAAATCCCCAGGGAGCTCACCAGCAGCTAAAGCAGATACTTCATCTCTGAAGCTGTTATATATGGCTGCAATAGTGCATTTGCAATTCTAAAGAAAATACTTATTTTTCTCAATTTGGCTTACAAAGGCTGAAGGCCTCATTAGTAAATCTGAGGCAGCCAGCTTCAAAGAACAGCTCTGAAATGTCTCCTATTTTAACTTCTGAATCAATATCAACATTACTTACAATTATCTATTTAACTGACATAGTCCCTAGTTTCTAAAAGCAGAAGATAGCACAGGAACCAAGATGGCATAACTTTCTCTCCTAAACAGGGAAATACAAGCTGTCTGTAAGCACATTTTATTCAAATATAATCACGTATGCTATGTACAAGAAGAAAATTGTATTACTTTATCTGTGTCAACAGACTTAAAGCAATATGGCTGCTTTACCTACACAAAGCACAAGATACAGCTTACTACTGTTGTGTCTGACAGCCATAAAGTTTTAACCCATCCATACCCCTCCACTACAGCATGTAATGATGTGTACCTGACTTGACTTAGTACTACAATTTGTTTATTTAGGCAGCTTTTTTCTCATCTTCCTGATACCAAGAGTTGAACTGCTAGTAAAAACAAGGCAACGTTGTCCAAGTCTTGTTTTTCAAAGTATATATACTTTGCCTTAAACACTTCTAGAACTATGACTAAAAGGAGATGATGTTCTATTCCAGCCACCTCTCTCCTTGCTGTTCAGCTTATGAGCACTACCATTTAAAACAATGGCCAATTAATAATAATGCACTGCTTTTCTTTAGCCATAGTGATAGGCATCCAGAATCAAAATCAGCAATTTGCCAGGACTTTGTAATTTAAATAAATATCATACTTAGAAAATACATAGAGGGTCAGTTTAGAAGTATGACTACTAAAGTCAAGTAGCAATACTGAAAGTAAAGGAAAAGGTCNTTTTTTTTTTTTTTTTTTTTTTTTAAAGCATTCTTAAAATGCTGGGAATGACAAAATTACTTATTTTTAAGTGTCTGGAATCAAAAACTGCAATGCATTTTTTAATATGTATATGTGTTAAGCTGATGACATCCAGAAAGTGAACTTTAAAGTCTCACTCACTTTTACTTCAATCGTTCCATATGCCAGATGGTTGCAGATGTTTCTAGGTAGCTGGGCCTACCAGAGAGCTCACTACTACTTTTGTCCTAACTTGTTCCTCTGCTAAAAATATGTAACAACATTCCTTGCTGTCTTATTAATAATTGTAATATAATATAAAGTTAATATTATTATAATGCAATCCAGGTGGTGTGGAAAGTGATGAATGATAGAGGTGTAGTAGTTGGCACTCTTTCTTGTGAGCCAGTAATGAAGTAATATCCTAGCATATGGGTACAGCTTACTGCAGCACTGTTTGCCAAAGAAGGTTTATAGACCCAGCCCTGACCACTCAGGGTCACCAAAAAATACATGACACTTTGAAAAAGCAGAGGTACCAACTTCTCCTGGCAGAATTCCAGTCAGAGAAATGGACTGTAAAACCAAGTACCATTGTCATAGGTGATAATGTGATGGACAATCGACTTAACATGCACTGCCTTGCGTACAACCACACAAGGGTTGTAATACTCATCCTCACAACCCAGTGAGTGAGATCAGACAGAAAGAAAAGGGACTCTCTTTTAGACCCTAATTAATGACAAGGTAGGATGCTGTGCAAACACTGGAAAGAGAACACTCTTCCTGAAAGTTTTTAGAACTTCAGTTCTTCTTTGGGCCAACAAAAAGAAGATTGCAACACACCAGGTCCTACATCTTTCTCTGGCCATTCCTCCACCAACACAGACAGAAACTGAAATTGCATTAGTCTCTTGCTAATCAAAGCCACTGGCAATCTTCACAGAACAATTCTGGAAGAATTTGGAAGAAATGAGGTATCTGCAACTGGTTTTGAAAGAAAACATGGACATTTGTAACCAGCAAGTGCAAGACTTGGAAGCGAAGTCTAACTTTTTCCTATTCACCTCCTTTGATTACAAACCTCCAGTAAATTCATGGTGCTGTGACTTTCAAGCACACATGACCACTACAGAGTCAGCCTCTCGAAGCACAGCATTTTGTCAGCTCCAGAAATACTTGGCTAGATCCAGAATAGTTTGGAAATCTGTCAGAAATAACCACTGTGTTAAGTACCCTCTTCTTTGGAAGGATGAGAAAGGGCTGATGTCCTACCTGCCTCACAGAGAAGCTGGAAGACCTAGGTGACTTAACAGCCCGCAACTGAAATACTCCTTGATCCTCAGAAGTTACACTTGCCGAAGTTATCAGCCAGTTTTTCCTGCCTATGGGTTTATTTTCCCTGATGATATTCCAGTTTCCTTCCTTTATTCTTCAGCTCCCCTGAAGAGCATAACCGATCCAAAAACCCTCTCTTCAGAGAACAGCTGCTCTATTTACCCCTACCTCCACCAGGATCATGATCCAAACTATCCTCTTATTCTCTTGCTTCTGCCTAGCCTCTGTCTACCATGGCATTTCTTAAGGCCACAATGCTTCAAGGAAACCTAGGGAAAAGGATCCAGTTAGTAATTTTTCTGCCATCAGAAAACCTGAAGTTGATGCCAGGATACAGCCTGGCATTGAGTTCAGTGCCAGAGCCGAGCTCTGTGCCAGGACACCACCCGGTGTCCCTGTTATCAGTTTACATCACATCATGCCCTAGAGTCAGTCATGGCTTTAATTTAGGGCTAAATCACAGCAGCTGAAGCTAGAAATCTGGATGGCTTCTTTATGAATGAAACTCCCAAATCCCTCTAGTGCTCACTGGATTTATTTGCTTATGCCACTATTTCTTGAATGACACTGTTCCCAATTACAAATTCTTGGAAGAGATTTAGACATAAAAGTTGCTTCCAGTTTTGTTGGAGAAAACAGGAGGTCAAAAGAACTATGCTCACAGTACTGTATCTCCCCTTTCCACCATGACCATCAGTACACCATATGCACTCTGAGGGTTGTTTTTTTTCAATGTTGTCTTTCATTACTACACAAAGTATTTCCATTGCATCTTCTTCGTAAATTAGACAGTGTGACTTCCTTTATCATTATGAACATGTATTTCTTATGGAGTTGCCCCAACACTGAACGGTACAGTGGAATGCAAAAACAGAACATGACAGCATACTCAGCATGCTGTAATTGTATGAATAAGTTATAATGAAGAAGATCGCTAAAAAAAGCACACCACTTGACATCGGCCATGTATATATATCCATTCTCCTGAGCGACCCTGTGTCAGCAAGTCAGAAGTATCAAGTAACTCAAAGCAATTCAAAACCAACAAACCCAAAGTACCAAATTAGATTCAAAGTGCATTATTGGCACTGGGCCTGAACCACAAATTTAGACCCAGTTCTGAATTTTCCCAGTGTTCACAGAAATGGGTGAAAGGGACACCTCAATTCAGAGCTTAGACTAAATTCAGTTCTTATTCATACAGCGAACAGTAAGAAAAACCTAAAATCCTCAGAAACAAAGCAGTAAAAGCCAAATCCAAAATGCCAATTTGGGCAAACAAATCAATGTGGGCAACCCAAAAAAGCTCTGCATCATGACTTAGTTACTCAGCAAGATGTGGCTAAAAATACCTTTAACAGAATTCGTGGTACTGTGTTGCACTGGCAACCAAGATGGTGTGTCACCATCTAGCCCCGAGGCACCTGAATCCACAGGGGACACCCAAGGCGAGCATTCCTGACAGCAGTGCCCTGCCCCATGGGGTTCAGCTCAGCATGTGAGCACCAGGCACCCCTGCCACAAACACAAGGCAGAACTGAGTTCAACTTAGGGTACAGTAAGCTGCTTCATCCAGGGATGTTGATATAGGGAAAGGTGTGTACACAGAGCGAAGCCAGGGGTAAGAGGCAAGGGAAAAGGTCATAATTAAGCCCCTAATTCCAAGTGAAAGAAAGATTGCAGAAAACCTATTGCAGTTGAGGTGCTTTACCTTCCCCAGACACTTGATGCATTCAGGACAGAAAAGCCCATCCTAGTGAGTCCATATGGATTTCAGTCACCTAATTTCACTGTGTTCCTCCACAAGGATCTAAAAACATCACAACTCTGAAGACACTTTATAGATTTAGACTTGCTTCCAGACTCAGGTATACTTGTGAGTTTAAAAAGAAGTAGCAAAATGAACATATGAAATCAAGAGCCGTATTTCCAAAGAACTGGACTAAAGAAATGCTGCTCTTCATAGTCAAATTATAACATTTGTTGATTATGAAAAAGCACTAACGTCATACTATGACAGGCCAGAATATCAAAGCATTTTTCATCTGAGTTTTAAATGACTTTCACTGTAAGTTAATATTATAAACAATATGAACAATTATAAGCAAATGACAAGACTTTCAATGTGCAAGTTATTTTATTAATTAAAAAAATACCATCATCACTTTGGGTTTGTACTCAGCAATGGTGAAATCTGACACAGAAGTGAGCCAGATTCCCGCTACTGACTTCAGTCTCTCAAGTACATCCCACAGCAGTACATCGTCTATGCAGATATACAAATCAGCTGGCGATTCGATGGCAGCAAGTTGGCACCTCTGTTCAGAGGGTACGTGAATATTCATCCAAGTCAAAATACGGTAACTTAAAAACAGATGAAAGAAAGTTAGCATTGATCATTCAAACTTGCTGGGAAAAAGGCCAACAGTTTATAAGGTTTTGGGAATGATTTAGACATCAGCATTACTATGCATTTGAGCCTGCTTCAGGGTATTTTTCTCCAGTAACCATCAGAGTACTAAACAGACCATCAATCCATTAGCTCACTAATTTTCAAAGCAATTAATCAATCAAGCCTCAAATGTGTTAATGTGAACTGACACCTCAATCTAAACCTATGCTCTGATTTGACAGCAGGATTCCTCCAAGATCACAGAGTCTGTCCTGATGTCTAGAAGAAATGGAACAAAATCCTTCTCAGCCAACTAATGTGGTGATCCGCTAGAGACCACATAACTACTGTCTTGAGGAAGAGCTGCAGAAAGAATATCCTTACCTCCAGAAAAGAAAACGGAAAGACTGTCCTTAAAAAAACAACGCAAATCTGTTGGTTCTACAAAATCACACACAGAAAGATGCAACGCCCAACACAGAAAGGTTGCACTAACTCCAAGTGGACACAAAGGACTAAGCTTTCAGTATAATTAGTGAAGGTAAACAAGCTAATCAACTTTTTTTTTCCTTTACAGAAGCTAAGAAAAAACCAAGAGACATAATTAAGGACTCTAGAAATAGGTCCTGGAAACACAAAGGAAACTGTAACCATGTAAGCAGATTTCAATGAACCTTCCCACATCATTAAAACAGCAGAAATAAAATGTATGCAAGAGTGAGAACCTTGGATTAACAAGTGACTGGGACAGGACTTGCCTTCAGCAGAGTAACTACCTTTCAGTAGCTGGGTTTACAGCACCTCTAGAGACTTAAGCCATCTTTCACTCAAGGGCTGTTAAGTCCAGTTTCCAAACTTTAAACAAACTTCTGAAACACGATGCAAACTGAAACACTAGGCAGGAATTAAATGCAAAGAAGCAGCAATGGATTTTGGGTGGCTCCTAAGACACTAAACCCTGGAGGTTTTTTGCATTAGCATAGGGTTATAAAAAAAAAAGTGTCAGGACAGTATTCAAAGCAAAGTAAAAGCAAAACACAACGCAGTGGAACACCATTGAAAACAAGGCTGAATTAACTAAAAATACATTTTGAAATATCTTTGTATTTACTTCACTAAGCATCAGAATCCATCCTGCACTTCTTTTAATTAGCTCTGACTCCAAAAAAAAAAGCCTCCCTTGAAAACAATGGGACTAGTCTCTGAATTGGGGACGACTGAGCACATGAAAACAGAATTGACCCAGCACACCAAGAGCTTCCAAAGGTTTTGTGCATTAGGCAGAGCTCTGTTCACTGGATGCTGTATCCTTGGCAACTATTATGCAAGAAACCGTTCTACAAATGCAAAACTTCTGTCTGCTCCAAGAGCTTTTCTCTGAAATACTTTTATGGGGGTTTGGATATCCTTAAATCTAAGGGCACACACAACCCTTTGTCATATTCCCACAAGCTCCCAAGAGCAAGATATAATACAACAAGTGATGTTAAGAGAGTATTTTCCTCCCACTTCATCAGAGAGCAAATAAAAGTTTTACAACTTCTTTTTCTGGGAAGAGAAAAGAAGCGGGCACTTCTTTTTTTCTTCAGTGCACTACGCAGAACCAATGCGCAGATACAAGATAACAATGAAAGAACGTTATAATGTCAATCAATAGCACTGCTTTGAAAACTGAAAATGCAAGCATCGTGCCCAGGTGCCCGACCTCAAGGGTAGAGCTACAGAAGCCTGCAGACGTATTAGAAGTATGCAAGAAGAGAGAGGTGAGATTTGACAGGGGCTGCGGCAGTAGCAACGCTGCAGCTCTTTGCAAGAGAGACTAGAGTACCAATTGTTTCAAGGGCAGCAGACACACTGCTATTTTTACCAAAGCCCTTGTTGTAACTGCCCAGCTCATTAAACCTGACCACAGCAAAGCTCGGATCCCGCCTGCTCGACCCCGCTCGGCTGTCCTTAAACAACACGTTATTCCTCAATACCCCCAGAGAAGTTACTAGGGAGGGGCAGGCGTTTAGCCTTTGATACTGAGTATCAAGTACTCAAGCTTTGGTTTGGTGGGGCTTTTCCCCTCCGCACAGCGGTTACAGCTTCGTTGAGCTGGCGGCTGCCCTTGAAGGCGTCGGGGAGCGCGGCACAGCAGCGGGGGAGCCCCGTTAGCGTCCCCCGGGCCTTAAGCGAACGCTTACACCGCTGGGGAGAGGGGCAGCGCCGGCGGGGCGGGGGGGAGCCTGGCGGGGGCCCTTCCCGCCCGGCTCGGAGACCGAGCTGCGCCCCGCAGGG